>NNCF01128474.1:389894-480206 GCA_002313205.1 Laupala kohalensis | reverse complement strand
GGGGTCTGCGTCATAGGGTTTATGGGGGTGGGCACCTCTGAATAATAGATTGTTAAACTTGTCAGGTTTTTTCTTAGAATTATTATTACACAATTCTTTAACGGACATGCAACGAAAATAAAATTTCCTCCCGTTTTCGAAATAAAAAAGTACGAATTAAATAAATAATTCAAAGCTTACGACCTTGTATGGACAAACAGTATATATTTTGTGATTAAAGGCTCTCAATGTTTCGACTTTCGTTTGAAGTCGTCGACAGGTTGTTCAGATTATAACAAATTGTTGCAAGAAAGATAACTACAGAAAAACTGAACATAAACATAAATATAAAAACAAAATATGTTTACGAAAAAGCAAAAACTACACAAAAATGTTATAATATTATATGGACGTTAGTTGAAGTAAAAAATACGTACGTGGTAATATTTTCATTATGCATTTGGAAGATGTTAATACCGTATTAAAATTTGGATAGTCTTCTTTGTTTTCCACTCTTTTGACCTAGATGCTTAGTGTCCTTACTCATGACAGTCTGTTCACCTTGTCTAGTGACACTCTGCTGAACTCAGCATCCCACATACTACTACAAACGTAAATCACGTTTGAATGAACTTGTTTTGTCCTTGACAGACCGCGTCCCGGTAGATAAAACTACCAACGTTTCGGCTACCATGCTGTGGCCTTCTTCAGGGCAATCTCATAGTCTTATAAACCTAAGTCGCTGTCGTACTGTGCTTAGATCTGTACGTCTCTGACATTGCCCTGAAGAAGGCCACAGCATGGTAGCCGAAACGTTGGTAGTTTTATCTACCGGGACGCGGTCTGTCCCGGACAAAACAAGTTCATACTGACTCCGGCCGCGGAAGCCTACGTTTATATTTGTAAATCACGTTATTGGTTATTTCATTGTACGTACTGATTCTTTTGTGGTTCTTCAGTTTTCATTGTAAAAAAAAAATTATATAAAACAAATTAAAAATTCATTTTTACTTTAAAACAATATTGCTCCATGTTTCTACTCATTTCCTTGTTTTTATACTGTATCCGCGATCATATTTCTATTCTGTTTTTTGAAGACAGTTTCATGACACGCTTATAATTTAAAAAAATAACAAGAGTTCAACGCTGTGCGCGTTTCATTTTGCTCCCGCGTATTTTTCTTTCATCACTCGCATCAAAATTACATAAGCGATTCGAGACACATTAAAAAAGTCATCAAAATTACATTCTGGTTCTTGGTTTTGGGAAGTGGATCCCTTATAATTTTCCAGATCTTTTCCCATCCTCTTTACGACCTGTTATTGTCTTCGAACCAATCCCTATTTGTTCTTATCTGTTCCTCTACAACTCGTGTAATTAAAAATCCATTTAAATTCTCTATCGGTCAATGTTTTAAAGTATTTTTGACGCGAAATGTGTGTTTTTAACAATTTGGAATGATACAGAAAACATAGTGCAGTGTGTAAAACTAAACTTTTTCATAAATCAAATTTCTTATTTAAATTTCTAGAACCTATAAAATTACTAAACTTTTGTCCTTCTTTGTCATACATAGAGACTACAGTGTAGAAGAATGTGAATGTGAAGTGAAAATTGACATAGCTACTTCATTCCTTTTTTACAGTTTTCATTTAGATTTTATATTGCATGTATAATGTAAATATGTATGGATTCGTGCGTTAGAGAGACAAAATTCTTTACATCTCTTCCAAATAAAGATGGAGAATATACTTCATTTTCCCTGACCCGTTAAATTTTCTGATTATAGACTTATTTGTTAATCCCTAACGCCCATTTACTCACATCACTTGGAATTCCACGTATCCAAAATTGTTTGCAACAAATAATCTCCGAGTTTAAAAAAAGCATGCTTGATCCTTCCGCTTGGAATTCCGAGCTGAGGAAATATTCTGCGCATTGGCAACGCGTCAAAAGATAGCTTCCAACACATCTTTTTTACCCCCAGTAGAATTAAAAAATTTAAGGTCATGCAACACGTTTGATATTTTAATTTCATTTGTGCAATATTGTATTTTACTCAATATCTAGTTTTTAATATTATTTTGTGAAACATTTTAAACATATGTAATACTTTTCTTTTCTGGCGGGGCCATAAAATATTTGTAGCTTTACACCTGAATGTCTCAGTTCATATTTGCTGAGATGACTGAAAAGTGAACCCTCTGCTACTGCAGTCGCAGTACTTGGATACGGCAATCTAAATGCCATCTCTACACTGTTACCCCAAAATATTTTCACGACGTGTGTAAAAAGTGAACCCATGTAGAATTGAGGTATGTAAATGGCAAACGTTTTTAAGAGCTAAAAACATGTTTTATAGTAGACACAAAACGCTGAATAAATGATATAATTGATTATTAAGAATTACAGAAAAATCATGGTAGATTACTTGTTTGATATTACGACTAATGATGCTTTCAAAAAATAGAATTTGATTCAAATTTGGTGAATTCTGTTGAAACTACTGTAAATGCCAAATAATTAAAATATGCAGACGTGTTCTGTTGAATCTATTGTAAGTGACGATTACGATAATATAATTACAATGATGAGAATGTTTGATGTGCCGCCAGTGATTTCCAAAATACGCGTCAAGGGCCAGAGATAGTGCCCGCGAGCGTGTACGTAACACTTATAATAACCACCATTTTCCTCTGCGTTACGACAAATTATTGAAAAATAGCAAAAATATATATTACCATATCTATTTCTTCGACTTTTTACGCAAATTACATGTATACGCCCACGCGTTGATGTATACGCCCACGCAATCTTTCGACGGTGATAGTAATTAAAACTCAACAAGGCACAGCATTGGAGTTGCCAAAAATAATGTTTTTTACAACAACAACAAAAAAAGATTTTTTTTGACACTTAAAACTTTTCTCATTTACTTGTCTTAATTGGGCCATCATCGCGCTCTTTACCATGGTCATTAGTTGGTCGAAACAAGAAAAAAAATCCGTATATATTCCTCTTATAATAAGAACAATAATTGTTTGTTTAAAGTGGTTATCGTCTGTGACCGGAACACAGTTCTTTCCTTTCTGTCTGAGATGCGTCCGTCGGGCGCTCACCTGCACATCATGACATTTGAGTGTTCTGTGGAATGTTTCACGCTGAACCAATGCACAAGACTCGCTACCGATGATAGAAAAATGATAAAAGACACATTTCCCAGTAGCGCGGGCTCCGCTCCCTGACACCTGGATAGTCATCGAAATTGGTACTACAAGAAGTAATAATTCATCAGTAAAATAAGAATTATTTTATTAAAAATATTCTTATATTTACTTATTAATACTAATACTAAAAGTTAAGAAATCATTATACTAAAATATAATTAATATTAATAAAGTAAAGAAAACATAAGCGTAAAATAATACTAAAAGTTTAATATATTTTTGACCTAAATTTATCAATAAATCAACAAGTTAGACCAACTTATCAAATTAGTTATGAAAATAATGTCTGTAAATTAATTGATTAAAAATTCGCTTAAAATGATTTTATAATGAATAAATCGGACCGTAGCTCGGTATTCTGATATTTATATCTGTAACGTGTATTGTGTTGTAAACCTAGCAGTGTGGTAAGCAAAGCAATAAAGAAAGACCTATTTTTAAAGATAAAAGACCTTGATTGCAAACATTTCAAGACGAACAGAGAGAGAGAGAGAGAGAGAGAGCAGAAACGCGCTGGAAACACGGGTCGCCTGACGCACGAGCAAGGGTCACGCAGGGGATCGAACGCGGGACGCTAAAGATAGCGCATCCGGTGTCCTTCGTTCCACTGAGCTATGAATAGCTTCACTTCACCCACGCACGAGATCCCCCGCGCCTCGGTTGGTTGCCTCTGAGGGAGGAAGGGATTCGATCGCGCATCGCAACGAACCGCCCCGCGTCACCCACGCGTTCTTGGTTTGCGTTTTCTCACAGTGGTGGATCTATGGGGGCTATAGTCCCCTCCTCATTGGACCTGAACTCTTAACAGATAAAATTGAAGTTGATAAATGGCATACTTTATAAAAGTATTACCAGATTAATAATTATTAGCTATGATTGTTATTGTTATTAATAACATAAATGTTGTTATTGTTAATAATACCAGATTAACAACTTTAATAAATAATTTTTATTTTTATTGATAATACCAGATTGTTAATTGTTAATTCTTTATTTAATGCATTTTATTTAAAGGTAATATTTATAAACTTTGAATTGAAAACCATAATTTATAAACAAAAATTCTCCCAGGTTAGCCTCCCCTCCCCTTGATTACGGTCTAGATGCATCCACCACTGACTACGCATACACACGAACGCAGACAGATGCTTGTTTGAGTAAATTCACATATAGAAAGTCAATATGGCTGCCCAGGAAGAAAAAAATTATAATGCAAACAAAAACAAACAACAAATATATGAAACTTCTGTAATAAAATCATATTCAGGAGTTTTGTTCAGGATATATTCTTTCAAACAGCTGTTGTGATGAGGTTTACTACTTAATCCGATACCAATAAATAAAGGTTCTCCTAGTGAAATAACAAACAGCTTATTTTGTACACAGAGGCTACATGACGTATGGAAGGATGAACGGCATTCCTTAAATGAATAGAAATCCGCATGCCGTCTATAGATGACATTCTGCTCGCAGAAAAGACAAATTTCGAACGCCTCAAGATCGTCCCATCCTCCGTGAAGCAGGTAAATGTCCCGTGAAAAAAGACGTCACGGCATGCCTCTTCGCAACGCGTTGATAACTTACGAGACCAGCCGCGAGTGGAGGCTGCGGCTGCGCTGTACTGCGGCTTATACTGCAGAGTGTAACTTGCTCGGAACACACCTCGCGTTGCGAGTCGCTTCATCCAGAGTATGTAATACGCAAAAAATTATAATACAAATTTGTTTTAAGTTTGCATTAACGTGTACATTTAGCGAGCGAAAATTCTGGTGACACTTCTACAAAGTATGCCTTTTATCAATTTCAATTTTATCTGTTGAGAGTTCAGGTCCAATAAATTGCCCCCTTATCCGCACCCCGCCGCTTCTGATGTGAATTTAAACGAAATAAACCAAAAAAACTCATAGGGGTCCGTCTCCGGACAGAGGGAGCCGTTGTGACGTCATAGGTGTGAGACTCGAAATATAAAAAATGAAGAAGAAATAAGATATAGATGAGTGAACAAGATCAAAAACTCATATTATCTTACTGTTATATAAGAATAAGATTTGGTTTTTACGTTCAATACCTACGATCTTGAAAGCTTGAAGGGTTATAAACTTCGACTTCTTCCTGTGTGAAGCGAAAACATTCAACTTTAAATATTGATTATGTTTAAATATGATATATTGTTCACAGAATTAAATATCAGATATCGAAGAAATATTACATAACTCTAATCTGGCTTCCACATCTGGCAGACACAGAAGTGAATGTGCCTTTTATACAAATCTACTGAGTAATTTCATATCACCATTAAACAGGGCGGAATCACGCTTTTTCACGGTATCACCAAACATTATAAAAAATCGCGAACGATGAAAATGACGGCGTCTTTTGTACGTGGGAAACAAGGGTCTTAATAAGATGTCACATCAGCTCCCAATATTTTGGCAATTTAATTCAATTCTATAGGGCATTTTATTTACAATATTTACATTCTAAATTACATGTGGCAAGGCTTTAGCCCCTTTGCCTTCTTAAGCCCTTTAATGCAGTGGGTCGTGCGTTACATGCCCTGGTATTCACTCTCAATGAATTGTTCTGTTGCGTCTACGTTTTTCATAGAAAGATTGAAATTTTTAATTCCTGCAGCCGTAATATTAAATTTAGTTATGCAAGTATAGAAAATTAATTATTATAATAAAATGAACCTTTGGCATACTGTAACAGTTTAAAAAATCTTAAATAGGTGCTTCTTCCTAATTCATTGAACACCATTGGGAACGACGGAAAACCAACGGTCAGGAAAAGATATTTACAAGAGACATTATTTACAAAAGTATTTACATAAGACAAGAGTCTATAAGAATTAATACAAAATTAGTATTCACAAATAGAGTTTATAAGAAAAACTATTTACAAAATAATCTTTCTTCACCTGTACTTAGAGAGAAGTTTCGTTACCTGTAAGTTTCGTTAGCTGTTTGCAAGTTCGAGTCTTAGAAAGTTTTGCGCAGTGGCAATATCGTTCCCAATGAAGTTTATCTGAGGTGCGATATTTTGTCCCCGATACGGAAAGACTCAGAGAATTAAAGACATATTGCCAACTTCAACGAAATAAACCTCTAACTCAAACGGAAATCTGTCATCTCAGGCTGCGCACTTTGATCGTCACCTGATGTGTAAAATAAAAATATTTCTTGTAGTATCAAGCTAAAGTTTTTTCGAACCCTTTCGAGTCATCATCAAGCTAAAAATATGAAACAGGAGAAACATTTAAACGAAACCTACTTAATAGTTGTGACAATCGGATACGACATTCTGAATTCCATCTAGACGCTGTTGCCCCCAAAGTGTTCACGATGGTCATCGTGGTCCTTACTTGACCGAAACGAGAAATATACACACAAAAATACCTAAAACTTTATTATTATTAATAATAATATGAGAGTATTTGGGAATGGAAATATTTTCCCTTAGAACAGCAATGAGGATAAGGGATAAGGAAAACGACACCATGTTTTTCCAGACTTTCGTTTTAATGTCACTTACTTCTCCGCATAAGGCAGGTACCCACTACCAGACTGAAAGTACCCACATATCGGGGTCCCATCCAGAGGCGGGGATTCCCGAAGACATGTATAACGCTTTGATGTGACTCAGTCTGATATGAAATGAACGGGAAAGTAAATAAAAGTATTGTAGCGAACACAGATTCACCGAAAAACACACCATTCAATTAATGATAATAATTATGTAGAATAAAAGAAAATAAGAAAAAAACATGTGTTTCACAAAAGAATCATTTTTTATTGTAAAGCTAGTGGATTTAAATTCAAATAGGTATGGTGGCAACCCAGCATAGCACTTGAATAGTTCATGGGAACCACTGCAAACACAGCGATAAAAAAATATCGAAACTTTCACCATCAATTTAATATTTGTAAGGGAGTCTGTGTCTTCCTATTTTTACACAAATTGTACCACCTACACAGAATGTTTCTAATTCCACATAAAAAAATTGGAGAGTGAAAAGAGAGCATTAGAGGTATCATAACCACAAGGGATAGTGATACATACCTCGTCGATTCAACACCAACTAACACTACCGGGAAACTCCAGGTATTTTTGAACACATCCGCCATCCATCTGACATCGTTGCAAGTTCGTATCGCTTTTAAAGAACAGAACTTTGAACATCTGTTAAAACAATATATCACTTTCTCAAATCCCCTAATAAAGCTCCTTCCACGCCTCTTTATCCTGCGTGTTCTTACTGTCATTTCATACTCTCTGTGTCGTCCTGGTGACATCTCCAGACACGTGATTCTCTTTTCTATTTTAATATGCTTTATTACCCCTTCGATTCTTTTCGTAGAGTTTTGAAACACCGTGGATAAAGGAAAATTTGAATTTTTAATGGGTGATGTAAAACCTTCGCATCCGGAATGGAACGAATAAAACATATGATTAAAGGAAGGAGAATTATAATGTACATAATTTATTTGCTCGATTAATTGTAAGTTAAAAAATACAATGAAAGTAGTGATATATCTCACTCTTATTATTTTTTGCTATTATTATTTATTAGTGAGATATCTGCTAATTTATTTTCCATTCTGGCCCCGGTTTTGCACCGGTTTTCCTTCGGGTAGAGGCGGATTTCTTATACATGTTCTCTAGACTTTGTCTAGGGGCGAGTTTATTGTAATAATAAATCGTGAATTTAGTGTTATTTCAATTCTTATGATTTTTAGACACTATACTCATAATAATCTATAGTTCGATAATAATTTGTACATGCAATTTCTTTGCGTTAAATTACAAACATATTGACATTTTATCAGTATTATAACTCGCAGCTAACTTTTTATCTTATCTAGGATTTTTTTGCAGAAATTTTTGAATCCGCCTCTGCCTTAGGGTGCTTGATCAGAACTGATGGGATGGTCCCTTGTTTACTTCCGGAGAGTATAATTAGTTTGGTCATACGCAGTTTGCACTGTTTTTTGACAATAAATGTATTTATTTATTTATTACACGAGCAATAAATGTAAGTTTGAATCGGCTTTCGTCTGAGAACGAAACACAGTTCGTTCTCTTCTGTCTGAGATACATCCGCCGGGCGCTCAGCTACAGGCCATGATATTGGACTTTAGCGCGGACGCCGCTCCGTTACACCTGCATAATCATGTCTATTATAAGAAACAATAATTCATTGATAAAATGATCGATAAATCGTTAAAATAAGAATTCTTTTCTTAAAAATTTACTTGAAAATATTTTTATATTGATTAAATGGAAGCGTTGCTCTGTCCCCTAGTAAAATAATACTAGTATGAAGCATAGGTTGATCCCTTGATATTATTAAGCATTTTATTGATGTTGGTGAACATATTGCCAACACTCTGTCTTTATTTTATTGAGAAATTGTGATTTATTGTTGGCCTTCCTGTTTCTATGTTCATGTTTTGTTTCTCATGTGTAATTTGATCCACTACTGTTTTGACAACTGAATACGACAAACATTTTCGATAAATATCGAACAGAGAATCGAGAACGAATACCTACGTGCAAGATTTACAACGTAGCGCGTGAAGTCATGGGAACTCATCTAGCACTTACGTATGTCCAGTCGAAGTGAGACACGTTCACGCGTGTATTGGTTAGTAAATGCACTTACGCGTTCATTCCTTCACGTCGTCAAACGCGTCCTTGGGAAGTGGATGTGAGAGACTCCAGGGCGACGGAGTCCATAGTGGAATAACACGTGGTGTACCACTGCGCATCGAGGTGGAGGGGGCGTTGGCCAGCCAATGAAACGCAAGACATTTTTTTGAGACGGAAGTTAAAGGTGGGGTACAGATTTATGTAATGTGTTTGTCTGTGTTGTATGCGTGAAGCGATATCCTAATTCGCCCGCTCCGAAACATTACCTTGAATATGATTGACTTACACTGCTCATGTTCGGGACTGGCACACCTTATCATATTCCACTATGAATGGAGTCAGTGGGAAGGAACATCCGGCCGGGAGTTGAAGGAAACGCTACGCATCACGCACGTTAGAGCGATGTATGGAGAAACATCATGCGACTGAATATGTTCTCTCTGAATGAAGTGGATACTTCAATTTTTTGAAGTTTTATGCCTTATAGTTTATACAGCAAAATGTAAAGACAAATTAAGCAATCATATTTTTCATCATTTTTAATGTCAACAATAATTAAAATTATTTTTTTGCGTTTAGATCACTAAGTAAAATGTGTCAATGTTTCGACCACCCCTATCCTGGCCTTTTCACCTCCGGAGTTTAAAAAAAGACTTCAGCGAGATTTTAACAGAAATACATAAAAACCCTGTTTTTATATACTAGCGTAAATGACCCATCGTCTCCCGGCATATTTTTTGATATTTTTCTGTCTGTTTCTCACATTTTACGAAATTTGAAAAGTATAATATAACTAAATGAACAAAAATAGTAGATTCAGGAAATAACATTATTATAAACCATAATAATATTCATAAAGAAGCATCTTACAATTAAAAAAATATGTTTTCAGCAGATCCAACGTGCGTGTACAAGACACCTGAGGTTATTGAGCAATTAAGCAGGTTACATTGGTTTTCGTGGGAACCCACAGGGTTGTCGCCACATCAACATCAACCGCTGCTGTAAGCCCATGTCAGGCGTGTATTTCAAAAAATGACAAAGGAGTGGGACAAGAAATGACAAAAGAGTGAGGAAACACTCGTAAATAAATTATTATCTGTATCATGCACATTGAATCTGATGATGATGGTAAATGATCTAATTTATTTCTTATGCTGTGCTAGCAAAAGAATTTAAAAAAATTGAAAAAATCCAAATCTAACTGGATCGGGTGTTTCGGACATACATTTCCGAATTTTTGGAGAATAACCTATTTGCGCATTATGATTTCCATGTGCTAAAGATTTTACATTTGTCCATTTCAGAAATTCAAATCTCTTTTGTATATTAAGTGATGACATACCCTATACTTTGCATTGAAACGAAAATTCCTTTACATCATTTCATGAGAAAGCATCAAAGAGAAGAGTAATTTGTTCACTTCTTTACAACTGATCATTTGATCCTCTAAAACACCTGCCATTAGAGAGAATAAATCCACCTGTTTCAGAACTCGCTTATGCGTCCTGCTTTCCAATCCCAGCGTACGTCAAACAAGATGAAAATCACAGATGTTCTTTTTTAAATCAATCCCTGGAATACGACCTAAAGCTGAAAGCAGACAAATTTATTTGTGTCAAATGTGTACTACATGTCACTAAGATAAAGAATTAAAAACACTGAAAGTTAACGTTTCTTCTGTACATTCTTTTTTGGTATTAAGCGCTCTACGACATTAAGATCATGATGTGGCATGCTAAAAAACATTGTTTTTTACCTCAATTTTTATATATTAAGAAAATAGTTATCAATATTTGTTATTATTCTGTAACACTCAATGTTTTCTGCAAGATTATTGTTAGAATTGCCTCCTGCAGTTGTGAACTCACTGGTTTGGAAGTTCCTTAACGTTCGACGTCTCACTTTTTCCTCGAAGACGTTGATAAGACATTCAGTCACTTGACACCTGAAGATGTCACTTGACACAGGAGACGAAACGTCGTTTAATGTTTTTATTAACAGTTTCAGTATTTTTAATTTTTTTTATCTCAGTGACGTGTAGTACAAGTTTTATACAAATAAATTTACCTGCTTACAATTTAAGGTCGTATTCCTAGAATTTATTTAATACTAACTGATTAAACGGTGTTGCCCCGGATTGTACGTAAACTACTACTCTTTTACACAGTAAAAAATAACATCTATCTATTTTGTAATATAAAAATAGTTTTACTTACTGGTTTTTAAAAACATGTACAGCATCCTAATTTTTCGAATTCTTAGTAATACGAATTTAATATAAAACTAAACTGTATACATCGCGAGAATCGCTCCGGTCGAATTTTCACTTCCGATAATTTCATCGATAACTTAGGTTAATTTTTGTAGATATTTGCTGTCGCGTAGTATTTTGTGGAACTCTTTGAGGCCAATCAATATTGTCAATATAGGTGTCACTTATCTCTAACCGTTTAGGCAGCGTAAGCAAATATAATTTATTTTATTTTATGGATATTTATTGCCAAATATCTGTTTCATCTATCTTTCTCATCACACATTATAAAAATAAAAGTTAGCCTTATAATGAATGTTCGTCCTGGACATCTAAACCATCTCTTCATCTCGATCGGTTCAGTGGTTTATTACTTAATAGACAGACAACACTTTTACGCATTTATATCTCTTAGTACACGGATGGATCGATTGCGCAGATGAGACGTTACAGTACTGGAAGAGACATGTTTATTTGCTTCGAGAACATTTAAGTTCAGAAAAATAAAACATGAAGGTAAACGCAAAATGTGTTTATTAGTTTATTGTATATTAGTCGCAGTTAATTACTTCATTGTTCTCAACGTGTTCATATGTAGTTTATAAGAGCTCTCTATAGGTTATTTATATATTTATTTATTGTCAGTCTAACTGACTTGATGTTGGTACACTGCTTGTATTCAATGTAGACAACGGTTTTACTTCACCATCGTCTATAAGAGTAATGATATTTGTACCTCACGTTGTGTTGGTAGGACTTTCGGATTTCTGAAAACTTAAATCTATAGCCGATATTGGCCATCTATTCAATGCACTTGCTTTTGTTGCGCTGTTCTGTTCTTTCTGCTTCGAGCGAAGTGTGGAACGAATATTGTCTCGTGTCTTAGTTTGTTGTGTTATTAACTTGTATTTCTTTACAGCAAATAGTCGTTTTTTATGACTACTGTTAATATTTATTTGGATATAACTTTAATTCGCAGAAGTTGGTAATTCGTGTTAGACGGCCATATTGCATAATTTTCGGCAAAGTTAGATGACTTGGAGTATATATAGACTCAGTTACTACAACATCGAATGTTCACTTTTTTTTGGGGGGGGGAGGAAAAGGAGGGAGGGGGTGCAGTACAGAGCCATCCATCAACGTATCTGTACGCGCTTCGTCTTGAGAGTTTGACAGACCATCTGGGAGCGTGTCCCACTTGGAGTTAAGGGAAAGCCGATAATGACAGGGAGTCTTTTAGCGACTGACCAGACCGGCTGGTCGAAGTGGCCAATGAGGTACGTAGCAAGGTCGAGGCCAACGTGGTAGTGGACCTGTCAAGGAACGATGTGTGTATGATTACGGGGCTCGTTTGGCTCAACGAGGTCAATGATCACTTATAAGGGACGAGTCTCAGTGAAAAAAAAAAAAAACGGGAAAGAAAACTGTTCCTTCAAGAGGTTTCTTATTTATTGGAATCAATAAAACAGGTGATTTGCTGGACGAAGTTCGTGCCAGGTTTTCTACAAGAGGTGGTTCTGTGGGGTAATCTTGGTCTATATATTTATACTGCCTGAACTAAGCGGCGTAGCCCAGAATTGGTAAAGACACTTTAAAAAAATAATTACTGGACATTTAAAATTTTAGAACAATTCACAAATAAAACAATTTTTTTTCATTGTTAAACAAACAAACAAACAAACGAAATTTTACATCAATTCTAAGAATTGATATATTTGTTCTACAGTGGGTATTCAAATATTTGTAAACAGTTCAGGATTATTTAGCTTATTTTATCCGGTGTTCTTGTATAATATTCTAAATTTAAAAGTTATTTTCCAAATTTCTCTACTTTCGTGATAAATTTAAATTTTCATATTTGTTAATTTCAAAAATTAGATGCGACAAAGAAAATTTACGACAATATATAGAGTTTTCATAATTGTACACTTACATGTACATTATTACAAATTATTTTAAAATCTAGGCAGAAGGAAAATATAATTTACTCGTAGTTAAGATCTCTGAATTCTTTGGTTTTCATTTCTCTTTTAGATTGGTACTTAATAACTATGTTCTTCACAACCTTTACATAATTTTGCTTCTACAATGCGACCACTTCGATTGCACGTTCAGTGGATTGTCGACCTCACGTAAAGTCTAGCTGCCGTACGAAAAGTTACCAAATTCCAGAGAACTGCCAACCTACTCAATTGATTCCCCCTTTGTCGTATACTACTCGACTTAGTGATATTTTCATCTTGTACGTTGTATTCACTACCACCAAACTTAACGAAATACCTCTAGAAGGGTCTGTCCTTAAAATACTCCTTTTTTATCCTTTGTAGAGTAACACAAAATTAATATTCCTATTAATAAAATACATTATAAATTATCAAAGAAATCTTAATTTTTTAATCTAGTTTCAACGAAATTCATTTTACGGTAGTCTCGTTGTTGTTTCCATAGCGTTGGTACACCCGTAAGGAAATTTTTGAATCCGCCTCTGCCTTAGGGCCCTTGATCGGAATTGATGGGATGGTCCCTTGCTTGCTTCCGGAGAGTAAATTAGTTTTTTTTTTTTTCCCTCCACGTGGTCATACGCAGTTTGTACTGTTTTTTGACAATAAATTTATTATTATTATTATTATGAGTAAATGCTACCAAACGATGATTTCAATATCAAACGACAATCTGAGGCAGTCCAAGTCATAACGAGAGTCGGGGTTTTTGTTCTAAAATATTGGTGGTGGCTGTCCTGAAACACCACCCAAGTCCGCTATCTTAGTTCTTTTGGTGTCCAAACTCTCGATAACTCGAGTATAACTCAATTGCACTCTGGCGAACACTTTAGTAACCTTCATAATCAGCAGTTATGGGAGTGAAGATAAGAATGTTAGCAACCAATTGTTTTCTGCTCTTGTAATTCATCAATATTAACTGTACTCCGTATTTCAGTTCCAATAATCCTTGAAATTCAAAATAATTTTATCGGTTGCTTTTTCGGATTTCCATGCTGTGAGAAAAATGAACAGCACGCACCACTTACCAAAATTACGAAAAGTAAATTTACAGAAGGAAATTTTCTCCTGAGGCATGAAACAATTTAATTTATTAAAAAAATACATGTAATTTTACAGCGTAAAATGCATTGTCCTTCTCTCATATTGAAATAATTCCTTATGTTTTAAGTATTGATCTTCAACAAATAAATAACACCTCTCTTTAAAACAATTTCGTCCAAGTAATATTGTCAATATTTTGAACTTTTTTTATTATCTACAATATAATTAACATAAATGAATCAAAAATATTTCTACGAATGAAATGTGGTATTTTCCGTCATGACGATACATTACTGCTACACAAAGCGTGCGCCATCACTGCGGAATATAGACGTTTGTGTGCTAGTCTGCCTACGAAATTAGTGTCTGCAATTACACGGACAGCAAATCCATCTGTTGTTATGACCGCTCGAGGCAAATGGAACATTTCACATGTTATGTTCGCGAAACCCTGAAATTTCTCTTGCTCACTGGACTAGGTCTTGTCGTTGGAGAGCTCGAAGTGCTTTGTTGGTATAATTCAAACTCTGCAGTGCTCCTGAGGCGATGCGGACTTGCGAATATCGGTCGATTGCGGTCGCAGCAAAAATGGAAGACATCGTCGGCTGTTAATGGTTAGGAATACAAGTGTTTCTGGCCTCTGTGGTAACTCTGGGGCGAGCATGCATTGCTTATCACTGAGTACACTACGAGTTCCTTCCTGGCGGAGCCAGAAAAAAAAAAATTGTCAGCTTGTCACTTCAATAGCTCAGTTCATATAGCTGAGGCAATTGTAAAGCGAACACTCCTTCTTCTATCCACCTCCTTTAACTCCTAGTATCTTTAACTCTTACTGCTACTAATTACTCCTACGAACCCCTCCTCGAGGGCGAAGTTGTTGGTGCACCCTGGTAACCGGCCCGTCTACTAACAATATCCCCTATCACTCACCTCCTACCTCCTATCGCTCCATGTGGACACGCTTCAATAGCACGATACATTTCCCATTCAATAATACTAAAACAAAAAAAAAAAGTCTTGCTGAAGTCCTGTACTCTACATGTACTTCGAGAAAGTTTTGTACAGAATGTTCCAGACCTTTTTGAAACAATTTTTCTGCCAACATTGATATACGAAAAAAAAAAAATCATTCATTTCCTCTACCGCATGAAAATAAATGGGTACAGCGGTGACGAAGGGCAACCTTGAAATTTTGAATGGAAACTTTTTTTCTAGCAGATTTTTATTTACTGTAGAAAAAAACTTTAGGTATGAAACAAGTTTTTGTTGCGTTGTAGAAGGTTCTCACTCCAAGTGGTCAAGGTTGTTAATATTATTCATTGATAAGTAGAAATTGATTTATACGAAATTTTATTTAATATTGGGAAACCAGAGTATCCCAGACATATAATTCTCGTACTTATTAAAATTATTTCATGTCCATAGAAGCGCCTCTGCGGCCGCTGTTTGTACTATCCAGACTCGTTCTTATTCTTCAATTTTCCTTTTTATCGCGAAATTAATGGAATGATCTTTCTCTCGTAATCGAAGAGTTTAGTATCTTGTTGTTTTACACGAGAACGTAACAAGTTAGTAACTACATTTTATGGTAATATTTTTTTTATTTATAAATGCAGCCGATCCTGAGTTTGATTGTCGTCTCCTGTCCATTTTTGTGTGTCCGTAGTTACCTCTGAACGAGTCCGTTACCCAGCAACATGTCACGATAGAAATTCTTGTAGTTTTATTTTTCCTAAGAATCCATCAACGCAATGTGATCTCATCGTTGTGGAGGGAGAAGCAATGCAGACTTGTGTAGGGGGTAAGTCATTCACTTGAATGATATTATCACAATTGACTAAAACTCTATTCCATTTTGAACCATGGAATAGAGTCACATCCTGGCCCGAGATTCTCTCCGGTTTTCCTCCGGGTAGAGTAGATTTTATGCATAGGATCCGTCCTAGAGGTGTCAGCCTCATTAATACTATTACTATTATTAATTTCGAATTTTGTGTTATTTTAATAGTTACGATTTATTAGCAATATTTGCCGAAATATTTGAATTAATACTACGTATTCGTAAAGTAACTTTCGTATTTTCCATTAAAAATACATTTATTGATATCCTGTTGAAAGCATGACATGTTGCAATCTATTTCCCACCCCCTTATATTAGGGGACTCATGATATGATTTTCTTTGGGGCGCAGAAGTATTATATCCACCACTGCCTTAGGCTCCTTGATCGGATTTGATGGAATGGTCCCTTGCTTTCTTCCGGGGATGAAATTCGTATATTGTCCTCCATGTAGTCAAACGCAGTTTGTATTTTTTTGTCAGTAAATTTGTTTGTTTCTTTATTTATTTTTAGAATAAACAAGTGGAAAGTTCAAGACAATAAGAGTAAAGTAATGTATACCTACGATGGCAGACATCTTCAACTACTACACTTCTCTGTTAGATTACAAGAGTGATCCAAGAGTAAAAAACATGGCATTCATGTATAGTCCACTCCCCACACTGATAATCTGCGCTTCCTACATGTACTTCTGCAAGTTTCTGGGGCCGAAATTGATGAAAAACCGCAAACCACTAAAACTAGGAAAGGTTTTGATAATCTACAATTTCCTACAAATGTGTCTGAACACATGGATCTTCCACGAATATCT
This sequence comes from Laupala kohalensis, assembly GCA_002313205.1. Classification (NCBI taxonomy): domain Eukaryota; kingdom Metazoa; phylum Arthropoda; class Insecta; order Orthoptera; family Trigonidiidae; genus Laupala; species Laupala kohalensis. The sequence goes on along the minus strand of NNCF01128474.1, from coordinate 463,400 downwards.
CCAAAGTGGATGGTTGTGTCACTACAGTTTCCGATGTCAACCCATCGACTACAGTTACAACCCTCTGGCTTTACGCATGGTGAATACCTGTTGGTGGTACTACTTCTCGAAACTTACTCAAATGTTGGACACTGTCATCTTCGTCTTGAGGAAGAAAATTGATCAAGTCACTGACGTACACATATTGCATCATGGGATCATGCCCGTGAGTGTGTGGGTGGGCATGAAATTCGCTCCCGGTGGGCACAGTACCCTTTTCGCCTTGGTGAATTCGTTTGTTCATGTGGTGATGTACTTTTACTACATGCTATCCGCCGTGGGGCAACGAGTGAGGAAGTTTCTGTGGTGGAAGAAATATCTGACGTATTTGCAAATGCTACAGTTCATTGTGGTCATGACCCACCAGTTTCAACTGATGTTCACAGACTGCAACTATCCAAAAGGATGGATGCTTTGGATAGCCATTCATGGAATCCTTTTCCTGAGTCTATTTATTAACTTCTATCACCGGAGATACGGACCGGATTTATTGAGAACTTCCGGATTAAGTCCACGCATACCTGTATCCATATACGAGGTTGAGAGTAAAGGAAGTATCATTTTACCGGATGTGCTGCCGAGGAAATCGCAGATGGAGAGTAATGTGTGTAAGCGGAATTCGAACCGGGAACCCAGTCCTTGTGTGACGAGACGTAACAGAGTATCCATCTCCCCCGTTGCCAAGTATAAGGAGGGGCAGAGAACAGTAAAAACAGGATAGAACAAGGAAGCAAAACTCTAACATCGTTGGCGGTATATTGAAACTACGTCGAAGTATATGTTTGTCATAAACTGATTCTGAATCTGTATATTTTTGATCTGATTTATTATATGTTTTTGAGATATCAACGATTGCATATTTTCATATATTACGACTAGTTGAGTAGGGAAGATTAAATCGTGAGAATTTTGTGACATTTGTACAAATGATTTTTTATGAAACTCAGTTAGTGTTGTAAAAATACTTTGCGCAGAATACTGAATAATTAGGAATAACTCTATTTACTATCTGTGGAACAAATCGTTAAATGAAAATGATTGAAACATGCCTAGAATAATAGGGTATTATATACATAAAAAATATACATAATATATACGTTCATAATGAGAATGTACATAATACGAATAAACATCACAAGAACATATAATAGGCATAAACATACCATTAGGGAACATAATAAAAATGTACATAACAGGACATTCCGCTTCTGCCTTCGGACCCATGATCGGAACCGATGGGATGATTCCTTGCTTGCTTCCGGAGAGTAAATTAGTTCATTGTCTACCACGTGATCATACGCAGTTTCTAACTGCTTTTTTGACAATAAATGTATATAAAATAGTTTGGACTAACCCATATCGAAAGAGGCTGTCGCTTTATTTATTTACATGAAATATACCTTAAAATGTGTAGTTGTCTGCAGACTTATTTTGGGATAAACCATCCATAATGCTTTTGGATTTTAACCTAATCATGTATTACTGGAACTCAATTTTCTCGTTATGTTCTGTCCGTTGCAGAAGTAATAATTTCCTACCAATGAGATGTGTAATTAAAAGAAAAAATTGCTGTCTTTTATGTGTCCGATTGGAGTGACAAACCCTAAATATCAGAGAGACAAAGAGAGGGATTGTAAGGGATGGAAGTGGCCCTAGAATTAATAATAATAATAAATTTATTGTCAAAAAACAGTACAAACTGCGTATGGCCACGAGGAGGACAACAAATTAATTTACTCTCCGGAAGGAAGAAAGGGACCATCCCATCAACTCCTATCAAGGGCCCTAAGGCAGAGGCGGATTCAAAAATTTCAGCAAAAATTCCTAGATAAGATAAAAACTTAGCTACGAGTTATAATACTAATAGATTATCAATATGTTTGTAATTTAACGCAAAAAATTACATGTACAAATTATTATCGAACTATAGATTATTCTGAGTATAGTGTTTAAGAATTGAAATAACACTAAATTCACGATTATTACAATAAACATGCCCCTAGACAAAACCTAGAGAACCTGTATAAGAAATCCGCCTCTACCCGAAGGAAAACCGGAGAAAAACCCGGGCCAGGATGGGGATACGGAATTAATGTACACAACCTTGGCGAAGTTGAGTACACATAAAAGTAAATTAATATGAATCATAAGACGCAACAATCATGCAAGAAAATAGTTTTTGAAATTGTTATACGTTATTTAAAAAGTACTAATAATTCCTAGATAATCTCTGAGCCGCCATGAGAGAGATTGTGTGTAGAATAGTTTCCACGTTTCGTTGTGCTGAAACGCCATCGAGACTCCGATTCCCTCTCTCTCTCTCTCTCTCTCTCTCCACTCCCACGTGTTACGCTGGTGGCAGCGTTCTCCTCTCGTTCTGCGCCACCAAGCCTCTTACACCTGATTACACAGCGTTACACTCGAGTAGCGTCAACGCCAATGGGATTCACTGTGTGTGCGTGGGGCGAGAGGAGGTAGGTGCGAGAGGAGCACGCTTTGCCGGGGTCGGGAGGTGTACGGGGGATCGTTCGCGTCATCGCCTTCACTCTCTCACTCATTCATTCATCCCCGTCTACTCTCCCTTCCTATCCTGGTCCAGGCTTACTCTCCTGATTTCCTTCGGATAGAGGTGGATTTTATGCGAAGGCTCTCTAGGTTTTTACCTAGGCGCGATACTCTCATTCATACTAGTACTGTAGTACTTTTTAAATAACATATAACAATTTCAAAAACTTTTTTCTTGCATGATTGTGTTGCCGTATGGCTCATATTAATTTAGTTTTGTGGAATCAACTTTTGGAACGGTTGTGTACATTAATTTGCAGCCTAATCCTGGCCCGGGTTTTGCTGCGGTTTTCCTTCGGGTAGTGGAGGATTTCTTATACAGGTTCTCTAGGTTTTGTCTAGGGGCGTGTTTATTGTAATAATAAATCGTGAATTTAGTGTAATTTCAATTCGTATGATTTTTAAACACTATACTCAGAATAATCTATAGTTCGATAATAATTTGTACATGTAAAATAAATCTTTTGCGTTAAATTACAAACACATTGACATTCTATTAGTATTATAACTCGTAGCTAACTTTTTATCTTATCTAGGAATTTTTGCTGAATTCTTTTGAGTTCCCCTCGGCCTTAGGACCCTTGATGTGAATTGTTGGGATGGTCCCTTGCTTTCTTCCGGAGAGTAAATTAGTTTATTTTCCTCGTAAGCAGTATGTACTGATCTTTTGTCTCAAATTTATTTCAATTCTTTTTGAAAAATTATTTAAATGTTCTTCTCTTTGCATCGCTTCTTTAACGGAGTTCTCAAGAGAGAGGAGAAGCCACTCGGTGAAGTTGACTGAGGCTCGGAATAATCTCCCACTTTTCTACATTTAATAATTTTTTCTCTCGTTCCATTTAAATGGGTACGAAATGTGTGCAACAGTTTGTTGCACTATTGAGTAACATATTTGTTATAGGCGGTCTTAAACCTGTACTGTAGGAGGATTTGCTTCTTACATATTTATCATCTACTATACATTTGTATTAATTTACATTAATGCAAAATCGTGTTATGACTTAAATACTTACCGTAATTTAACTGAATTATTTAACATTGCCAAATATCCAAGTGTTTCGTAGCTTTAATTTACTGGGAAAATTTTTCTCAATCATTTAATGTTATATATATATTTCTTGTTCTTCGTTTTTCTTCCAGTCTGCGAGCCACGAGTATTATTATTTATTATTATTATTATTTATTATTATTATTATTATTATTTTGATTCCTTCCCCTTCCCCAATAACGCTCTTAGTCTCCGGTTCATCTCAATAACAACTATTCTCACTATTTTGTCAAATAATTTAACCAATTATGTAATCTTGATTTTTTTAAATAAGTTAAGGGAATTGAAGTATTTTGACTTTTTAAAGTGAGAGACATTTTTTCTTCTTATTTTTTTTATAACGGAACGATATATTCGAGGATTGGTCATCAATAACAGATTCTTTATACAACGCCAGAGATTCTTTTTAGAAGTTTATGACGTTGTAAAAAGAATATTTTATTGATGACCAATCCTTGAATATATCGTTCCGTTATATAATATACATTGGTCGAGATCAACATAATAACTTCTTGTTTTTGTTTGAGAACCATTAAATTGATACATGTGTTCCGCCAAAGATAAAATAATGCACTGGTTGTGTGGAATTGGAACTCAATGATATCATGGACCAAGAATTAACAAATACTCGAAGCTCGAAAGGATGAAGCAAAATGTGTGCAGAGAAGTGTTTTGTTCATGTGTTTGGAATAGAAACTCATAGAAATAGTTGAGAGACGTGAGTCGCCTGGGAATCCGATCCGCACATGCTTGTAGTTCTCGAGTGGGTAGGTCAAACTTTGAGAATGCTTTTTAAGGAAGTACTCGCGTAGGTAGAATTAAATTACTGAAATACCTGAAATTGGCATTAATAAATAGAGGAACGTTTACTTATTGTGATTTTAACCTGAAAGACATACTTCACCGGACATTTAAGTGTAAGGTTTGCAATTATAACAGGTGGTGTATCACATTGCGTCTAATGGAGGAAACACTTATTATTAAAAGATGACCAACTTTTAAATCACGAAAGTTTTATAAGTTTACTTTGATTTGTAGTAAATTTTCCTTTGTAGTATTTTTTACATAACTTTTATCTAAAGATCACCGGACATCTGAGAAATATATTTTACTTTTTCCGAGGTGAGAAGCATAAATCACCANAGCTATTTAACATTTTCCGAGGTGAGATGCATAAATCACGAAACCGTTGCGCTTGGCCGCCATGTTTGTACTTAATGATCTCGTGCATTTCAAACATGTCAAATGAGTTCCTGAATATTATAATAATAATAATAATAATAATAATAATAATAATAATAATAATGAAGAAAACATTTATACATCTCAGCGATGTAACTAACTTGCTGGTCACACCTTAAATAAAATCACTCATCTCTCTTTAAAATTTTCGTTTTCGATTAGTATAAGACAAGTCAGCTTTCACGGGGTGTTTTTTTAGCAAAATCAGAGTAGTGTCCGTTCACAAACATAATACGAATAGGTAAAAACTTTTACCTAACTTACGTTCTTAGTAAAATTGTATTAACATTAACGTAGGTAAAATAGTATGATATTAATGTATGATAATAACTCAGATATGGGAATAACAGATAAGACATCAATAGTCAGTCTAAGTATTGCTTTCTGGTTGAAAGGATGTGTGTAGATGTAAAGAAATGTACTGAAATGGTTGTGTGTTTCGGAGGAGGATGTGCACAGGATTCGTGTTGTGATTGGTATGGGATGATATGAACAGAGTAATCGTGTTTTAGAGTTGGTAGCCCTGAGGAATATATAAAATATATCGAATCGTCGACATTACAAAAAAAATTGTTTTACTTGACCTAAACGCAAGATATTTTTAATTGTGCAGTATGGAGGCTGAATAATAATAAATTTATTGTCAAAAAACAGTACAGACTGCGTATGACCACGTGAAGGACAATAAACTAATTTACTCTCCGGAAGCAAGCAAGGGACCATCCCATCAATTCCGATCAAGGGCCCTAAGCCAGAGGCGGATTCAAAAATTTCAGCAAACGTTCCTAGATAAGACAAAAAGTTAGCTGCGAGTTATAATACATATATAATGTCAATATGTTTGTAATTTAACGCAAATATGTTTGTAAATTTACATGTACAAGTTATTATCGAACTATAGATTATTCTGAGTATAGTGTTTAAAAATCATAAGAGTTGAAAAAACACTAAATTCACGATTTATTGTTACAATAAACACGCCCCTAGACAAAGTCTAGAGAACCTGTATAAGAAATCCGCCTCTACCCGAAGGAAAGCCGGAGAAATACCCGGGCCAGGATGGGGAATATACGATCAATGATGTCATCAATAAGCTTTAAAATTTCCTTTTTATTTTATAGGTTACATTTTTTTCTGGGTAACGTTACATGACTTAAGAGTTATATGTCGCGATTCGTAGACCAAGATTCTTCCGGACCTGGAGCAGAATCCTCCCTTCAGTCGCGTTGAGATGGGTGAGAAGGTAGCTCAAACTTTGAGAATACTTATTAAGCCTATTATACAGTGACGATCATATGCACCACCAATACACAACTATCCCCGAGATTTTTCGTTCCTTTTCCTGCGAAACCGGACTCTGGGCAAATAAAGCAAACGAAGCGTCGCACATTAGAGCATTGAAAAGTGAATTCAAGAGTGTTCCCATTATGGCGTCTTTAACCCTTTCCTTTACGAGGTAGCATTAAAAAATCTTATTGAGAAAAATTGTTATTTGACTCAATAACTTGAAACAAATATTGTTGGTCGTTATATAATTGTGTGTTAAATTTATTTAATTCACTTCACTATTTATAATATTTGTGATTTTACATTCATTGATCAAATGAGATTTTAATGTTTGATTGAAAGGAAAAATAAATAAATGGGAGACAAAGGGAAAACTTTCGGTTACAATGCCTTCTCGGTGAAATTTAAAATTTTTAATCTTATTTCGATTTACATTCTTATAATTTTTATTCTGATAATTATTATCTAACTTTCCTGAAAGTCAATTTCACTATTCAGAGAAGTGCATATGCTTTTAATTCATGCCCGTTACACAAATCGCTGATAAGCAAAAGAATGTCACCCATTGTTTCCTCTTTCCTCTTAACTTATTCCTTGAGCTCTGACATTTGAAAACGCTGACGTCCCTAATCGTTCTGGTAATAAACATAAAGATTCGTGGGGAATTATACATCCGTTGCGTGATGCTCCATCGTTTTATTATATACTAATAATAACCGCTCTTATGTCCTGTTCGTACGACATATGAAGCCAAGGGAAATTTGCCTACAACTAGCAGCTTCGGTAATATAATAATAATAATTTATTAATCTGCAAGTGAGCAATGCTCGGTGGCAGATGGAAAACATAAAACAGGCAGAATAAGAATATACATAATACGATAATGCAAAATTAAAAAACAAATCTCGCCCAAATATCTATAAAATACACACACACACGGAATAAAATGCTTAAAAAATTAGTACACAATAAGCGAAAAGGATAATACACCTAAGAAATTAAAAAAATAAATTAGGTCAATATGTGTGTATATTGACTCATACGTAAAGAAACACATTTTCACTTACAAACAGAAACAAACACACACTCATACGTACAAGCACGTTACAACATACAGACATATACCATTACTCCTTCTATAACCTTAATGTAAAAATAATTGCTATAATATAATTAAAACTATAAAAATAACGCCAAGACAGTATTGCTGTGAACAGTCACGCACACTTCACATCACTACACTGCATTTGAATTCTATTCGTTCTTAGCATTTTCTATACCCTTTGTCTCCATTCACCTCACTACACTGGACTTCACATGTGCTCCTATTTCGAAGAAGCAAGAAGACGATTGCGGAAACATTTTATTCTTTTCGGTAAGTTCATAAGTGTTGCTGCACGTACGTTATTCCAGTCTACAATGGTTCTATTCACGAAGGAGTATTTCCCAATGTCCGTTTTCTGTTTCCTACATTTTATTTTACGCTTGTGGTCGCCGCGACTAATGTAGTTCGGTTGGTGGATTCAGGTAAACTCATATTCATGTATTCAGGTAAATAAAATAGTTTCGCCGCACTAAAGTAAACGTTAGTTTTTTTTCGTTCAGGATATTTGTTAGATCAATTTCCCACGGGATTTAATCGCACGGGTGGACCTCCTATAGTTTATTCATAGCGCACATTAACCCTAACAATATTAATTCTTTCAAAATTCTTAAGTGTATTTGGAAACCGTAGGGGGAGTAACGAAAGTAAATGATTTTAAGAATGAACTGTCAAGAAATGGGGCTCTGTTCCAAATGTAATTATATTCAATTCTTAAGTTCCGTTGTGATTTATTAAATTGTTGTCAGATATCAATTGATCAAAATCGTTGCGTATACTGGTGAATCAACTTCTGCAGCAATTGTCGTTCTTTGTCAGATTTTTTATAATACTAATTTTTTATGTATTTTAAGTAGGTATGACGCCATTTTCAATTGCCTTTATGCATTATTATAATTATTACCGGAAACATTATTGTAATTATTATTGACATAAACAAACAAATATATCATGACATTGTGGGCGTTTATTTAAGTCTGTGGTCAGTAAGAAATGACGTGAAGTACTGCAGTAGCGTATGATAATTACTCTCAGGCGAAGACGATAAAGAAACTCCCCCTGAAAAACCTTTTTCTTGTTCTAAGGCGGACTGTAATTCTTTTAATGGTTCACAGGACTGGTGCTGCGACACATGTAGCTGTGTGCTCTTCTAATTATGGACAGATGTGTTCCAAGAGAACAGATATCAGATGGCGTTCATGATGATGATGATATGCATGATCCGTGACTAATGTGCGAGGGACCTATGGTCTCTGATACGTTTGAACGACGCGTCTGTTGTACGAATTTAATATTCTTTTTCTGTCAGATTTTGACGGAACGATTTTCAGTTGTTAATTCTTAATTTCTATAATTATTCTTTTGATCTAGTTACTTACAATTTCAGTTTAGGAAATCTGCGGCGAACTCTTAAATTAAAGAAAGTTCGGAGTTACGAAAAAGGTTAAATACTACAAGAGTATAAGCTTATAATAATAATCATCATAAAAATAACAACATTTATTTAATAGCAAATAGGCAGATCTTACCCGGTAGCAGAATATACGGAAATACAATCAAATATACAAAAATATATTATTACAGAGAACTGAAATTAAAAATTGTTAAATAAATGATTCAGCCATATTATTAAACTTATATTAAATCATTAAATATAAAAATATGTGACCATGAAACAACTAAAAAAATAATATATTTTAAATAATTAATGATTGCCCATTTTACGACTCGTTCACAGACGCGAACATTCGATTTATTCCTCATTTCCCTTCCCCCCCCCCTCCCTCACGCATTTCCCTGTTATCACTTCACTAGCGCTATCTTCTTCACACCTACTACACTAACGCACCCCTTCTTCCTGAACTTGCCTAACCCTGTTAACAGATGCAGAAGTTGAAGCGTTTTTCACAACCAATGCAAGCAGTACATTATTGCAGGCATTGTTGCATCGGCTAATTCGAATATATATGGACTGTTAAATGTTTCACAATATAATATATCTGCGTTTTTAAAACATTTGGAATTGTCTTTTGTCTCCCATGTAAAGTATTTTACTTCATATAACAGAGAGTGGAGCCATCACTCAATAATAGAAATTGAAAACAATAAAAAAAAATCATTTTAATTGATTTTTTTTTTTTTGTGGGGCTTTAGGGCTCGTCAACATCAAAGGTCATTAGAGCCCTTAAAACTTGTACAGGAAGGGAAAATGCAGTTACGCACTAGGGAGAGCCAACATGACTCTCCCCGCGTGTGGGACTCGCCGAATGACTCAGCCATACCCACTAAAAACCCTCCTGAATTACAACTCAAAACTCAAATCCAAACATATCTCACTGAAACATTACTAAAACATTATAAAAAAAAGAAGAGGAAAGAAGAAAATGAAAGATACCCTAGCCCTAATAGCGTCGGGATCGAAAAGAACAAGAGGTGACCAAGGAAGGTCAGAAAAGAGAAAGGAAGGAGCATGGCACAAGTAAGTGGAAGCAATGCCAGACTCAGCTCGGGGCCCCGTGTTTGCCAAACACGTACTTACTCGATGTAAGTCCCCTGGGGGGATTTTAATTGAGGGAAAGGGTATTGTAACTTCCTGATAGAAACATTTTTCTTTCTGTTTTACGCAGTACCTGGCCTTGTTCTGACACTTTACGCTAGTTTCCTACGACGTCAATAAAATTAATAGTAAACCGTTTTTTTTTTTTGCCTGTGAGAGCGGAAGCTACTTGTAAGCAGCCGCGAAAGTAACGCAGAGTCGCACACTCTTCTGCAATTGAAGATTTCATCCGGAAAACCATTCCATCCCAAGCATGATTGATGCCTATTATTTATAATTACGATTTAATCATTATTTAAGCTGTAGACTCTTATAACATTTATTAATATCCATTAAGGAGATGCATTTTGTTCGAAATGTAAGTTTCAGTTCAGTTAATGCAAAGAGAATAAAAAACTTGAGATTCGAATGCCATTTGTTTATTACTTCTTTCTTTAAATTTTAATGTATAATTATTCTCTAATCAAAAATTCGATATACGATTTTTCAAAATCCGTAATATTAAAAAAATCATGTTTACTATATATTGTAATAAAGTCTGTAGAACATAAATTCAATAATAGAACTCGCAAAATTATTTTCAAACAAATATTCTTCACAACTCTTGAACTTTGTCTCATTTCCGGCATTTTGAACAGTTAACTTAATTTTTGCGAGTAGTTACCCCAGCAGGGGTCGATACGTCGTAGAGAATATGTAACTCTGAACTTCCGAGTATCTCCTTCACGTGGAGGAGTGTTTGCAACGTCAACAGCCGGGACTCTAATCCGGGACCCCGTGCTCTGGCCGCAGATGTGCTAACCACTGCACGACTCTTATGAAACTTCGAGCTGGCCGTTTATTATTTTTGGAGAAACAATCCACCAGAAAAGAAACTATTATTAACTCTCGGCGATTATATTTTATGATTGATTTTTTTTTTTCATTTCATTTTATTTGATTTACATGCTGGGCTCGATAGGATTTTTACCCCCTCCCCCCCACTCCTAGTATCATCTAGAAATGAATTTAAAAAAACAGAAAATATTAAATCATAACTTTCAAACGGGTTTCTTGTATGCATATATTTCTTCCGCGCACCTACACTTGGATAACATATGTGAATAACTTTCCGTCAGATGACAAATGGTGACGTGTCGGCAATCCAACCTAGGACTCCTGCATTAACCCCATTCCGACTTGTCGCCCTTTTCATCTGAGCGAAAGATACCGCGGGTATCCTGTACTTCCTACATTCCAAAAATGCGCAATTAAAACCGAGTATTTAGATAGGTAAAGAAAACAATTATAATGAACTACAGGAAATGATAACATTAATAATATTTGTCAGAAAGGTAATAAAGGAAGAGAATAGTAGACAGAGAGCTGATAGTAGTCTGGAGCCGCCTCCACGTCGCCGGGACAGTACTTCCTGATGCAAGCCAAACGGCGCACAAAGATAGAGACACAATAAATATGAGAAGAGAGAGTATTGGAAACCGGGTATTGTGCAAGTGATACGGAATCGGGATATGGTAATAAAGAATGAAAAAAAAAATAAATAAATTTATTGTCAAAAAACAGTACAAACTGCGTATGACCACGTGGAGGACAATAAACTAATTTACTCTCCGGAAGCAAGCAAGGGACCATCCCATCAATTCCGATCAAGGGCCCTAAGGCAGAGGCGGATTCAAAAATTTATGCAAAAATTCCAAGATAGGATGAAAAGTTAGCTACGAGTTATAGTTCTAATAGAATGTCAATAAGTTTGTAAATTAACGCAAAAACTTTACATGTACAAATTTATTATCAAACTATAGATTATTCTGAGTACAGTGTTTAAAAATGATAAGAATTGAAATAACGCTAAATTCACGATTTATTGTTACAATAAACACGCCCCTAGACAAAACCTAGAGATCCTGTATAAGAAATCCACCTCTATCCGAATGAAAAACGGAGAAAAACCCGGGCCAGGATGGGGCTACAGAATTAATGTTATTTATTATTATTATTATTATTATTAAATAAAATCATACTTGTAAGCTTCCCCTGCAACATTCAACGACGTACGAAATCGACAACGTTCAGCCGGAGTAAAGTAATCAAACTCCGATAACGTACTCTATCTCCTAACAAGTATTACGAGCAGAGTAGGCGTTCCGTGTGGGAAGGCGGATACAACACAAGCGAATGCTCCGAAGGCAGATGAAGAGAGTGCGTGTCGTAAGCAGCCGCTCGCTGGTGCATGTAGCGATGGCGCTGCGGGTTGTGGGTAGGGAAAGGGGGCTGCCGTACAACTTAAATAACTCCCAACTTGATAATGGCTTCGGAAGTATGCAACGGCGTAGACGATGGTGGCGGTGGTTGTGGGGGGTGGGGGTGGATGTGGTGTAAATGAAGGTAATTGCGAAGTCGTTAGGGATCATGTCGATGGGGGTGGGGGTGGGGGATGAGTAATTGAGATGGAGAAGAATTTGGCGATGAAAGATGAAAGGATAACCGACAGTTGTGGTGTTGCTTATTCTCACTGCGAATGTTGTGGCTTAGTTTCTAAAACATGAAATTTTAACTTTTAAAAAATTTACAGAGGAGAGATTACGGTACTATGTTTGATAAACCCCCCAGGGGACTTACATCTAGTAAGTACGTGTTTGGCGAACATGGGGCCCCAAGCTGAGTCTGGCATTACTTCCACTTACTTGTGCCATGCTCCTTCCTTTCTCTTTTCTGACCTCCCTTGGTCACCTCNAAAAAAAAAAATGTTTGATAAAAAAATACTCCCCCCCCCCAAGAAAAAAAGAAACTAAAGTATTTTTTGACATATTTCTCATTAAAGGAGGGAAAGAACCGAATTTCAACACATGTTTTTTTTTGCTGTATTTCAATCGCGAGATCTACAAAGGAGCTCAGATCTGAACTACTCAAGATTTTGGTTTTACTTTAATAATAAATAACATAAAATTGAAGCGGAAGCCGACCGACCATTGAAATTTCGAATGAGCCTTTCCTGTAGCGTAGTTAAGGTATTAAGTAAGAGCGGCTATGCTTAACTACCCCCACCCCCCTCCACCCCCATAAATGTTTCAAATGATAATTGGAACCAATTCCTATCCAGTGGCAATAAATTTTCATATCCTGACAGTAAAATTTTGAATTATTTGACTTTAAATTACTATTGGCTAATATGGAGAAACTTTCACAGACTTTTTTTTATCCTAACGCGATCATTGGTTTCACATAGGGGAAAAAACCCTACTAAAACAGTCAATGAAAAAACAACACCAAGAACTTAAAAGATTTTCATACCTCATGTGATATTTAAAAGAATAAATCAACAAAAACTGCAGAAAATACTGTTCTACCGGAAAAGGGCAACCGCATCATCTGACTGAACACAATGCGACCCTTGTCAAAGAAGGAGTCAAACGACGATCTAGTACTTTATCACGCCATTGTTGTATTACTTTCAAAATATCTTACTACAATTTTGAAACTATTTTCCTGCATGCTAGTATTATGTCTTATTATTCATATAAACTTGGTTTTATACGCACTCAACCCTGGCACGGTTGTGTACATTAATTCTGTAGCCCCATCCTGGCCCGGGGTTTTCTCCGTTTTTCCTTCGGGTAGAGGTGGAATTTTTTTATAAAGACTCGCTTGACTCTTGCCTAGAGACGGCATCAATTGATATAATTATTAGCGAATTTAGTGTTATTTAATAGTTACGAATTATCAACAATACTTTCCGAATTGATAATAATACGTACTTGTGAAATGACTTTTCTATGTTTTATTGAATACAATAACTGTTGGCATTATGTTAATACTATGTCACGTGTCGAACTATTTTTTTATCGTTAGGAGTATGTTGAAATGTTGAATCCACCTCTGGTGCTAAGGGTCCTTGATCGGAATTGATGCGATAGTCCCTTGCTTGCTTCCGGAGAGAAAAATAGTTTATTGCCCTCCACGTGGTCATACGCAGTTTGTAACTACTTTTTTTTGAGAATAAATTTATTATTATTATTATTATTATTGTCAAATTTACTACATGTCTAAAGAAGGAGACTGTTCATATATAGTCGTAATTACATTGTAGACAATCTTTTTCCCAAATTACAAAATCTTCGTTATTTGTTTTTTTTAAGTAAAATTAAAATCAGTAATAAACGAACACTATTGCTTTATTTATCACGGAAAGCTCTATATATCATCAACAACAAAACCTTCCTAGATTTGGAAATTTCAACATGATAAGGAATAAATGTTGGAAATAAATCACTTCCTGTAGAATATAAAACGCTTTTAATGCATGATTTCTATGTAAAATGATGTCGAAACCGTTATACATGCATTTCACTTTCACGATTGACTTACAACCTTCTCAAGGTGCAAATCTTAACACATTTCTTAGTTAATGACTCTTATTAAGGTTGTAATGATATGCCATTTGGACACTGGTCTTGCGAACGAGCACTATTTCATTATTGGTTCATACGTCAGATATGTAATAAAATCACTGGAGAGAACTTGCTGTAAGATAAAATTACTGGACGCTTTCTCCTTAAAAAAATTATAGTTTAATGTTTAGTGTTCTACCGCAAATTACGACTTCTCGTCGGAGTAATTAATATCTCACACGGTTTCAAAATGATTACAATAATTTGCTCAATGTAAGTTTCCGAAAGAGGTACTTGTGCTACAGCGATCTGAAAGTTTCACTCAGTCCACTCACCAGGAAGTGTTAACCACACTGTGCAAGAACTTGAATCTTAATTGAAAGAATTGAGCGTTCTGTTTTCGTCATAAAGGAAAAGGTTTTGCGATGAAATTAATTAATGCAATAAATAAATGTTAGTTTTGTTTAGGAAAAATAAAGTATAAGTTGAATTAAAAAAATATTTTAATTTCTAACTATTTTGTTTGTTTCTGGTGTGTACGATATGTATCATGTTAGCTTTTCTGATTATTTTGAATTGCTGATTAAATTAAAGTTTATTTCTTGATGGATGCTTATTATTATTATTTACTTTATTTGATTGGTTTGTTTTTCACTGTAAGATGTCCTTATCTCAGCAACGGTCGTTTTCATAATTCCGAATTGGTTTTTTTCCGGTTTTTCATATTAGTTCAAATTGATGGCCTTGAGTTTCGAAGTGTATTTTCCTAAACAGAGCTGCATAGATTATAATTGACAATAAATTTTATTTGGAGACCATAAAAATTGGGTTTTTCATAGAGAAAAACGAAATTAGCTAATACATAAATGCTTGAAGTAGTGAGTGTGCAATGAATCTGAGTGCTTCTCGAACAGCACTATGCCGGATACTCCTCAAATACCTAAAATAATATGTTTATTTTTTTCCCTCCACGTGGTTACATGTAGTTAGTAACTGCTTTCTTGACAGTAAATTTGTATTTTCAAGCTGGTTGTGAAGAATAAATAATAGAATGGGAATTTCTCTATTTTTAAATTCTGTGTGTAGCTTGTCACGTTATTGTCATTCAGTATATTTCTTACGAGACGTAATATTCTAAGGAAGCGACGTTTTAATCGTGCACTTACGGCGAGATATTTTTAATAGTAACAGTTTAAATTACAAAGGAGTGTTATAATATTAATATTTCTTATCTGATCTTAATCGTCACACAGCTGGGTACATCTTGTTTCTTTTTGTGATTTTCATCGAAATTGATGGAATAGCTCTTTGCTTAAACGCACTTTTCTCCACTTAATCACACATAGCTTTTAAATGTTTTTCTCGGACAATAAATTATTTACTAATGAATGTTCCTCGGGCAAATAGTTTCAGCAAACGCAAGCTCAATTTCTTTTCGTACGGGAGATAATGAAAATCTCATTGCATGCCGTTGAGTTCATTAACAAAAATTTCTCTAGTATTTTTAAGATCTCATTTTATGACAAGAAACTATTATCATAGATGATAATATTCAAATGTGACGAGTCCCGAGAAATAATATTTTACTTGCAGATGAAAGCACAGTTCTCGTAATTATATTTATTTTCAATTTCTTCTCGAAATCCTTTTCCTGCGGTATGATTATCGTGTTGTTTCAGTCCCTCTGAATGCTTTATACCGTTTTCTCTTCTCCAATTTTCATTCTCGTAGCAACAGCCTATCTAAGCTTTTCTCTCTCCTTGTTCATCAAGTTTCCTTTACACCCCAATCATAGATCCCCTCGCCTTCGGATGAAAGAAGGAAAAAAAAGCGAAGAGTGGAGGAAGGAAGGAAGGAAGGAAGAATTTTGTTACGCACACAAAGTAACCACAGAATTACGTTGAAATGCTTGTCAGGGACAAGGAGATGAAGGGAATAGAAGTCCCCTCTTCCTGTAGAGGGTGTAGGAGGGTAATTCCTATGCAGCCCCTCACGTCCGAGAGCAGACGACTCTATAGAACGCGTAGACACTGGTGACTGTTGTACCTTCTGGTGATGGTGGTGAAAACTGGGAACGCGAGGAGAAGACGAGTGGAATAACCTTCGACCAGGTGAAAATGGAGACGAGTCTGGAATCTAACCAGGGACTCATACTATGATCTCAAGGGTGTTAACCACTACACGATCCGTTTGTCTTCCACATATACAAACGATTTCCACTCGGGTCTAACATCGGAAGACCTGAGACACATCAGAAGATTAGTGAACCCAGGCTGCACTCAATACTACATGCGCTGAAGTGCCGGTTTTACTTGTATGTACGGTATTCAATGGTAATACATATATTTCTCCCATGTACTCACACGTCGAATAGTGGTTAACACCCCTGCGCTCAAAGCAGGAACCCCGAGTTCAAAAGAGAAGATGATGTTTATGATTCTGATGGCATGTGATAGTGTAAATAAGTATTTTATTTCCCAAAAAGGAGTTGAAAACTGGAAGTGAATAATAACCGGGTTTATTCTTTAGAAGGAAGCAAGGGACCATCCCAACCACATGATCCCAGGGAGACCACAAAAAACGTGTGTTGGGGTGGGGGTATTATGTTCGAGACAGTGACAAAACTACGTACAAATAAGAACTCTTAAAATAATTTGATAATTGTAATGAATTCACAATTGGTGTGATTAAATCTTTTGTGATGTACTTTTTGATGAATTCATATTGCCATACAAAATGTTACCTTGGAAATAAAAGAATATATTAAATGCGATAATTGAAACTGGAATTTTTTAAATAAAAATCATAGAATTTATAGAAGAATGAATGAAACTTTTCGAAATGAATGTGATTCATGATATTCATGATTGATAGGTTCGATATGAATTTCATTGTGGTGATGATAATTGCTTGATGACATTGTGACTGTGATAGAATGATGATAGTATTGAAGTAATAGTGAGTACCGTAGTATGAGAATGATTGTGACGATTGTAGGAGTTAGTTTCAAACAACTTGTTGTCGTAGCGGGGTTGTTGGAAAATTTCGAACGCGACTTCACTGTGAGCAATATGTTACAAGTTAAATCCAAGTAAAAGTTAATCTGTTTCTGAATTTGTTTTATTTATTAAAGCAACACGTTGACCCTTTAACGCACGCATACTTGCTGTTAAGCTTTAATTGATCTTAAAAATAACTGGACTGTACGGGTACTTTTGAATTTTACTGTACTTCAGAGCATCGGTCACCAACTTTTCGAACCTCACGAACCACTAGTTTCACACTACAAAATTCAGCGGCTCTCTGAGGGATTAAAAAAATTGTTTGTCTATTAATGGCTCAAAAAATAAATTAATAAAAATATGAATTTATGAAACACAAAATACTTTTTCATTAGTAAAATGAAAATCAATTACTTAAATGTTTTATATTGTCACTAACGCATTCTCAAATTTACACATATATTTGTGGCATGTACAACTAGTTTCTTCAACAAACGATAAAAAATTACACATAATCCCCATTTTCTCTGAAGACCAAAACATTTTTCTCATGTACCACCTGTGGTCCCCAGACCACCGGCTGGCAACCGCTTCTTTAGTAGAATCATTCAACGAGGTCTTTACCAGGTGTGTAAATATGAAAACGGAATTTGCACATACATGGCCGTAGCCGTTACCTTCAAACCGCATAATTGGCGCCATTTTATTTCTTTGACAGCTGACAACAATACAAGTTTCATATAACAGCATAGATTTTAATAGCGTTGAACATTTCGAGTTTTGTGCCTGCAGACTACGATTTTCGGACAGCATTGATTTTCTGTTACCATTTTAAGAAAACTGCTGCAGAATCGCATCGAATGCTTGTCGAAGCTTCCGGTGAGCATGCTCTTGGTAAAGCACAGTGCTTTGAGTGGTTTAAGAAATTCAAAAGCATTGTTGAATGAGGATGACGCTCAAACCCAACAAGAACTCGCGAATCAATTAAATGTAACACGAGAAGCCGTCTCCATACGTTTAAAAGTCATGGGAAAGGTTCAGAAGGTGGGAAAATGGGTTCCACATGAATTGAATGAAAGACAGCAAGAAAATAGAAAAACCACTTGCGAAATGTTGCTCGTCAGATACAAAAGAAAGTCATTTCTCCTTCGAAATGTTTTCAGTGGATATATTTCGAGAATCCTAAGCGTAAAAGATCATGGGTAACTGTAGGCGAACCATCCACATGTTACTATGGAAAGAAGACAATGTTCTGGGTTTTGTGGGATCAGAAGGATGTGATCTATTATGGACTACTAAAACCTGGCGAAACAGTTAATACTGAACGTTACCGACAACAAATGCCGACAAAATTTGAATCAAGCATTGCGTGAAAAACGACCGGAATATCAAGAAAGGCAAAACAAACCGATTTTGCTTCATGATAATGCACCATCACACACAGCAAAACCGGTCAAAGAAACGATTGAGGCGTCTTACTCTTGGGAAATACTTGCGCATGCGGTTTACTCATCAGACTTGGCTCCGTCCGACTACCATTTATTTCCATCGAAGGGACACGCATTGACTCAACAGCGCTTCACTTCTTATGAAAATGTTCGAAAATGGCTCGATGACTGGTTTGCCTCAAAAGAGCAACATATTTTTTTGGCGTGGCATTCATAAATTGCCAGAGAGATGGAAAAAATATATAGCTAGCGATGGAAAATATTTCGAATAAAATATTTTATCATTTTCGTGTAATAAACGTGCATTTTCTATACAAAAATTCCGGTTTCATATTTACACACCTGGTAGAATAAGGATATGGAATACCAGCGTTTGGGATTTCGAATGTACATAGGGGCTGCTGTACACTATAGGAGAAATTTCGCAGTAGTGGTGGGCATCACGCCATAATGATGACAAAAACAGATTGGTTTACAGAAGGGAAGGGTTGAAAGGGAAGGGTTGGTGGGGTGAGTGACGTTGAGAGAGATGGAGAATGCTATGTCACTAGACACGAGTGACATTTCGGAAGCGCTGTATGGCATTGAATTGAGAGGGGACAGTGCAATGACGATGGGAAGCCACACGACTCCCTCATGCGGGGAAAGGGACTGAGAGAGAGGTTTGCAACATAGTCCATGAAAAAGGGAGGGTGAAAAATGATAGGTGTTCTGTAATCAATCGAAATAAGGTAAGCGGTGAAATGAAGCAAAACTGATAGCTTTGATTTCCAGTTAGCAATCATGCTTCCTGTAGATCGATGACCACCGCCAAACATTTCATATATTATGACTTACTCTATTTCCAATTCGATTGATTTAATTTCCTCGTACATTAAAAGTGTTCCTCTTCCTTATCTTTTCATAATCATCACACCTCGTTCTCATGTAATACATTTAGGCAGAATATGACAGGTTTCTATTTTAGTTGTAGAATATTGATACTGCTTCAACGGCAATTTATAATACTAGTTTACCCATTTCTTAATAACAAATATCAAGGGACCGACCTTCGCTCGGATTTAGTCAATATAGGAATATTTTTAAGTAAATTCTTACTAAAAGAATTATTATTTTACCAGTTTACCAATTATTTTACTGATGTATTATTATTTCATATAATACCCATAACGATGACTATCCAGGTGTCACAGAGTGATTCCCACGCTACTGGGAAATTTGTCATTTATCATTTCATAATCATCTGTAGCAAGTGTTGTGAATTGCTACAGCGCAAAACATTCACAAAACAGTCAAACATCATGACCTGTAGGTGAGCGCCCAGCGGATGTATCTCAGACCGAAGGGAAGGAACTGTTTTTCGTTCACAGACGATTTAAACTTACAATTATTGCTCGTATAATAAGAGTAAGATTTATTTTATTTGTACAAAATAGGTACTGAAATATGACACATTTGTTGCATTTCGAGCTAATAATAATGCCTCTATCTGGTGGCGAAGTTAAGGCGTACGCCTTCCTCAACGCTTAACCACATACTTATATACATTGTTGATTTAAGTACAAACAATGGACACACAGTACAAAAAATATAATAAAATTTACATGAAGAATAATTTTTAAATTTCAATGAGGTCCAGAATAGATACGAAATTTCAGAAAAAATTAAAACAGTAAAATAGAGAGAAAGTATTAAAAAGGAAAAGAACTATCATAATGGAAAGTAATGAGAGGGTATCAAATATTGTCCATTGAAGCAGGAAAATTGCAAACATGAAACAATTCGTTCATTCATCATTATTCACTCATGAATATTCGTATTATGTATTTCTTGTGTAACTATGAGACTTGGCATTTAACTGTACCAGATTCTACGTAACTGCGATATTAAATACGGATTAAAAAATTGAAAAAGAAGTGAATGGAAAATATCGAAGTAACGACTTTGACAATGCCGCAACCAGCGTTGCACAAACGGATAGCATCCCGAATTCGTGGGAAAGAACGAACGAACGAACAACCCCCAACAAAAGCCAATGACTCTCACAAGAACGTTTGTGGCTCGAAGTTGGAAACAATCATCCAGGCAGTATGTACACACAATGCACAGTGGAATCAGAGGGTTTTTAAGGGACATTCTGTTTCCAACACTTGAGGGAATCCAGAGGGCGGCGAAGGGACGAGGCGTGAGATTGTGGCGCGGAAATATTTTCCCTTCGGGGCGGAAACGTCGAAAGGCGGAAGAAGTTGCGTGGGGGAAAGTGCAATTGAAATTGCTGCAGTGGTAGCGAAGGGAAGGAAGAAACGTTGCGAGGGGCGATTTCCATTTGATGCGACGCGAGGATGAAGCGGAAGGAAGGAAGGGGAGGACGTGTACGCAGCGACGAATCGATGTAATGGAAGAGACAAAGAGAGAAGAGGTTTATGTATTCATGAGATTCTTCACATGTTATCACTTTAAAACGGTGCTAAAGTACACGTGAAAACTCGAAAAACTGCTCGAAATATTACGAATAATTACGATAATAATACTAATAAATTTATTGTCAAAAAAAGAGTCACAAAACTTCGTATTACTATGTGGAGGGCAATAAATTGATATAGTCTCCGGACCACAAGGCATCATCACATCAGTTCGGATAAGGCAGAGGTGGATTCAAAATATTCTCCTAATATAAGAATAAAAATAGTTAGCTAAGTATTATAACATCAAGAGAATACCATCAAATTCGTATCTAATAGAATACAGGAAAGTTATTTTACAAATACGTAAAATATTTATTCGCAAATTATTGCTTATAAATCGTAGATATATAAATAACTCTAAATTCGCATTAAATATTACAATATCGTCCCTAGAGCCTAGAGAACCTGTATGTGAATATTCCACCTCTACCTGAAGGAGAAGCGACTACAGAATACAAAAAAACAGTTATTTATACAGAGTAAAGAAATCACAAATCTTTTTAACATAAGTGCTTGGCAATAGTGGAGCGTTAGCAACATTATCAAGCGACGTTCAATTTGTCATTCTTAACATAAGTGATACATCGATATGTCCACATGACATGTACATAATTTTAAAATATTATTTTTATTATATATTTTTAGAATACGTTAAAAGACATATTTCATTGAACTATATGCTTACATAAATTAAATTGTTTTAATAAAATAATGCGTAACAAACATTAACTCGTTTGTTTGATGCTGCAAATCACGACGGAAAGTAGAGTTCGCAGAGAGTGGAAGAGGAAAGAGAACTCTGGTCTTGTGCAAGTGTTCATGCGAGGCACGAGTGGCGAAAGGCGCCGTCTGAACAATTGCTTTTCTGTCGTTTGCGATGCGAGGGACTTTATAGTACGAAGTCTCAAGGCTGAATAACAAGGGGGATATAGGAACACGGGGAGATCGACGCACCAGGAGATTTGGCTGTAGAGAAGCAGGATGTTGTGAAAGGTAATGGTAGATGCTGGGGCAATGAAGCCGATGTAAGCAGGTGGAAATGGAGGAACGTTTAGAGGAACAATGGACGGGAAGTAGAGGTGATAGATAAAGACATGATGTAGGAAATACGCGTAGGCGTGAAAAGGGTGATGGAGAAAATAGGTGATAGCACATGAAAAACTGAAGCTACACTACCCAGTACCGCTGGGAGGGTACTTTACCTCAGACTCCAAAAAATAAGGTCTTCAATACTAGAGGATTTTTTCTACCAAACCAATACAAATTGAAAAATTGTCTCTGGATGAAAATAACGTTTCTGTCACGTTGTTTTTTACCCTATTTCATGTTCTTATATTTACTTTGTTACTGAGAGATAAGGGTCGAGAAAAAATTCTTGAAAAATCATTGTCAATAGTTGGTTAAGAGCAGTAAATGGAGAAAATTAAGATTTCTCTATGTGATATAAAAATATAACTTATTTGAATATGCTTCAATATACATATTTTATTACTTATTTGAATATTCTCTGATTCATTCTTTTTTTACGACCTACTAAACAAGACAGATCAACATTTTACGTTTCTAAGAATTATATTTGAAATTTTCATACGCATTTTTAGTGAATGGAGAAGGGTGGGTCGAGATACCGCTCTCGGTTGCCCTGACTAACGAACGCAAAGGTGGTTCAATACGGTCAAAAGACTCTTACGGACTGATGGATGTCGACGAAACAGTATAGTTTAAGGAAGCGGAACATCTGCTATGGGAGTGCGAGTTTTACGGAGAAGGAAGAGCACAGTTTATGGACGAGCTAAAGAGAGAAGGCAAACTGGTGGTGACAGTTAGGAGTGAATACTTGAAGAATAAGACCATGTATCACATATTTAGATATTATGTTACAAAACTAGTAGAAATTAGAGACATAATTAAGAAGGGAAATTATAGATAAATAAAAGTAGGGCGTTCGCCTTCCCGTAGCTAGGATGGCAGTAGAAGAAAATAAATCGCTGGATAAATGACACGGAGTAAAAATAACAACGTATGGTGCCTTTTGTAGGACGTAGTTTTTTATGACGTATGTGATTAAATTTGATTGGTTACAAGACATAATATATTTATATCTTAGTATGAAATGTATTATCTATTTCGAAATATAATAATTGAAATTGAAAATCAAAGATAGTGTTACGAAGTTAAGGGACGATGGAGGCAAGCACACCACGTGATAGACCAAAGCGAAAATAAAATACTTCGCTCGTTAAATCGGTCGTATTTAGTTGCAACCTGCACGAAGGAGACGTACGAAATTGTACAGAGAATAACCACGCTCCCTCTATTTACATGCAAGAGAACAGCCGGAAATAGCCCAAGGTCGACATGAAAAGCAATTGCAAATTCTGAGTAGGCAATTTCAATTGCTTCCAAAGACATGAGAGGAAGTATACTCGGGAAACGAATCAAGGGGAAAGAAGAGTGATAGGAAAACACTAAAGCAGGAATATAGATTTCAACAAATTTGTTTGTTTGAGCAAATGTAAAAAAAAGAAAAGAATCCATACAATAACTCATTTAACGAAGTCTTAATATCCATCCTGAGTACAACTGTCCTTGGTGGAACAATTTGTGGAATAGTAAGCATTACACACACCCACTACCAAGAAAATGGGCTCCTGCAAAGAAGTTAGAAAAGAAATTATTTCAAATATCTCGGTAATTGGAAAAATTATCATCTAATTGTAGAGTTGAGACTCGCTAAATGCAAATTCACTAAATCGCAGAGAGAGAGAGAGAGAGAGCAATGTAATGCATTTTTTTAAGTTTCAGCAGAACTTTAAGAAAAACTTATTGAACAAAATTTGCCAAATTCACACGAGTCAAAGTGCAGGATATTAATACTAGCCGACATTGCTCGGATCCATCCCGAGTTTTTGTTAAGGTTCGGTTGACCCTGTGTTATAATTCAGTCTCGACAAAAATATCACTTACATACAGTGATATCTTAATTAATTCGTGAGAGGAAGAGAAAAATTTTGAAAAACTTATCACTTAACCCCTTTAAAATATAAATTTCAACAAATTCTTTTTTCGTGAGCCTGTACATTACAAATACAACATCCCATGAAACTATCAAGTTCCTACTCCTCATAGTTTTTGCTCTTCGATGATGAATGGGAGAATAAATCAGGGCAACGTCACTAATAATATGACGCAAATTAAAAGCACATTCAGTGCTTCTACAAAAGCACATTCTTTGGCGAATCTAAGGGGGAAAAGTTTTAAGGGGGCTATAACCCCCCCTCCCATTGAACCTGAACACTTAACAGATAAAATTGAAGTTGGTAAATGGAACACCTTTAAAAGTGTTACCAGATTAATAATTGTTAATAGTTATAATTTTTTATCGTTTTTAATAATAACAGATTAATAAAATTAATAATATCATATTCAAAACTTAAATAAATATTGTTATTATTATTAATTGTATTAGATTGTTAATTATTCATTTGCTGCATTTTATTTAAAGGAAATACTTATAAAATTTGTGTTGTAATACCATAATTATTTAACAAAATTGCTTGCCGGTTAGTCCCCCCCCCCCCCTTGATTATGGTCTAAGTCCGTCACTGAGTGCAGTCATACCAATACAGTTTAACAATCTCAACTAAAAATATTGCATCAATCTTGATAAAAGTACAAAAGTGTAGAAAGAGCGTTATCTTTATTACGCAATCTTGGCACGGTTTGGTTTTCCTGGAGGTAGTGTCGGATTTTCCATTTCATAAATAATGTCATTTACTTTAGTTATTATTAATCTTATTATTAATTAATTTTGACTGCACATCACATCTACGATTCATTTTGAAATAACAAACTAATAACTACGTATTTTGAAATATTATTAGCACTGCCCTTGATCGGAATTGATGAATTGGTCCCTAGACTGTTTCCGAAGACTAACTTAATTTATTATCCCCCGCGTGGTCATACGCAGTTTGCAACTGCTTTCGTTAACAATAATGTTTTATACAGAACGAAAAAAAGCTGAATGATAGTAGATCATTGTAAATAAGGTATTGTGTCCCAACCGAAGCGATCTGTTGCGAAACGAGCCAACCTCCCAGTCCGTTAGAGAACAGCTCACCACGACTCTGTTCCCGAACAGAAGACTGCCTTGAGGTGCGCCATTCTCGCTTCATTTATCCGCTTAAACGACGACCACGCGACCGTCTCTGTTTTATGGAGCGGAACCTGAAGGAGACACACAGTGGCGTCCGGTGCTGGGGGAGGGACTCGCAGAAACACGCAAAGCAATCAACTTACAAGGACTTTGATCAGTACATGAACTCTTGTTTGAGTACATGCTTTATTTATACACACAATAAAAAAAAACGTAAAGCTAGTAGTGTTTCCTTTATTTAAGGTAGTACCAGCGTAGCTAGAATTAAATCACTAAAATATCTTAAACCGGCGTAAATAAATAGAGTAACATGTTCTTAATGTGATTGCATCTTAAAAAACTTACTTCACCGGCAATTTAAATGGGATAATTACATTTATAATTGATGGTGTAAAACATTACGTCTTATGGAGAAAAACATCTTATTAAAAAAAGACAAACTTTTTCACACATCACGAAAATGATAGAAGTTTACTTTGTACGTCACCGGACATTTGAGGAAGATATTTTACTTTTTCCGAGGTGAGATGCAGACATCACGAAAACATTGCGCTCTGGCGCCATGTTTGTACCTAATGCTCTTGTGCGTTTCAAACGAGTCAAGCGAGTACCTGAATATTGTTTGTACTATAATATTAGATAGCGATAGATAGCAAACAAGTAATGTTTTTTCATCATTAAAATTCATAATATTGTGTCATAAAACAATTGCAACAAAATAAAGAAAATAATTATACTTCTCAATGATTTGACTGACTTGGATTTGACTAAATCCCCTCTTACTGCCTTATCTTTTTGATGTGATGATATTCAGGTCGTCAGATGTTCCTCCTAGCAATACGATTAACATGAGAGAATTGGTAGGAAAGGTTTTGGGTCTTCCGGAAATTTAAGTACCGAACTGACATTGGTCTTCGTGAGGTAAAATATTAACTTTAATTTTAACCGCGGCTGAAAACCTTATCCAATTCGCTCGAGCTGGAAAACCTCTCCCTATTTGGATTTGAACTCGTGTTCTTTCGCTCCGCAGTGTGTAGGGAGTTGAGACGCAACGTCACGGCTTACGGTTACGTATAATCACTACGGTAAACGCTCGTCCATCACCGTTAAATTCTACTTGGGTCGGTCAGGGATAATAATAATAAATAAATTAAATTTATTTATTGTCAAAAAACAGTACAATCTGCGTATGACCACTTGGAGGACAATAAACTAATTTATTCTCCGGAAGTAAGCAAGGGACCATCCCATCAATTCCGATCAAGAGCCCTAAGGCAGAGGCGGATTCAAAAAAATTTCAGCAAAAGTTCCTAGATAAGATGAAAGGTTAGCTACGAGTTATAATACTAATAGAATGTCAATATGTTTGTAATTTTACGCAAAAGATTACATCAGCGTCTCCAGAGGTACAAGGCGAGTACACCAGTACGCCAGGCGCTACGCCACGGGTCATCCAAAGGAATATGTGACAATAAGCTTAGCTTACTCCCCAGACAATCCCCTCAATAAAAGAATCCAACGGAAAACGAGGAAACCCAAAGTTGGGAAGGGACTCTACATAACCAGACGGAAACTGAGAATTAAAAATAGTAAGAAAAAAAAGTATATATTGAAGTATTAACTCCGTAGTTAATCTAATTTAAAAAATAGCGGTGTTCAGTACGAATTATTAAATGATTGGTGCGTCGCCGATTACATGTGTCTGGAAATATTCTAGAAAATAATTTTCATGCACAAGCCAAATATTTCCGTACGAGGCCTATAACTCGGAATTCAATAAATCCGCAGTGGAAAGTAAAATTAAAAAGATAGTAATTAATTATCAATACAGCACGCAAATAAAGTAATTGTGCGCATTAATAAATGTTAAGAAAATCCTTACTCTTTTTAACACAAAAACAATTTTTACTATAACAACCGTAATGACTTTGAAATTGTACTAATAAAATATATATAACACAAATGTCACGTTCAAAAGTTTATGAATGAATTTGGTTGTTGTTATGATTGTCAAGTGACACTGTGATGTACGGCTGCGAAATTTACGATGCGAGTTGTGTTATATTACTAAAGATCACTTTAATAATTTAAACTTGGTAGACAGTTTTATCATGATCAAAATAAGTATCAGTCTATTGTTTGCCCAATGTATTAATGTGCGTCATAAACATTTTCATCGTATCCATTTCGTAGCTTTAAAACCGTAACTTGTAATATTATGTCGAAGAATTAATCTGACAAACGGTTTGCCAACGTGTCATCAAGAGCGATAAAACTAGAGACACACAAAGGATCGATATCGCGGTGCTGAAACTACCATCATAAATTTCGATATCTGATCGACCACTTGTGGGTTCAATACGTACGGTATTATGTTTTGGGGCCACTCAGCACACAGCATCCGAATCTTCACAACACGAAAGAGAATAGTCAGGATGTTAACGACTTTAGCTCATTTAAGTAGTATGAGTGACCTGGCAACTATTTTTGATCCCCCAAATTTTTTAAAATGAAACAATAAACAATTATTATTATTATTATTGGGGCTTAAGAAATCGCAAACAACTAGGTCTCACCATCTAAATTTACAGATGATAGGAAGGGACAGAAAAAAATTGATATTACATCAAATAAAATCAAAGAGAAGCTATATTCTGAACGTTTTTTGATAAAGTAAAAGTAAAAGTAAAAATGAAACGAAAGAAGAAAATGAAAATGAAAAAAGGATGTAAATTTAAACCCTCCCGAGGACTTGTGGGAGGAGCCTCGATCGATTTATGAATCTCAGTAATGTATTAACATGACCCGTTTCATTTCCGAGGAATTGTAGGTAAATCTGCTGCCAAACAGATACATCTCCGTATTCTGGTGTATTTTCTGCCGTCAGTTAGTAGGTGATCACCAAGTTGCAAGAGATACCAACAATCTCTAAACTAATTTAAAGTTTTACGCGCTCAAATAGATAAAGCTTCGGAAAGGATTTTAAAATAAATTTCCGTGCAATTTCGAATGGTTTTTTATATAAATGTCCATCATACGTGTCACAAATTTAATGATAATAAATTTATTGTTAAAAAACAGTACAAACTGCATATGACCACGTGGACAACTAATTTACTCTCCGGAAGCAAGCAAGGAACCATCCCATCAATTCCGATCAAGGGTTGTAAGGCAGAGGCGAATTCAAAAAATCCAGCAAAAATTTCTAGATAAGATAAAACGTTAGCTGCGAGTTATAATACCAATAGAATATCAATATGTTTGTAATTTAACGCAAAAGATTTATTTTACATGTACAAATTATTATCGAACTATAGATTATTCTGAGTATAGTGTTTAAAAATCATAAGAGTTGAAATAACACTAAATTCACGATTTATTATTACAATAAACACGCCCCTAGACAAAGCCTAGAGAACCTGTTTAAGAAATCCACCTCTACCCGAAAGAAAACCGGAGCAAAACTCGGGCCAATGTAGAGAAAAAAAGCTTTGACATGATTTCGAGGGAACCAAACAGAAACTTTAGGATTATTTAAATAAAATTTATTTATTAGAGAAACGGATTGTCTGTATAAGTGAAGAATAGTTGTAAGACGCGATATACAACAATTTTCCACTTCAAAGTAGTGATTTAAATTATACAAATTATGCAACGGATTTCATGGCGCGTTTTCACGATTTTTGTCAGATTTAAAAGTATACTACATCGAAGTATAATTGCAATATTGATTTTTTCTATACAATAAAATAACCTAACAAAAAGGAGACTAATATTTTAAAATAATAATAATAAACTAAAGCATGCCACACAAAGTATTCCAAGTTTTCAACTCACCATTTCAGCTTAAGAACAGGAAAATATGGTAAATACTTCTGAAGTAGAGTATTGAGAACAATTTACATAAACACAAATTCTTCAAAACAATTTCACAATATCATAAACGTAAAACTATTGTACTGATATGTTTTATAAACAGTGGGACGTAAGAAAATATGTCAGACAATCTGTATGTTCAATTCTATATCCAATATACATAATTATCTTTATTTTATAGAAATTTTGAAATTTAAGGAAACGGGAGAAAAATTATGATGGAGTGAGTTATTACAGAATAGCTCGATTCAAAAGAAAACCAAATTCAATTCTCAAATCTGGGTTCTCACCTATCATTTTGTTGTTGAGTTATCAAAGGAGTAAAAATACTTCACAAACATACATCACACATTGCCGTGAAATTTTTACCCAATGCGGAAAGATACGAAGAAATTTCGTAATCCGTTTTTTAACACATTACTCATGAAATATAATTGGAAGGTAAATATCATTCTTTGAACTCTCATTTCAGTTTAAATATTAGATAAAATTAATTCAATAATACATCATCCATCAACCATGAAACAAGGATTACGTTTTTCTTTTACTTCCACTTTCCCACGAGTGAACGTCCCGTGTGGAGTCCGCGTTAGATCAAACATGTAGTGGTTTACGTTGCCATGTTCAACGAATCTTCGTGTTTAACCGCGCTTCACAGATTAAACAGAGTGTTCCATGTTTATCCTTTCGAATACACGATCCGCGTTTGTACATGAACACCCAGTACGTGATGCAACGTCGTATGTACTAGTTTTTATTTCATTACTAACTGAATGAAAACCAGCGATGTCTGGGAGCATGAATTGATCATAAATCTTTTGTTATTTCCTAATATTTGCATTTTGAAATTATTATTATTATTATTAATCTTCAAGAGTATTGTCCGCATTCGTAGTGAAAACCACGCGCTTCTATTCTGAGTCTTATCCACCTCACCCCAAATCGGAAAGGTCAGATGACTGGAATTAAGACCCATTGAATGGAATATCATCGCCAAAACCTTACACCTACGCAGTACTTCTTCTGTTGTACACCCAAATTTAGTGACTATAATATCTGAGGTCGTTTAACCATAACGTTTCTTGAGAATAAGTTAAATGTTTCTCTCAATAATGTATACTAGTATACAATAACTATGACGATTATCTCAAATAATGAATACTAGAATCGCCTCGCCGTTATTCAACTATAGTACGTTTCTAACTTAAAATTTCCAGATTGTTCTACGGACGTGCATTATTTCAATTCGACTATGCGTAGGCTTAAATACCATGGAGACCCTGACCCATTAGTTTAACGTCACCACTTTACCCTTAATTCGGGGTGTCTTACCCTTAGGTGTCTTACCTCCACAACGTTTTGCTCCTGATATTCCAGAGTTATGGTGGACTACGCTTACATCCATTTCTATATTCATAGATAAGCAAATAATCATTCTCGATCATATTTTGATTCAACAAACGCTGTTTTTGTCCTTAATTTATTTTTAGTACTGTGTATTCAAAACTCTTATTACCACAGCATAGAAATGTTCTTTCCTTTTTTATAATTTTGTCGTCTTTATGCACACATTTTTTGCTTATTTTTTACCATAAATTGTAATTATGTTAATGACCCTGATTGATCAACCTGAGCAACAAGCCCTGGATACCTTATTAGAATTCCAGTAAAGTGAATGGTGTTTCCATCTGATTCTTAGCACATGAAGAATACAATGGCGTTGGAAGTGAGACCGAAAGAAGGCCAAACGGGTCTTACGTGAGAAATTATTATTTCTTATGCGTTATTCGAGGATAATTAAAATAAATTTGAAGTTTTATTTAATTCACTAAATGTCACCCACTTCCATATGAATAGATATGGTTGAATATGAAATAGTATAAAAGAGCAAAAAGAAATACTGGTGTCGCCCGCAGTAGTGAAGTAAATTAGGGAGCATCAATATCCGTGTTTCAAAACTGAAAAAAAGGAACTCTCACCTCTAATGAACGCTCATTCAAATATTAATATAAATAATTCAAATAGTGTAATATATTTTTTCTTTCTAGTTCATGAAAACATGCATTTTCTGATCAATCATTTTATTATTAGCAGTGTCCAGTAATTGAGATTGGAGTATCATTTTCTGAATACTTACCTTTTTAACTTGAAGGAAAGAAATTCAAGGGACTGCACTGGGAGTCGTTGAGGTTGGGTTTGTCTATGGAAAAAGAGTTTATTGAAAATATTGTCTTCGTTTGAAAGCTTGAGTTGTACATCCAATTTGTCGTCGATATCGAGAAAGAATTATTAAGATGTTGTATTTCGTTTCGTTAATCCTATTATATAATAATATTCTATTACATACACGACAATACAAAAATACTTTTGGTTGATTTGATGATCCGTGAATGTTAATATTCAATTATTGTTGTTTCATCAACATTTGCGGTTAACAATGACCATGCCCGAATCGGCAATCTGCGTGCAGCAAAAATGTTCCATTTACCAGCTACACTCTTCTGGTGGAGTGGGGAGCTTGCGACGAGCAATGACGCAATTGTTCGTTGCTAGTGGACACTCGGAGCAGCAAATGGAAAACACTATAAGTATTGATAATAATAATAATAATAATAAGTGCCTTTATTTTGGAGAGACTCAGATCTTAGGGTCTGCTCTTCTGTCTAACCATTTTAAAATACAAGATGAAAATTGGGAGGATCGTATTTAGATTTAAATTTAATTTACATTTTCTTAAAAAAAACGTCATTTTGTTTTTATTTCATTTTATCGACTCACTTTGCTCGTTGAAAGTATTATCCGACATTTTACAATAATAATTTCTGATTGTATTTTATATGCTCAATAAATAACTTCTTCATATTGGAAGAAGTTATTTATTATCCCACATCGTCATTTCGGACTTCGCCTGTTCAAGTTACTGGTGGTTCCTCGTTGCCCACCCATACCAGTGGAACAGAAAAAGAAATATTGTTTGAGGGTTCTAAGGGAGATAATCAGAAAATCATCTCCGAAACAGACTCGAGCATCTTTTTGTAAAAGTCCCAGAGTCTTCTATCAGCCCATCAAAATCAGAGACGTTGAGTCAATCGGTGTCTTTTCATGTTGAGGCCTAAGTGAAATTTATCGATCGCCAAACACGAATGCAGAGCTTTCAGTTGCCATAGGAACGCGTCGTGGTTCGGCGGCGCAATAATGAAACAGCCTGCCACAGCAGAGTAAACTTTAAACGCTTTGGTGAACTGGAGACGAAGATGGGAAACGAGGCGGAGAAATGGGTGTTCACCGTGTTCCGACAGGAAGAACGCTCCATGTGTGTGTGTGTGCGTGTTAATATTCTGTACATATTATAACACGTACCGAACTATTTTCATTCCGACTTTAAGGGGATGTATGGCCAGGATTTTTCCTTGGTGCGCAGAAATGCTAAATACGCCTCAGGTCGTGCTGATTCGCCGGCGTTGAGCCGATTTTACGATCGTCGCGACGTGTTTCGACGTCGAGATCAAGTCGAAGGCCGACGTCGAATAAACGACGCCCGATCTTGACGTCGTGTCGCTCGGAACTTCAAGACGCGACGACTAAATAAAACAGAGAGATTAAAACAAAAACGATAGATTAAAATAGACCTTAAAATCCATTTACTATAAAATGGTTCGTATTAAATCCATGTGTCATGGAATTCATAAAACAACACGGAAATTTTAATTCATATCTGAAGAGAATTTATTTATAATGACTTGCCCAGGAGCGGCATCTATTGAAATAATTATTCGCGACTTTCGTGATATTTAATAGTTCCGATAGGACCCTTGATCTTCATTGATGGGATGGTCCAATGCTTGCTTCCGGAGAGTAAATTAGTTTAATATCCTCCACGTGGTCATACGTAGTTTGTAACTAATTTTTTTAGAATAAAGTTTTATTTATTTTTTTATTTAATTGGCAGATAAGAGAAGACAGAATGCAAATATAGAAAAGGAGAGGAGAATGCGGGGTATTTGTGTTTTGCAGTTGCGAACTATATGGTAAGAAAAGATAGAAATGTTTACGGTTTATGAACGAGAAAGGAATATGGAATGGAAAAGCGAAGAAAGAATTGATAAACAACCGGGAAAAGTATGAGAAATATAATGAATATCTCACATTTAGGACTGATAAAGGATAAGTGAGGGAAGACTGGAAAGTAAAAGAGATACAATTAATGTGAGAAGGAAGACTAAGAAGGAAACGAAAAGAGGAAAACGTCAGATGACTGTACATGATACTAAGATGGAAACGAGGAATCTAAGAGCAAGAGAAACCTTGCAATGGCACTGTTGAAGACAAGGTGATCAAAGATCAATAGCCAACAGAAATGAAGAAAATAAATCTGTTAATATTCTGACACATAGCTAACTATCTTTATTCTTATTTTAGTGGGGTGCATGCTATGTGTTTACCTTGGGGCTCAGAAATGATACATCAACCACTGCCTTTGGGCACTTGGATCGGAATTGATGGGATGGTCCCTTGCTTCTTCCGGAAAGGAAATTAGTTTATTATTATCCTCGTGGTCATGCGCAGTTTGTAATTGCTTTTTTGACAATAAAGTTTATTATTATTATAAATGCATTATTATACGCCTCCAGGACGTTAGTGGCGTCATCGCTTTATCATGGCATTCTGTTGGACGGAAGCAGAAACGAAATTGGTAAAAGGGCCATTTTTGGTTGTCGCGAAGTTAGTGTCTCATTTATCATATGAGTATCAACATCCTTTGTCATCACATTTATTATCAAACATTCATCAACACAGATCCATTACATTTTAAGTGGGATTACAATTTGATAAATTTAAACTCTCTAAATAATTTTCTTTAAGTTATCATATCCGCGTAGAGAGAAGTCAAGTTGTCAACTATTCACTAATCTTGGAAATATTCAACGAAGGAGGTTTTCTTAATTAACAATTGATTTTCACTGCTGAACGGAGAGAATTACTTTGTAATTTCTAAACTTAATAATAAATTTAAATTGTCGTTTGAGTCTTTCTTTGACATGGGTCGCATTGAGTTCAGTCACGTGATGCGTCTGCCATTTCCTTCACAACAGTATATTCCGCAGTTTTTGGTGAATCATTGACGTAAATACCGCGTAAGGTTTGAAAATCTTAACGTCACTGCTTTACTATTTCCATTTGCAATGTTTTCGTAGTTTTTTCTAGCGAGAAAGCGGGTATTTTTGTCAGGATATGAAAAAACATAACCTCACGAAAATTTGTGTCATACGTTCATAGTAATTTCAAGTCAAACAAATCAAAATTTTTGCGCTAGAAGGGTATAAAAATTCATCGCCAGTGGATGGGGACTGGTTAAAACTATCATTTGACACATTTGTGGGCAGGTGTTTTTTTTTTAAATTCTAAACGCTCTGATACATACATAATACAGTATAAAGG
This sequence comes from Laupala kohalensis, assembly GCA_002313205.1. Classification (NCBI taxonomy): domain Eukaryota; kingdom Metazoa; phylum Arthropoda; class Insecta; order Orthoptera; family Trigonidiidae; genus Laupala; species Laupala kohalensis. The sequence goes on along the minus strand of NNCF01128474.1, from coordinate 428,783 downwards.
ATTGAATTATTTGCTCATATTTAGCTACTTGGATCAAAAATCAGAAAGCTTTATTATACTGACAACGTATTCAACTGATGTTCTCGAAAATTCTAAAAATAAATACAGAGAATTATATAATAATAATAATTAAATATTATCAAGAAAAAGTAATTATGTATAAGTATGATATGAGTTCGACAAACAATGTGCTTTAAATAAAAGCTATTCCATTTTCAACGGCCGAGTGAATAACATCCTGGTTTTTATGAGGAGACGAATTTTGTCAAATCAAACACCATAAATACTACAACTAAACTTGGAATTATTCCAAATATGAATGTAAATTTAAAATTTGATTAAAGTCGAAAACGCCTTTCACCAACAACCCCTATCGAGTTTTGAGAAGAAAGATTCGTGGAAGAAGAATTAGTGAGTGGAATGTTGAAGGCAAATGGAAGTAACTCGTCTTACTCTGAAACACGAAAGTATCATTTATTACTCTTCCAATTCCTCTGCTGTAGTTAGCCAGGTGACATTTGTCCATTCTGAACTTAATGGTTCACGTAACACGAAGCTTATTTTCGTTTATTATGTCTCGTTATGAGAATCCAACAGGTTGCGCTGTATTTCTCCACTCTCGTGAAGTTGAGATTTACGATCTATATAAGATTTTATGTTTGCTCGGTCGTTAATAGCTTTTGTATTAATGTCATTTTGTTTGAAAAGGTAACTGATCCAGATTTAATGCTTCCACAACTTCTTGTTATCTTTTACTTACTTGTAACAATACTTGATTGGAGTATATTTTCAATATTTGAAGACCCACATTTTTTATTAAATTTGTATGAAGTACAGTTCAACACTATATATAATATCTCGTTCTTCTTTGAGCATTCATTGTCATTAAAACTATCAAACAAATGTGATATATAATATTTTAATTACTGCTACTGGTTGTTCCAGTTATAATATTAATTTATCTTTTTCGATGCACCTACGTGTATTCCCTTATATTTAAGACGGCGGTTGTGCATTGGTTAGTCTCTTCACTTCTATGACGTCACTAAGCGATAGAGCGCGGGTTCAAACCATGCTTACCCGAACTATGTCATGTTTTCAGCTGGGGTTTTCTTCACAGACGGTCATCGTCGGTTCGGTACGATAAGTTCATCGCCAACCTAACATCTCCCTTTATCAAAGTCACAGTTGGATAGAAGAGCCTGAACCTTGTCAAGAAGACATTAAAGAGATAAATAAGTTACGCCCACTGACAATTATCACAATCAATCGAGATTTTATTGCCTGTTTCATCGGTTTTAGACAGTATTTGACATATACTGTAAATAGAATCCAACACTATCTAATTCGTTTCACAGCCCCATCTCATATTTTCCATTCTTTTATACATAATTTTAGTTCTTTTTGATGAAATTTTGCTCCTTTTTCGATCAAAATAAGAGGAATGAAACTGGCTTCAATGCCATTTACATCTTCATTCAGTCCTCAAGGGGGTAGTATCTCAAGGGAAGGAGTAGACATGTGAGAATAATCGAATACGACCGGTATCAGTTATAATTGTTATTGTTATTAATAAAATAATCGTTATTCATAATACCATATTAATAAAATTAATAATACCATATTAACTTTAATTGTTTTTAATAATTGTTATTAATAATACCAGAATATTCATTGTTAATTATTTATTTGATGCATTTTATTGAAAGGTAATATTTATGAAATTTGTGTTGTAAAATCCGTAGTTTTTGGTGATGATATAAATAGTGAGTTCAAGAATATGTTTTACCCCGAAAAGACACCTTGGTACTCTCATATGCGAAGTGTAGTCGCCGGGCTACTGAGTGACGATATTGGCCCTAGCTGTACAACCATCTTAATCATATCACAGGGTTAAACAGCAACATAAAGAGAAAAATTCCCGCCGCCGGGCAACGCCGGGTTACTTTAACTAGTCATGTGTAATTTTAAGAAAAGTGCTAGAGGATTCGAATTTGAAAGTGAGACCATACTACATCTCTTTTTCTTTCAAATATATGTTCCTCTCTTGGGTGAAATTAGAGTCGTTCTAGAGAGAAAATTCAGAAATGTACGCATCATTGTTGTTCACTTCATAGTAGAGAATACCTCTGAGCAGTGGCGGATCTTTTGGGGTATGGGGTTAAGCGTGCTACAGCCCCCATCCCCCACCCCCTCCCATTGGACCTGTACTCGTAACAGATAAAATTGAAGTTCATAAATGGCATACTTTGTAAAAGTGGTACCAGATTAATAATTATTAATTATACTTGTTATTAATAATTGTCATTGTTATTAATAATACTAGATTAATCAAATGAATAATACCATATTAACTTTAATTGTTATTAATAATACCAGAATATTCATTGTTAATTATTTATTTGATGCATTTTATTTAAAGGTAATATTTATGAAATTTTTGTTGTAAAACCATTATTTTTAAACAAAAATGCTCCCCGGTTAGCCCCCTACCCTCCTCCCTTGATTACGGTCCAGATTCGCCACCGCCCACTCGTGAACCAACGAACATTCTAGAACCGACGAACGCTTCTTTGAGAGTCTGTCATCACGTGGATGATCCATCGTTCTCCGGAAGAAGGGAGGATATGTGTGAGGAGGAAGTTCTCTTCCGTGGCGACGGATGGATGCCAGCCGAACAAGGGGCGCCGTTGACATCAAAGCAAATCATATTACTGACCCTCTAAGGGCTCACTGCCGTGAGGCAGGGAACAGTCCTGTTGCTAGGGAGGCACGAGGTGGATGCATCCGCTAGAAGATAGGACGTCGTTGGGGTAACTACGATGGTTCTGTTAGTCCATGGAGACCATCTCCAAACGTACACATTTTTTACGAAACACGTATACAGATTGTTACACAAATAATTGATGAAAAAAAACAACAACACATTTTATAGTACCTATTACATGCATGCCTTAATTATTACTATATCTTTTTTTAATAGGATATTTCAGAACGCCAGGTAAAAAAAATATTTGACGGATGCTATACCACATTAATAGGAAAAAAATTATTAATAAACCCGGAAATGTCTCCCAAAGGAGATATAATGACACAAAGAGTAAGAGGACAGCACAAAAAGGTGTGTGAAGGGCCTTTACTAGGAGAATTATGAAAGTGATATAGGTGTTCAAAGTTCAGTAACAACAAATTACCAGAGATGTTTTAAGTCCCGTCCATTAACAGCGATGCATGCCTTGCACCGTCACATGAATTGGCGAGTATTTTCTACCTGGAGTATCGCGAATACCTGCGTCACTGTGAATGGGCAGAGCTTTAAACATCTCTCATAATATGTAGTTTTTCAACTTTGAACACCTATATCACTTTCGTAATTCGCCTAGTAAAGACCCTTCACACACCTTTTTGTCTTGAGTTCTTACTGTATTTGAGACATTATATATCATTCGGAGATATTTCCGGACATGTGTAGTTAAATGATTTTAATTAATAATTTGTCATAATATGCCCTATCATCCCACCAATGTTTTACGTGCAGTTCAGGGACACTCTGTATGCAGTAACTTCATAAATATCTCTTTTCCTCCCTTCACTCATACCTAATTGACACAAATGAAGCATCATCATAAATACTACTTTCCGGAGAAGGACGGAATCGTAATATCACATATTGACTATGAACTATATTTTTGATAATTTGTTTTATGTGAATGTTCAAGACCAGTTTAATAAATAATAATAAAGTATTTAATAAAGGTGAGTTGTTTTTGTCCAGCTGAAGTAAGAAGTAAATTGAAACAAAAATGAACTAAAAATTTTATTAATTTCAATTCACTTAATTATATTCCTTCACAACCGCAGATAGGAATTATTCGTTTGGATTCTAGCAGTTTATTTTTATTTCCACTTTACAATGTTTCTGTAATTTTACTTGCGATTACCATTAAGGGGGACGTTGTTTACACAGTTTACAGTCACTAGAGAAACAAATCGTACCGAGGGCTTGTGTCGCCTCACGAACAATCCCAGATATTGGGAATACAGAACTAGGTTTCAGAAAATAACAGTTCGTTTGCAATCCAAATTTGAAGCCAATTCCGATGGATCTTACCATTTATGGAGTGCTCCGATACCGCTTCTTTTGTCTAAAGCGCCTAACAACTATGAGTACATGCAACCCCCATATCATATATGTGTTTTTAAAATGTCTGTTGCCTAACTCATCAATTTCAGTATAATATTTTAACATAAAATCGTAATAACTAAAATTGAATACATCAACTGTTCTGGACGTAAGTTATACATATCCACTCCCCGTATACGGTAGAGAGATTTATAATTATGTAGATGGCTGTAAAAGAGTAAGCTTTGATTTTAACTGAACCTTGTAAGCAATCATGAATTTCAAATCATCCCCGCCCTTCGCTTACTCCTTGAACGAGCAAGACCAGCATGGTGTACCAAGTACACGTAGTTAGTAAATCATAATTTAAATGACTTGGCTGTACGTGAGAGAGACAAAGTTATTGGCAAAGTTATTCCCACGCGTGCAAACGCATGAATGAAGTTGTTGCAGAGTGTTTGCGCATCGTCACATCACTTAACTTTGCGACCCTCGCTGCAAACTAATGGAGCGATAAGAATCACGTAATTTATCCCCTTAAGGTTCACACACCTGTGAAACGTACTCTGGGTTTTCTTTCACACTCACGTGACTAGTCCTTGGTATTCATTTATTTTATTTGCGACGTTGTATCCATTGATAATGTAATGTAATGTAATGTAATGTAATACCTGAACAGTTAAAAGTACTTTAAGAATTTCATTTCATCTACATATAGTACGATTATGTCGTACAATTTCATCATACGGTCTTCATTGCCTGGAGTCAACCTCCTTACAGCCATCATCATTACTGTTCCAAATATTTAAATAAATATAATTGTTCAGAAATTCTTCATATATATGTATGCATTAAAAACATGGGAATTAGAGAATGCATTACAGAATACTAATACAATAATTTCAAAAGAAAATATTTATTATACTTTATTGATTTTTAATATAACTGAATGTTATAGATTTATTTTTAATTTGTTAGTACTCACTATTTTTTCTCTAATTTTCTACCTTATTTTTCTGTTCTAATAAATTTGTGAACAATTACAATTTCAAGCTGAACTTTCCCAGCGTCGCTAAGGGGATCTCATCCCGAACGTCTCACACAATTTTACATAGTTTGATACATAAATATTTCTAAAGAAGCAGTCCTCTTACCTCTCTACCCCTAACCTTTCTACCCCTAACCTTTCTACCCCTAACCTTTCTACCCCTAACCTTTCTACCCCTAACCTTTCTACCCCTAACCTTGGTGACACACTCGCGCAGTAAAATGATTTTACAACCAAAGTGCTTTCATTTAAAGAAGTTAGTTTTCGTTCCTGTGGGAACGGTAAAAAATTTAAAAATTGTACGGACAAGTTCACACAATTTCACCAATTTTTTTATAATGCCTAGGATGAACAAATTTCAACATTTTATTTTCTTTTTTTCTTCTTTTTTTTGCCAGTTTTGGTAATTTTTTGAGTTGTGCGCTTTGCTGTTATGTCGTAGTTCCTTTTTCTTTTCCAAAGTTTTGTTGGTTGATGCGAAAACGCTCATTAAAACTTGGTCTAAAAATTAACAATTGTGTTGTTGTTTCTTTTTTCAATTAATACAGTTTGAAACTCTCTTTTTGCCACTGACTCGTTTCTGCTTCCCCCTTCGAGATGTACTACGTCCTGTTTCAAAAGAGTCACCGAAGTAATAAAAAATCCATTTCATGGTCCGAGCCGAAGAGAAAGGAGAATGAAATACAATTTCTGGAGAAGTTCCACTCAATTTCTTTTACAACTTCATTACTCTTTCTGTACGTTTCAATATCCACGCCGAAGACGAAAATCGGAAATAGACGAGGGCTGAATGTCTTGAAGAAAACGGATCTGTGGAGGCTTTCCAACCGTTGCGGGTGGGAGGTTGAATTTCCGGAGTCGAATTAATACCCCGGGGGTTCATTTCCGGTGGGGTCCGGAAGAAAAAAAGACCGGATGCAGGGTGGTGTCTGAGAGCGTATGTGGAGTCATGTGTGGGTGATTGTAATGAGTTCATAGTAAGTATCACGTGATCAATGGAGGTGAGATTACGTTAATCGGTCGTATGTCTCTGGAGACAAATTACTTGAATATATTGTCTAAAATAGTTTTGCTCTACAAATATAATATTGACCTAATTGTTTTCTTTCATTTTAAGACATTGTAAGAGCTAAAACTAACAGTTGTTTACTTTGCTCTGTGTTTGTAATTTATTTAATAAATTTGTTTTTAACTCTTTCCTAACACATAAATATTACAGATATTTATTTAATCTTGTAATATATTTCTTAATAATACTAAAAAAAAAATATTACCTTATGAATGACAAATAAATATAAAATGAATAGTCAGTTTTATACCATCTAACTGCATACAGCACGGTGTCATGGCTAATAAATAATGTATGTGACTATAATGAGCTGTAAATTGTTGGAGTGAGAAATGATCTGGATTAAAGATTCAAATACATTACTAGCTGAGTAACCTCGGATTCACTTCTCTCGGAACAATGAATTCCAAACGTCCTTTACAAACAACTACAAGATGTATTACAAACTAAGAGAAGTTTTCTTTTGATAAGATTCCAAAAGTATGACCAATATTCTCGTTTACTGTCATATTTCTATTATAATATTTTGAACGACCTTGTAAGTAGTCTGTATTTTTATTAAACAATAGGTTTTGAAATAAACCAGCTGTCAAAACGTCGTGTGTATTACGGAAAATACAGTGTAGTTACAAGAATGTTGAAAATATTCTAATTAAATTTTGGTAGCGAATGAGAATGGCAATCGTGGCTGGTAAATTTTGTAATTTTGTAATGCACTGAAACTATTATACAATTTGGCTCATCAAGTAACCTTAGACTTAAAAGTGCGTACAATCACAACTTTATTTATATCTGGTACACAATATCATGTAGTAAACCCGAAAGTGTCTTGGAATGAAACCTATCAAATAAAAATGTAGTATCATTCAAACTGATATAAATTTTGAATAAATTCGTTTTTTATATTTCTATATTGATGAAAAATATTATATTGATTGAATAACGTATCTAGTTTAAAATTTAAAAAAACTAAGGACATTATAAAGAAATGAAAGAAATGAATTAGGACCAATGTTTAGATATTTGTATATATTATTTGGGTCTTTTTGTCACTATTTTAAATTATTATAATTGTTAAAAAAAACAGCTATTGCCTGTTAAAACTAGCTTCACGTCTTCAGAGATACAATAGTTAATCATTAGATGACTAACAATATAAGATTACTGATAGTGTGTTTTTCTTTTTAGTATGGAAGTTCTAGTATGTAAGTTTTTCTAGTATGTAGTTCCAGACCTGCGTACAGGTAATTAGCTCTGTAGGATTTAACTTTGTAAAATTTTCTGGTTTAATAAATAAATAAAATAAAAATTTGGAATAAAATGCAATCTCTACTTCCGGACCGTACTAGTATTATACATTATTGTATATAACAATTAAAACAAAACCACACGTATGCAAACAATGGAGTCTCTCCCCGGGTGCGGCAGTCGGTGTTCCGTCAGTGGCATTGTGGGTAGAGGCGGCGTGCGCGGTAGTCCTTTGTAGACATCTCCGACACCTCTGTGCTGCCCACGTGATGGCGAACAATGAGCGCGTCTCCGCCCGCGGGGCTGTCGTCGGCGTTTGGCGTCGCGGGTCCTTTGACACAGCATCCCAGCGCGGAGCAGCGGGGCTTTTCACTGAAATCTCGCCCTCTCCTCCCCTATCGGCATGCGACCGACCGAGCGACCGTCTTGCAGCTGCGGTACAGACGATAACCACATTCTTCTCAAACCCCCTTCTCTCATTGTTCTCTTTTTGCCAGGGAATTTTTTAGCTGATCAAATATTTGTCATCTTATTCTGTACTTGAGATAACCAGCAACATTACAATAAAACGACAAGCAGATCAGTTTGTAACACGCTTTTAGGATGCATACACACGTAGAGAAAATAAAAGCCGGGAAAGAGTGGAAATTGAGTACTGTAGCGGAAGGCGAACGGGTGGTGTAGTGGTTAACACCCCTGCCATCAATGCAGCGGTCCCGGGTTCGTTTCCCCACTCGTCACCATTTTCACCTGACCGAAAGTTATCACACTTTTAGGTTGTTAAATGAAGTCTAACTGTAAAAAGAATTACCTCATCGTGTAGTCCTTAGAGTCAATGTCTGCACAATCACAATTTTATTAATGTTGTCCCTATGGGATAACATTAGACAGCGAATAACTAAATCGGTGGTCTAGTGGCTGCATCTTCTCTTGCACGAGAGTTCAATCCGTGCTCGACCAAACTAGGTGAAGTTCTCATCTGGGGTTTCCCTCACCTACTCCAGACAAATGTCGGCTCGGTACTATAAGTTCTCCGGTAATGAAAAATATATCCTTCCTAATTCTCTTACCCAAGTCCAACGGTGTGGTGGAAGAGCAGACCTCATGGCCTCAACCTGGGGGAATTTTTTTTATGATCAAATATTTGCCAGCTTATTCCAGATTTGAGTTGAGGAACATCGTTATTATAAAAGACTAGCAGCTCATTTTGTAACAAATTTTTAGGATGTTTACTGAATTCAAACTAAAAAATTAAAAAAAAAAATTAGCTCACCGTGTAGCCCTTAGAGTGAAAGTGTGCGCAATCACAATTTTATAAATACACAGACTGCAGCGGTGGCCTAGTGGTAGCTTCTTCGCTCCCACGATCCCACTGAGTCGTAGAACGTGTGTACAAACTGAACTAGGTGCGGTTTTCGGCTGGGGTTTTCCTATAGATAAACGTGAACATGAAACAAGGAAAATACAACTTTCAAATCCCTACTTATTTCAATAAATATGGAGATAGAAAACTGGAAATTAAAATACCTAAATTATTGAATAAACTACCATATTATTTAATTGAAATTGGATCCAAGTAAAAAATTAAAGAAAGATTTTAAAAAATTGGTTGTTAGAAAATAACAAGTAAATGGAATTTTCTAATTTTTTTCCATGTGTATTGTTCATTTTTTACATTGGTAATAAGGATAAATTAAGCAAATCAATATTAAACGTTACAAGAAAAAAAACAGCTTATTTATTTGCATAACTCCACAGCTCAACTAACATCTTTTAACTATGGAAAGACTTCAAAACAAAGTAGTAAAATGTCTTAGCAGTAATAAAAAAATGAATTATTTAAAGATGAAAAAATTGTTAAGAGTTAAACAAATATTTGTAAATTACGTAATTTAAAAAATAGATTTAAGGTGGGTTTGAGTATTTCGAAGGTACATTGTCATAATATGATAAAGAGATATAATTTTGAAGTGCCGTTATTCTTTAATGAATGTGGAGAAAGAAAAATTGATACAAAATTACATAAAGTATTAAATAAGCTAATTTTATTGGAGTTGAATTCAAAATATAAACTTTAGAATGAATTTAAAACCTGGTACACAGGTAAATTAACCAAGAATAAAAATTTCATTTCTTTAAAATTTGAAAATATACGTGCAATAGTTATAACATAAACCAATATACTCGTAGTAGCAGTAGTAGAAGAAGAAAATAAATTTAATAGAAGAAAGGAAACAAAATGTGTTCTATATCTAGTAGTAAAATGTTAATGTTTGATAGAAAAAATAATGCAATTTTTAAAACTAGAATTCTATGTTATTTGCATTTGTATTTTTTGTCTTTTGTATAAGACATTTTGTAAAAACTATGCAAACAAATAAAATTCAATTCAATCAATTTGCTGCGAAAAGTACGTCCTCCTCTGAAACAAAATATTTTTTTTGTAATAGACAAGTGACGTAAATAAAACCTCTAAACCACCCTCTAATCCTAAACACTGAGCTAACATTGTCGTAGACTCCATAAATCTGAGCGTTCTCATACTGCGTTACTAAAGCAATTCCAGGGACCTCAAATACGTCCAATGCTCCCTATCTCTCGCCGCTGGCGTTTCCCATGTTAACATTGAGTTCCCCGTCCCCTTCATGCAATTTGCTCTCTACATCACTTCGTCTCCTTACAATTACAGCGATGCATCTCTTACACCCACGATACACTGATATGGGAGCACAGTGCGAGCTCTGTACACTCTCGTAATGTATGCGCTGTATCATTACACATCTGGCGTCGTAATTGCTGAAGAGTCACGTGATTCATGTGACGAAGGCGGGAAGCGATTCCTTACGTCCCATCCGGTTACATTCACTACGTCACTTCCCCTATTCCCTTTAGCGCACTGCTTTGATACATCGCGGGTGTTTATGTGGTTAAATACGGTCAGCATTAAAAGACGGATGTGTTCTATGACGACGTCCGATTACATCTAGAGGTGGCATGTGCTTCATTAAATAGAAAGACATTCATTAACTGATCAGTAAAGGCTAATTATGGAAGAGAAACTTCTTTAGGCGTTCTGGCTACGGAAATTAGCAAATTAGCTACTTAACCCATCGGCTACAGTCCTACGCAAAAAAAAGAGGGAGAGACAAAAATGGCGTCATTTCTCATTACTTCCGAAAACGCTATACTCCAAGTCATGGTTCTTCGCTTCGAGAATATTTAACTTAAGAAAAAGAAATCATGAACGGAAACGCAAAATGTGTTTAGTATTATTATTATTATTATTATTATTATTATTATTATTATTATTATTATTATTATTATTGCATATTAGTAGCATAAAATTACGTTATTGTCCTCAACGTGGTCAAAGGCAGTTTGTAACAGCACTCTTGACAATAAATTATTAGTTAATTAATTAATTTTTTCTAAGTCTGACTGGTTCAATGTTCGTACAGAACTCGGGACTCAATGTAGCCGACGCTTTCTTACTTTGCCATCATCCGTAAGAGTAATGATATTTGTATCTAGCGCTAAGTTGGCAGGACATTCGAATTCCTGAAAACTTAAAGTCTGACACCAATTCATTTCACTTGAAGGCTCTTGTTGCGCTGTTCTCTTCTTTCTGCATCGAGCGAAGTATGGAACGAATATTACCTTGTATTGTAGTGTGTTGTGTTATTAATTTATATTTTTTACAACGAAACAGTTGCTTTTGTGACTACTATAAATATTTTTTTTTCATATAACTTGAATTCGTAGGAGTTAGCAATTCATATTAGACAAACATATAGTATATTTTCGGCAAAGTTACTTGGCTTGGTGTATATGTACAATTTCTCACGAGAAACTTCTTCTAGATTTCTTTCCTTGAAAAGGACTGTGCAATCTTCACATGCTCCATACGTATATTCCTCATTTGCAAACATTGTTCTCTGATGACCCTTAGCCTTCCAACCTTTTCCCTCAGCTGACCCTATAACCAGATGTCACAGAGTATTGCCTGCAATTCTGGGACATTATTCAGTTTTCATTTCATAGTCATCAGGTGCGAGTGCTGAGCTTCGATTCACCGTAAAATATTCCACAAAGCATTCAAATGTCATGACCTCTAGGAGAGCGCCCAGCGGAAATACTGCAGACAGATGGGTCTGTAAATGCATCTTTGCAAACCCATTAATTTCTTATGTTATGAAGCGAATGTGTTTGGTTTGGTGCGTAACAATAGAGGTTACTTCAGCGACATTCTCGTGGGACGGTACCTATAGCACTAACACTAGGGTTTGGCCCACGTTATTTCTGGCTGGGGGAATGAATATAAAGGCTTTATTTGATAGTCTAATTAACACATTAACCGTCAGAGACGACAAGCAGAGAACGATATTTTATACAGAAAATCAATATACGTAAAATATATATTGGGAATTTCCTTCGAGTAAACTACTAATAAACATCGCGAACAATATCGATGATATATAAAAAAAAAGTCATAATTATTTGTTTATAAAAGTCAAAATTTGTGGTTTCGAATTAATATTAGTGAAAACGTTTCACATCTGTCGTTTGATCTTAAGCACATCCACGTTTTATGCTGGTGTTGGGGGATCAAAATAGGATAGTACAATTCATGGTTCAAGTAGCGTTAGATGGGGGTCAAAATCAAGTCATGCTGCATTAATTACCATTTCAATCATTTCTACCATCTTGAAAACATGTTAATTAATGACTTCTTCAATTATGCGAACATAATTCCATGCGAACATCGCATTCTATTCACAAATCATACGGATTTTCTTTGTTCGATTAATTGTATTAACTTTTTCAAAGGAAAAATATTGTACTACTCTTTAGGTAATCGTTTATTGTTCTTTCTTAATTCTCGTTTGATGCTTGATGCGATGGAACGTGTTCATGGTTCATGGATTCGTATTTAGTTCATTTTCTATTCCGTCGAGTTTGAACATCAAATTTTTTATACGGACTGAGTAATAATAACGAGCAATACCTGAAATTGTAATAATTTAACAGTATTCAACTAAATTCCATTGTCTCATACACGATTTATTCTATATTTTCAGCTAGTTAAAACACACACAACATTGTTATTTTCATGTCTCTAAAAATAATATTCAGTTACAATACATTTGATAAAACATATAACTTAGGTACACTTAATATAAAATAAGTTGTTACACATGTTTCAGAGGACAATTTTGGAAGTAGATCTTCCGTTGTAGACCTTCGGAAAGACTAGAACCCTTATCTTTACGACCTCTCGCCTTCCTAATGCTCTAATCCCTCTGAACACTAACCCAAATCCTCACCAATCTCGAAATTCTAAATGCTCGCCTCAAGCGCTTCCATTAAGTATGTCCTAATCCTCAGACATTTGGGTACGGGGGTTTCGCAGCCAAGGATTCCAGTAATGCATCGAGAGAAATAACTCGGTAAATCTTAACAAAATTCAGGACCAAGTTAGGATGAAGGTACTTTTTTAACTAATCAGATAAATCAATATTATTTCAGATGTGCAACTTATATTAAAGAAAATCAAAATCACAGGTAAATCAATGGTTTATTTTCAGGTATCACATGATGAGTATTGGTACAATTATACTATAATTGTCGAGAAACTAATCTGCACATCTTAAATAATTCTAATTAATATTATCATTTTTGTAGGCAGTATATTTCTATAATTGCCTACAAAAAGTTTTGATTCAATAATTTCAATTTATTTATGATTGTAGACAACAATAATGTCAATAATCAGATTAATATTTACAAATAGTTCTATATTTCTTTTAGTTTAATGTTTTGGTAAGATATTTCACGAATCTCGGAAAAAGACAACAAGAAAAATGAGGATGAAAGAGTACAGCAAGATTTTTAAAGATTCACAAATGATAGCGTTCATGTCAAGTGCAACATAACTAAAATTCCAGTTGACTTTTTATCCCTGTTCATTCGATTTTTTATTCTCAAAATTTCTTGCTTCAGTCCATTGCAATCGTTGTAATATTTGTTTCATGTTTCAATCCCACACATTAATTAAATAAAAAGTTTCCTAATTAACTATTTTTCATTTTAAAAACTGTCTATTTCACTTAGATTTCTTGGTAAAAATTACGTTTATATCTCCCAGCGTTGTGAGGAGATGCAGTAACTCGTTCGAAATCAACTGAGTAGCATTAAAGAGAGGAATAAATATTAAAAAGAGAAAGAAAAAATGCCTCGTGCAAGTAATCGATAACTCCTTTTGCACATTGTTTTCTTATCTGATTTTTTGTGTGTATGGACGTTCAGTGATGCATATGTAGTTTCTCTCCTTGTATAGTAAACGATAGCTCGAGTAATGCCCTATACACATTGTATCTGTCACGGGATAGCTGTTGGTCGTGTTATTATGAATATAACTTTCTAAACAAAGAAATAGATTTTTGCTCCTACTGTTACTTGAAATAATACCACAACTTTATAACAGCAATTACGTTCGCAATATTTATCGATTCATATCAATAATCATATTAACTCTCGTATTTTATCGCTTAGAAACATAATCGTAAGGGATTTCAGAACCATTCGTTATTCTGGAAATAATTATTATTGTTGTCACAAAAGTGAAATTCTTTACTTTAACAAAATTAAAAGTAAGAGCTTTTTGAATCTCAATTTACTTAAGAGGGATCATATGCCAAATTATTTTAATGTTTCATTACCCGCCTGTATTTTCATCTTGAATTTCGTTGGTCTAGTCACAATATTCTTAAATATCCTTTATGGTAATACTTGATAAACAATGTAGTATTTTCGTCGTTTGCTTAATGACTGCGGTATGTTTATCAAGCGATAAACATTCCCTTTAATGCCGCGGAGACTCCTTTCCAGTTGCATGCGAGTCGCCGTCATCTGTTAAACAAACGATGCAGTCCGTCCCATTACCGTTTATTCCCTTCAGTTAAAAATATCCTCCGCTGAGGATAGGTTGTCATGGTCACAGAGGACGCTGGGATGACTCTTATCTCTCGATCTCCATTCGAGCCCCTGTGGAGGCTTCTAAAAAAGGGGGACAGGGAGAGAAAGAGAGAGAGAATAAAAACTGAAGGAGAGGAAAATTTTTTCTCAAAAAAAAAAATAAATCCTTCGTTTTATTGCAAATTAACAAAGACTGGAGTTCTTCCCATCTTTTAACTTCGACATTTCTTTCATTCTACTATTTTCGTAGTCAAACATTTTTTCTATATATTTATTCCCTTCCATAACAACTTATGAAAAGTTTGTAAAACAACTACGGAATTTCACAAACCTAAAAATAATGAGATATATGCTATTTTAAATTTGAAAGAAAAAATCGTTCTCTTAATACTTTTTGTTGAAATATATATCTATCATTTTCTTGAAAATGAAGAAGAAGCTACGAAAGGAATTCTTCCCCATTCACTCAAAGTCAATAAGCAATGAACCCAGTGCTCAGGATTTTCAATGGAATTGACATAGTTAGCAATGATTTAGATTAAATCCTCAATTTTCTCAGTAATCACAAAGTTAGATCTCAATATATAAGTTTATGGTACTTCATTGTTGGTCAAGAAGCATAATATACATTGCTATAGTGAAGAATAAAGGATAGGATAAAGTAAAATGGTAGAGTCTATGAAGAAAGGGAGACACGAACTAGTCCATGCAGGAATTGGAGGAAGAAGAAGAAACACAGTAAAAGGAAAAAAAAAAAGAGTGAGACTGAAAGAAACAAGAAAAGAACAAGTATGAGGAAAGTAGCTGCTTGAAAGAGTCCCTAGTCTAATGAAAGAGGAGACTAAAAACATAATGAAAGATAACATAGAAAAAGTCCGATAGGGTGTGACGGAGGGAGTAAAACAAAAGAGTGAAAATAAAACGCGGCGGTTGGGTCACAGACCGAATAACATGAGCAAATGGGCATCTTGGCTCCTCCGCGCCGCGTGGAAGGGACATCCAGAGGTCAAGGCCATCTGGATACAGCCAACGAGCGCGGGGATTCATCTCTTTTTTTTAATCCCAGTCTCTTCTCTCGTCTCCTGCGGAGAACAACTGGCCGTGTAACGACTGGGCCGTAAAAACAATAAAAAAGGGCAGTAAGCCGCTGCGACGGGGAAATTCGTAGCATGAGCTGCAGCAGGGAACCGCACCGTCGTATATCACGCCCTAACCGCGCTCGCGAGTCTCATGACTTGGAGTCTCGGCTACTAAGAGAGTCACGTTGACTGTCGTTTCTACTGCAACTAGATTCAACTACTGTAAGAACGAAAACTATAGATAATTGAGTTTGTACACGAATAAAATACAAGTAAGTATATATTCATTTATGTATTTTGAAAAATTGGTAGTTGGTGTGTGTTGTTGTATATGCTGATGGAGATGTAGTGTAATGATGGAATTGTATTGAGAATCAACTAAGCCCTGAGGAAAAATCGCTGTCGAAACGTCGGCCTAGTTCATAAGCATGTAGTCGAAACGCAAGAATATAGTTTCACATTTCAACACAATGGCAAAGGCATAATCCCAATCATTACTCACTAGGTTAGTCACATTTCGGTAAATAAAAATACATGCCATCTTATCACGTACTGATGACAGTTTCAATACTATGACATTCTTATCAGATGCAGTCTACATTATTGTAGGTATAAATTTTCATTTTAGTTCTTTCGAAATTTCTTGAATATTTTTGTTTTTTGTTTACAGCTAGTTTTATGGCCGCTCGTTAAAACATTTTGATCCCGAAAATACAAACGATGTTTCAAAACATGCTGTATTAATTTTAGGTCTTCGAAATAATACCGCAATAAAATTTCTAGATATAATGTACAGACAATGTAAGAGTGTTTTTTATTTAATGTAAAATTATTGTACCTTATGTCTAGTTATTATCAAGAATAAATTTTTTTTGTTAAAAATGTAGAATTTCTCATAAAATACTCATGTTGATATTTATGCTCCCTTCCAACCTGGCTGCTTCTTTCATAAAAATAATTCAAGATTAAAATTCAAAAAAAGATATATTTCAGGAAGGATTTTTAGTTCTCTAATCAAAAGAAATTATTAAAGTAAGAATAAATTATTTCTTATCTCGATGTAGCCAACGCTTTTACTTGGCCATCGTCCATAAGAGTATTAATATTTGAACCTCGCGTAATGTTGGCAGGGCATTAAAAAACTTAAATCCATCGCCAGCATCGGCTATCAAGTCAATTCAGTTTCTCTGTTCTTTCTTCTATTAACGTGTGGAACGAGTATTACATTGTTTATTAGTTAGTTATGTTATTAATTTGTACTTCTTTACAGCAAATACCCGCTTTTGTGACTACTATTAGTATGTATTTGGATAGAACTTCATTTCGTAGAAGTTGGCAATTCGTGTTAGGCAGCCATTTTGCATACTTTTTCGGCAAAGTTGTATGACTTGGAGTATAGCATCGTCTATCCCAGGAGCGTCTTGTGTCTTCGTGTTATATCCTCGAAGCAGACGTAAGAGTAGACCACGTGCTCCGGCGACTCGTAAAGGTTTGTTGGTGTGGAACGCGTACGATAACCTCAGGGACATCTCAACAGAGATGTTTCTTTAATTCTTCCAGAAATGGATGACTACTTGGGGTACGAAACACGTTTCAATGGAACATTCAAAGGAACTTCCAAGAATTTCTCTGTTCCGTTTCAAATGAAATTTTTATGAGTTTTTGAACTATGCTTGTTTCGTGGTGCCATGAATGTGTCACAAGGACTTGTATAAACTCTTGTATTTTATCCTCCATCTACTTTAAAGTACGATGTAGTAGAGCAATATTTCTATCATTGTGTATCTCTGCTTTAATTTTGTTGATGTCTTAATTGGAAGAAAAGTGAATTCATTTTTAATGTATATTTTTACTATCGTATGTTAAATCGTTTAAGAATTACTTTTTCTATCGTATGATAAATTATGGAACAAATATATAAATCACTGCAATATTTTGAGGTTACAAAAATTGAAATATAAAGAAAATTAACAACACGACCATAAACGAGTGCGCGGAATCCGAACTAAACAGTAAATTACCAAAATTTACTCAGATATCTACTTAAATAGTGTATCTGCTTTATCTCAAAGTAATGATACATGTGGAAGTAAATGAGATAACAGAATCGCCTACATCTGTGTTTGTATGGACTCAAAACGTAAGATTTCAATTTCGATCGTAATTTTTTCAAATGTAAGATTAGTAGCATACGCAGACGCGCACGAACTATCATTAGTTAGGTAACATTCTTTTCTAATAAATGAGTCAGTTACCTTGGTTTACACGTCAACACGCGGCTCACGTGGAAAGAAATCAAAACTAAAATCAAACAAGTCAACAAAAAACCTGCTCAACTTTGTCCTATCATCAACCGATGCTCCTCCATAAGCTGCGGATCTTCACTGATCCTCTTCAAAACTATTCTTCGACCCCTAGTACTATACGCCTACCCCGCATGATACAACGCTGCTTCCACACACATCCGCAAAATTCAGGTTTTTCAAAAAACAAAATACTCCGTTTAGCCACTAAAGCACCCTGGTTCATCCAAAATTCCTCTCTTCATAAAGATTTGAAGATTCCTTTCATCCACGGCTACATTCACGTAATATCGCATGATTTCTTTTTTTTTTTCTCTTCCAAAAATCCCACATCGGCAAAGAAGGTCCCCTCACTACCAGAATACGCAACCGTTACGCAAATCTCACTTGTCTGTCTTGTGTTTTAATAGTTGTTGTAGTATTTTATTGTGTATGTGTAGCCATCCAACATCTGATAGAGCTGTGTATATCTGAGCGATGTATATTCAACTTAGACTTTATAAATTAAAAATATATGAGTCAAGTAACTCTCTTCTTGACGTAACTTTTAAATGCTGTTATCCCTGGAAGGAAAAGGTGGAAGACGCAATAAGAGGAAATCACTGACACACCTTTAATGGATTTACTTCCTCTGTTTGCGCAGAACAGGAACACAAACCTTTGCGAAGTATATCTGTTGTGAAGATACAAACAGGTAAAGACGGAGGATAAAATCCAAAGGAGATTGTGGTAAAAATGATAATGAAACATCGTCAAGAATTTCATACAGAGATGAACTAGAAAACCAAAATGAAAAATAAATATCAAAAACATTTTCTGAGTGTAAATCTTGCATCTGGCCAATAAATTCACTTACGAATCTAACAAACATCTTTTTTAATTCGAGTCATGTAATTAAAAACAAAAAGTATACCACGAAATCTAGAATTTTTTATCAGGGTTTGTATCACGTTTCAGAGCACTTTTTTGCAAATATGAGATGACGTATCATTATATTACCGTGTACCCTACACGTGTAGAATATATGTGTTAACTTCCGGTCAGGTGAAAATGGTGACGAACAGGGAATCGAATCTGAAACTCTTGCTTTCATCGAATGGATGTTATCACTACACCATCCGTTCACCTTCCAAAAGCAGGGTTCCCAGGTTCGATTCAAGCTCGTCGCTATTTTCACCTCACGATGTATCTACTTTACCCTGTCGTGGCTAAATTCGTTACTCCTCTACCGAAAAATCTGTCTACACCGTATCCCCCTCGCGAATGAATTAAATTCTGTTGAGGTGTTGCGACAAAGAGAACAATCAAAGGAACGAACGCGTCCTATGTTCGGTTTCCTCCATCTGGCACCGAGTGTTCGCTGGTGGTAATATATGTTCCTCTCTCGCTTTATAGCCTCACAGCACGCGACTCTTTTCGCTCTCGCTCGCAAACCCACCACTTCGGCGAATCATTGAGGTATAACGTACGATTAATGTGTTTTCGCATGGCACCGCATGCAACCAACACTCGTAATCCTAATAGAGAACTAATAATTGAGTTGTCAATACATCTCTTCATTATTTCCAAGCGTTGGGCGAATACGGTTAAGTAAACACATTGAAACCTGTTTCTAAGCGTGTATCTTTTTTGAGATTCCCCAAATATGACAATTTTTACAGTTATCTAATGAAAAATAACTCAACGAAGAGTAAGTGAGATGAAGAAATAAAACAGAAATGAAATGAACAACAATTTTCATGAGAATTTGTGAAAGTGCACTGCGATTTTGTATCGGTTCTTTACTTGAAAACGATGTTCTTCACAGCCTCTAAATAATTTTGCTTCAAACGATCCGGTCACTTACATTCTACGTTCCGTTGATTCGTAATTGAACTCTGGAGGACACATTATTAAGCTTCATGGTCAACAGCTATGCGATGAAATTGAGATTCCCATCGACTGATTAGCAAGCAATTTTAATTGTCTTTCTGCTCTTGTAATTAATAAATATTTTGCTTCTTTATTGCAATAATCCTTAAGAAAGTCTTTTGAAATTTCAAATAATTTTATAAATTTATATTTCCAATTCCTACACCACAGACTTTCCAGATAATTCACTTTTATTAGTATAGGTTTAACAAAAAAGATTTTGATGAAAATTAAGTCTTTTAATAATATGATGACTTTGCATTGACAATACACACTATACTATTCGCTGGCAGTGATGTCTTTTGTGTAGTAAAGACCTAATTTCCACAAACAAACAATTAATTATATATAATAATGTGATACTACGCAGAAATAAATTGCGGGTACTTATAATCACCGCGTGTTTCACACACGTCATCCATTTCTTCCCCACAACATACTTGCTACGGAAAGTAGATCCAGTTCTCTGAACATGTGTTTTAGAATGATAATTTAATTAGTATTTTCAGAGTAAAATTTATTATTCAAAATTAAATTCCATTATTTATTTAGATTAAGGTGAAATGGTGAAAGAGCTGTCGCAAATACATTTAATTAATAATGCGAAAAAATTAAATACCAATTTTCAAGATTTCCTTGGAGTTATATTTGTTAGAGAGAGAAATTGAATCCGTTCAAGTAACACAAGGGATTGGGAGACCGAAATAGTTGTTCACGAGACAGTCGGTGCTTTGAAAAAACGCAGCTGTTTTTGTTTTCGCGCTCATGTCGTATTTTCGTCGGCGCCTATCAGCTCCTGCAGTGGTCCGGAACATGGCTTCCCTTGGAGAACACTCGAGAAGCGGAATGCGCGAAGAGATGCCACTCAGCGGAATCCTTTCACGTGTATCGGAACTAGAGTCTGGTCTCTTAAAACGACAGCGTAATCATTTCTCTTATCTCACAGAGAGGTGGATGAAAGGTTTTCAATTATTGACCACGAATTTCGTTTTCTATTTAATAATATCTAAGGGTATAGAAAATGCTCAGAGCGAATAGAATTGCAGTGTAGTGTAGTGTAAAGTAGTGATGTGAAGTGTGTGACTGTTCACGGCAATACTGTCTTGGCGTTATTTTTATAGTTATTAATTCCTTTTAATTGTATTATAGCAATTATTTTGACATGAAGGTTACAGGAGGAGTACAGGTATATGTGTGTATGTTGTAACGTGCTTGTACGTGTGAGTCTTTATGTGTTTGTAAGTGAAAATGTATTTCTGTACCTATGTGAATATACACACATATTGACCTAATTTAATTTTTTAATTTCTTAGGTGTATTATCCTTCTCGCTTATTGTGCATTAATTTTCTAAGCAATTTATTCTGTGTTTGTGTATTGTATAGATATTCGGTCGAAAAAAATTTTTATGTCACTTTATCGTATTATGAATATTCTTATTATGTCTACTATGTTTTCCATCTGCTACCCATTATTGCTCATTTGTAGATTAATAAATAATTATTATTATATTAATAATAAACTTTATTGTCAAAAAAGCAGTTGTACACTACATACGACCACGTGGAGGACAATAAACTAATTTACTCTACGGAAGCAAGCAAGGGACCATCCCATCAATTCCGATCAAGTGTGCTAACGATTCAGCACTCTCCTAACAATAAAAATACTTCGGTGGATGTTATAATATTAATAAAATACCAAAAAATTTGTATTTAATAATAAAAAAGAAATTCACAAGCACGTATTATTATTATCAAACTGCGGGATATTCGGAAAGTATTGTGTATAAATCGTAACTACTAAATAACACTAAATTCGAAATTTATTATTTCAATAGATCCTAGTGAGTCTCTAGGCAAGATCCTAGTGAGTCTCTATAAAAATCCGCCTCTATAAAAATCCGCCTCTATAAAAATCTACCCGTAGGCAAAACCGGAGAAAACCCGGGCCAGGATGGGGCTACATATTTAATGTACACAACCGTACTATAAAATGTAATTGATACGAATATTAAGACACAATAGAAACATTCAGGAAAATAGCTTTGAAACTGATATCAGTTATTTTTAAAGTAGTACATCAATAGCGAGATAAAGTACAAACCGACTTTAACTTTTCTTTAAATCAATCAATTCTTTTACATTGTAGAAGCACTGGTGCAGTAGGTAACTTTATTGCTTCATTTTTATTTTCACTTTTTAATTTATATTTTACGTCTAAGTTTAGTCTTCAAGAGTCTTCACCTACCTCCCGACCATGATTTGAATCAGCGCTGTCTTTTACCCCGCGGGCCATTTTCAACACACTTTCGATGGAGTTTGACGTAAAGTTGCTCGACGAAAAGAAACAAGGTTTAATAATTATTTATTTATAACATGATACTTTCATTATCATCAACAAATTTATATTATTTTAACCTGGAAATATAAATAGTATATTTCTTTAGTTGTAAAAAAGTATTTTTAATATCTAATTCAATTTTTCGATTTCAATAGGGCACTTTATTTACAAAAAAATATTAATTATGTACAAGTGTGTGGCGAAGTTTTTTGCTTGTACGCCTTTCAAATTCCCCTTAAGTAGAGCTGTGGGCTGCGCATACAATGCCCTGGCATTCACTCTCATTGAACGGATAGTTGCAGTTTTAATTTTGCCAATCTTTGTTTTTGAACTTAAAATGATTGTAATTTTATTTACTTGTGATTTCTACCGTAATAGTATTTTTAGCTTCCTTTAGTGCTTCTTAAATATTCTTTAATTTAGTTGTAAAGTACCTTTCACGTATACTGTACCTATCGATTCATTGAACACCTTTGGGAACCACGGGAAAGCAACGGTCAGGTCACAAATATATACAATTAATATAAACATATTTACAAAAGATACTTAAAGAAGAGAAAGAAATTATAAAGTAATATATACAAGAATTTTTAATATCTAGTACTATAATGAAACGTTTTCGTATTGTAATGTGTAATTCCGAACATAATTCTTTGTTTTCTCACCGGACATGCCCCATCAAGTACTAATACTGACAGCATGGATTAATAACACAGAGTTATGTTTCCCAAAGTTTGATGAAAATTTTTTTTATCTAATTAACAAAATTAACATATCCGAAACCGTATGGAAAACAATATTTACCATAAAATTGAAACTCTTATTAACTTCGTTTATTAAAATCAGTACTTTCTTTCACATTGTAGAAATAATAGCACATTAGAAAGCTTTAAACCGCGGATTTGAAGAGATGCAATTTATGTATATTTTTTATATTTTGGGGAAGGGAATTATACAAAATTCTACTACTATTAACGTCCATTATATTTTATCTAATTAAATAAATAATTAATAACTTACGACCTTTTATGGACTTTGAATAATATTTTTATTCGCATAAAATATTTTAAAAAATATTTGTTCATAAAAGGACGTAAGTTTTTAATTATATATTTAATTAGATTAAACAAAATTATTTTCGAAAGAAAGGGTCTTTTTGGTAAAGAGTGGTTGACATAAGACAAACAAAGTATTCATAAAACAATTTTCACGAGATAACTTCGCATTAACTATATGCGATGTATATACGCAGCATCACAAATTTAAGTATCCTAATATGTCCGCTCAGAAAAATGTCTCGAATATGACTTGCACTGCACGTGCTCGGAACAGGCAACACCTTGTCGTATTCGACTATAGTCTGCGATCAGTGTCACGTTGAGACAAGGTGGTTAATATTTCCCAAATGAACACAGTTCCTCCTGCTTAATCGTGCTGTTCTCGAATCGAGAACAGTATCGACGTAATTCCTCGATCTCTATATAGAGAAACTCCAACCTCCTTCTTACGTCACAGAGCCTCCTTCGAGGTGCTTCTCTTTGATGTGTATTCGAAGTGAAGTCAACTCAGACACCGAGTCGCGAAACTCAATTTGCGAGTTTGAAGGCGCAGTTGGAGAAGGGATGAAAGGGTGTGGCCGCAGACGAAGGAAGGTGAGATGTGTAACCAAGAAAGGAGATGATTATTTATTTACTGACCATCTTTGCTCACTAGAATTTTGTGATTACTGCGCACCTACTTTTTCTAAATTGTTCTATATAAATAGGACGTTCCATATCAAAACCATTGTAGACTGAAATAACTTACCTGCAACAACACTTACGAACTTACCAAAAAGAAAAAAATGTTTCCCCAATCGTCTTCTTGCTTCTTGCTTCTTCGAAATAAGAGCAATGTGAAGTGCAGTGTAGTGATGTGAAGTGTGCCTGACTGTTCACAGGAATCCTGTTTCAACATTATTTTTATAGTTATTAATTTCTTTTAATTGTATTACAGCAATTATTTTTACATTAACGTCACAGGAGGTGTAATGGTATATGTGTGTATCTTGAAACGTGCTTGTACGTATGAGTGTGAATCTGTATCAGTTTGTAAGTGAAAATGTGTTTCTGTACGTGTGTGAATATACACACATAGGAACCTAATTTAATTTTTTTAATTTCTTAGGAATATTATCCTTCTCGCTTATTGTGTACTAATTTTCTAAGCATTTTATTCCGTGTGTGTGTGTGTGTATTTCATAGATATTTGGGCGAAGGTATTTTTTAAATTTCACATTATCGTATTATGTGTATTTTTATTCTGTCTATTGTGTTTACCATCTGCGACCGAGCATGAATACAATTCAGTATTAAGAATGCATATACGCAAAAGTTCGCACTGTCATCACTGGCTTGATAACAATACGTATTTTGTTGAATACTGTTATAATTTATTAAATAAAAATATTGTGACGATATAATATAAATATTATTCAGCTAACTATTTTTGTTCTTTTTTTTTGGGGGGGGGAGGTTATTACAAATGTTAAATCATCACACGTCACTGGGTCCCTGCATCGGAATTCATGCAGTCCCTTATTGGTTTCCGGAGAGCAAATTAGTTTATTGATCTCCATGTGGACATAAGCAGTTTGCAACTGCTTTTTCGATTAATTATTTATTTGTCTGTCGATTATGAAGTTCGCATGTGACAGTGTTTTTGCGGAGAATTCTCCACCTCGAAGTCACTCCGAAGAGAAACAGTCATGTGACTGACGCAACTTCTTCTCCCCTTTCGACTTCCGAAGGACGGAAGGGCTTCTTCCTGAGCTTCAGAGACGAAGGGAGAACTCGAAGGGTCTTTCCCTTCCCCTCACTAGACCAGAGAACTTTGTGACGATTATAGTATGTTTTTCCCATAGAGAAACCTACCGGTAAATCTTCCCTAGATTGGGGGCAGTGTTTGAATTAAGGGAAGAGAAGCCGTGAAATTTACCCTCTCGCATTTCTCCCCCACTTCTGTATTATATGTTTATTCCCAACCGCGGAAAAATAGTTCTACCCTTCGTGATTGTCAATAATAATTGTCAAAATTAAGCATTAGTTTCAACTAATGCGCCAGCAATGTTTTATGGAATGTAAGTAGATCATTATAACACACCATTATAAGAAACATTAATTAAATCGTGTTAGATAAGTTTAATATAGATCAGCATATGTAGTGTATTACAAATACGAAATAACCAAAACTATTAGTAGCTTTGAAATAACCACTTCCCCTGAATATAATTTACACTTTTGTAAAGTACTATATTGAATTGTGATAAAGAAAAGCTTCAAACGGTTTCCTTCCTCAACACTTTCTTTAATCGAAACAAAGTAATCGAGGATAAAGTATGAGGACGATATTGTGATGTGATAAATATTTTCCATTAATTATATATTTATTTTAACGGAAAATTAAGGAAAAATGCTTTTTTTAATTTTGTGGGGCTTTACGACTCGTCGACATCGAGGTCATTAGAGCCCTTAAAACGTGTACAGGTAGGGAAAATGTAGTTACGCACTAAGGAGAGCCAACATGACTCTCCGTGCATGTGGGACTCGCCGAATGACTCAACCATACCCACCCTCCGGAATCACAATATATCAAAACATATCTCAAAACCAAAAATTAAAACACTGAGGACAAAAAATGTGGAAAATGAAAGATACCCTAGCCCTAATAGCGTCGGGATCGAAAAGAACAAGAGGTGACCAAGGAAGGTCAGGAAAGAGAAAGGAAAGAGCGTGGCACAAGTCAGTGGAAGTAATGCCAGACTCAGCTCGGAAAAATGCTGCATGAATCTGGGTAACATATTCTGGTTAAATATTCCCGGGCAAGTTGATGATGAGGCATTGGAGTGTTGACAAGTTTTACCAAGATGGTATGTGAACTGCTAAATAACAGTAACTGTAAGTTTTTAGATTACTTAATACGAGTTTCTAGCTTAAGTTTGTTGCAACTACTATGAAATTTGTTGCAGATTTCGATTCTATACTCTGAGATATTTTAATTTTTAGCTTCGGATTTTACGCTAAATGACAATATGCTAATTTCCATTGTAACTTGTATTGATAATTGTGACAAATTATTTCCCTACGTAAGCTGGTTATTCAACTATTTCTACCCACAGTCAAAATATCAAGTGATAAAACGTATTGGGATGTTACGAAGTCATTTACTCTAGTCATTCCAGATCATTTTTTATTCATGTTATTTAGAATGGAAAGTAATATTTACTTCATGAAATTGAATGGTGGATCTGAAAATATTTACGGAACATTTTTTCGAAATCTGAATATCCTTAAAAATGGATTAATTTACAAAAACTAGGAACATTTTTTTTGCTGCGGGGGCTAAGTCTTGAATTCAATGTTTGAAAAGATGAAATCAAAGAAGAGTTTATTAACGATATCGTTTGTTAATTTTATAACTCTATATCTTCTTTGATTTCATTTGGAATACTTTGATTTCACTTGCATTCAGGATTTAAGTGATATTCTTATTTCTAACGAGGAAAATATATTTTACACCCAATCATCTGGGGAATGAGAAAGACAATTTCAAAATACCTTTTACGTTGCTGATAGTGAAAAACTATTCGATCGATTGATCTTCCATGTTATGATCCCTGAAAACACGGCGATAATATTTCCGCAAAGCGAAAAACTAATGTGTCAATTCCACATAACAATATGTATTAATTCAGTGCACTCTCCACTTGCAAAATTGAATCCACGTACCAAATTCAAGCACATCTCATTAATTCAGACAATTTGACGAAGAAAAGTAGGAGGGAAAAGACACGTAATGAGGGAAAATGGACAGTGAAATTAAGCTAGTATTGATGGTTAGACTCTAATATTAACTCTGTGAGGGAAGTCAGATGTAATATTCGCATGCTCCAGTACACATATTATGAAGAACTGTATTTTACATTCCTAAAAATACGATTTGAGATTGGATGGAAAAAAAATTTTCTTGCTCGAGATTTGTTTTCTCATCATCCCGTTTCTGTTGATACGTGCAATAGAAATTAGAACACTGAAATTAGAAAAAAATAGGAGAAAAAATTCACTAACTTTTGCCCCTTTGGAATTCGGTATGGAAAGTAATATTATTCAAGTGTATTAACTTTCACGCAGTATTTTCAGAGCCACGCACCCCTAAACACCACCCTTCAAGTGCACGCTCGCGGTTTGGGCATTTTGTCGCGGAACGGTCAAGTTTATAGAAAATAATTTTATATAAAAATACTTAATAAAATTTCCTACAAAACAGAGTATTATCATTTTTGGGACAGGTTTAGTGGTTTTTCTCGTAGAACGCGGATCTACCCATATTCATTTTGTTTGCAGAATTCATGTGTGGAGAAATTACAAAAAATAGTGGTGAAATGTCACGATAAAATCTCTATGTTTTTATTTTATGAAATTTTCTTTTCAAAACCCATCCATACCCAAAGATAGAAATATTCACAGACAATATGAAAGGGAAGTTTTCGAGCTCAAAAAATGAAAGAAAAGAAAAAAAAAGTGATAAACATGTTTTGAGATACTTAGGTTCCGTTACTTATCACTCTATCAATCTGTTTGGTTGTTTGTGATGGTTCTGCCTATAACTTTTATTATTTTTTCACTCCAAAACAACGGCAAATATGGCATTTATTGTTAGAGGGAAAGGAGAATGAATACCAACCTCGAAAAATATATGAATGATAAAAAGATCTACAAGGATATTGAAACCAGGTAAGATCTCTAGGGAATAGAGTCATTAGAGATAAATTAAACACATGTCAACATACTTCTATTAATGTACTAATAATTTCACTTTCATAAAACAAGTTGTATTAATTCTTAAAGCAAAAGTATTCCTGACAAACCGAATGATTACGTAACTCTAGTCAGGTCCATGATGCGCTAAAAGGGGTGACAGCTTTTTAATTATAGATATATATTAAAAGTATAATAAGGAAAATTAACACATTTCTAGCAGTTTTTATTACAATCCGACGAATGATTCGGATTAAGTAGCATCAGAAGTGCAAAAGATGGTAAGATGTGTTTGTATCTAGGCTCTTAAATTGTTCCTTTTTCCACTAAAAAAGTTTAAGATACCGTAAGCTTTTATTAGGTTCCTCCCTCTCCTCATGCGCCTCGCGTAATATATGCACAGAGCTATGATCTCTTTTGCTCAGAAAGGAAAGACAATTTCAGACTTATGTGCGTACCCTCCAACCAAACTAAATGATGGACCATTAATCATAGCGGTCCTTTAATGAGTAAGATTTCCTAACTGTAAGCTGAGGGAGAATCGAACTCATATTCCCACCTTAAAGAAACACGTCTTGGGGCAGCAGTTTTGTTTTGAAATAAAACAGTCACTTCGTAATGAGTTCCGTGTGAAGTGGTATCACACGTGTTTTGAACACGTGTCGAGAGACGGATTCGAGGGGTTTTTTTTCGACCCCTGAGTTGTTCTTATCCGGAAGCGAACAAAGTACTGTCGGTAACACCTGTGACTTTGTAGGAAAGAAATTTTGAATGGATATTACCCGATATATTGGTTTTCTTATCGCTTAATTTATTAAACTAGGTTCAACATATCCCCAACATAATAATATCCCCAATTCTATGTAGGGTTTTCCTCCAGATAGTGGCAGATTTTCCATAGACGGGAATGTCATTTAATGCTTTTATTATTATTAATCTCGAATTTTTACTACACATTACATCTACGATTCATTTTGGAATAATAAATTGATAGTAGTACGTATTTGATTAACTTTTTTTTAATTACCATTGAATCCGCCCTCGATCCGAATTCATGGAAAATGGTCCTTTGTATGATTCCGGAGAGTAACTTAGTTTATTATCCCCCACGTTGTCATATTCAGTTTGCAACTGCTTTTTTTACAATAAAGTTTATTATTTTTTCTTACCACATGGATAATGAATCTAACTAATATTCCGTTTAAAAATATAAACGTTCGCTTTTAGTAGTGACTGCTAGTTGTAGGTACGATTTACTCGGTTTCATTCTGAGAATTAAAAAGGGCATAAGAACTGTTGCCAATAGTGTAAAATAGTACAGAAAAGTACATGATGGAGCGTTAGGCCGGTATTACACTGTCATATTTCTATGTCATATCTATGATAAAATATTCACTTAATGAAAACTTAGATATTGAATATACGATCATAGTTGAACTACGATCAAAGCTTGTGCATTACACAGTCATATTTTTGATCATTTATCTTTGATAGATTTATGACATAGAAATAAGACGTGTAATACCGACCCTAAGCAATTCATGTACCCTTTTCAAATAAATGAGCAAAGTAACTTCTTTACATGACGTATTTTGTTATCTCGAACATAAAAAGTGAAAGATGAAACAATAGGAAATTATCAATACACCTTGTTTAATACTCTGTAGTACGATGCTTCAATTGCGTGATTTGTTCCACCCGGTTACGCAGAAAAGAAACTAAAAATTTCGGGAACAGTGGCGTATTAATCTGTGCAGCTAGAAAGAAGAAATGTTTTTGACTTCGGCCACGTTTATGTAAAAAACATTTATAATTCTTCGAAATTGTTTTTTTTTCTTTTTTTGTTGAAGGGCTTTACGGCTCATGTCGACATCAAAGGACACTGGAGCCCGAAAAACTTGTACAGGTAGGGAAAATGCAGTTACGCACTAGGGAGAGCCAACATGACTCTCCCCGCGTGTGGGACTCGTCGAAATGATTCAACCGTACCCACTAAAAACCCTCCTGATTTACAACACACCAAAACATATCTCACAACATACATCAAAACATCACATGGAGGGGGGGGGCAAAAAATGAGGGGGGCACATAACATGAGGGGGGGACAAAGAATAAGGGGGGACAAAAAATGAGGGGTAGGAAAAAATTGAGAGGGATGAGGAAAATGAAAGATACCCTAACCTTAACAGCGTCGGGATCTAAAAGAACAAGGGGTGACCAAGGAAGGTCAGAAAAGAGAAAGGAAGGAGCCCCCACAATTAAGTGGAAGTAATACCAGACTCAGCTCGGGGTCCCTTGTTTGCCAAACACGTACTTATTAGATGTAAGTCCCCTGGGGGGTTGAAATTCTTTATGTTACTGGTTTTCATATAGGTGACCAACTTAATACTTTAATTAAATTTCTAAATAAGAAGTAAAAAGATACGAGAAATATGAAAATCATTATCGTTTTCGTCATTTTTCAGTGACACGAAACCATTTCGATAAAATATGTAAAAGTTACAAAGCAAGTAATTATTGTAGTAATGTTGAAGTGTTGAAAACTTTGACAATAACTAAAACACAAATTCATCATTTTCATACTATTGGTTCAACATAGTTTAAAACAAGAGTTGTGTTTTAAATTGTGTTGCACCAATAGTGTAAAAATTATGAATTTGCGCTTTATTGGATAAAGTATTCAGACGAACTATTTTGTATAGATTGACAATACAAGACAAACTATCTGAACTGGAGAAAATTATTCGAACTCATAGTTAAAGTAGGAAAAAATTAATGAGAGAGCTTCAGTTCATCAGACGACAAGTAATTTTCTGTTAGTCCGAATTTAATAATCTCTAGGCTTTGTCTAGGGGCGTGTCTATTGTAACAATAAATCGTGAATTTAGTGTTATTTCAATTCTTATGATTTTTAAACACTATACTCAGAATAATCTATAGTTCGATAATAACTTACATGTAATTTTTTGCTTAAAATTACAAACATATTGACATTCTATTAGTATTATAACTCGCAGCTAACTTTTTATCTTATCTAGGAATTTTTGCTGAATTTTTTGAATCCGCCTCTGCCTTAGGGCCCTTGATCGGAATTGATGGGATGGTCCCTTGCTTGCTTCCGGAGAGTAAATTAGTTTTTTTTCCTCCACGCGGTCATACGCAGTTTGTACTGTTTTTTGACAATAAATTTATTTATTTATTATTATTTATTATTTATATCATGTGAACGAAAGCTTGAAAATTAATATCACGATAATTAATTCGTAATTACCACCGTAATTTAATATCATCAAATTATGTCACCATAATTTAATCATTGAATGATATTTAAAGATGATCATGTGAAAAGAATATTTCATTTTAAAGACGGATTGTCTAACGACACTATATATCATATGTAAATGAATAAACGTAAAAATAATTACTCATGGATCAATGCGTCAAATGGATTTAAAATGTATTTTTATTCTGTTTTNTTTCTATTTAGATATTTGTTGATTTCAGGAGGGTTTTTTAGTGGGTATGGTCGAGATATTCGGCGAGTCCCACACACGGGGAAGAGTCACTACGGCTCTTCTCTATGGTGCGAAACTGCATTTTTCCCTACTTGCAAGGGCTTTAATGACCTTTGATGTTGACGAGCCCTAAAGCCCAACCAAAAAAAAAAAAAAGGATTTAAAATAATAAATTAATGTTAGTGTATTCCGGAATATCAGATGGCATATAACATCGTTCTCTACTGTAGAAAAGACGGTCTTATCCTCAGAAACCACAGACCGTTCCTCCTGCTCCTCCGCGTCTCCTGCGGTTGTCAGTCCTTAGATTGATGTTTCGTCTTCCGCTTCTCATTAGGATCATCTCAAGAAAACGTCTCCCTGCAGGATGACATATGTTCACTTCTTAATATTGCGACACAGGTAGAGGAAGTACTCCCTATGCGTCGTGCAATAGCGGATCTATGGGGGCAAGTGTTACGTCGTCGTTAATTTTGACCTTCAATTGTCAGCTCTCATGCCTTTGAGAACTCATATTTGTTGTATATTTTGAGATGAAATTTTCCTTTTTTTTTTTTTTTTTGAGTTATCAATTTCTTTAATCTGTACAAACATTTCTTTCTTTCTTAATAGGGACTTTAAGGCTCGCCAACGTCTGGGTCAAATAAATCAGACTCCCAGACAAATTCTGAAAATCATCAGTAGTATTGTCCATCAAGTAGATCCACCAAATTATTTTCTAGAGGAATCTAGAGGATCGACAGCGGAGGTCTTCGCTTCCACGATCCCATTGGCTGAGCGGTAAAGCATGAGTTCAAACCCTCCTCGGCCAAACTAGCTGAGGTTTTCATCTGGGGTTTCCCTCACTTACTCCAAACAAATGTCGGTTCGGTACCAAAAGTTCCCTGGCCACCCAACATCTCTCCTTCCCAATTCCCTCTCCCAAGTTCAACGGTTGGGTGGTAGAGCAGGCCTCAAGGCCTGAACCTCGCCATAAGACGTAAAGATAAATAAAATATTTTAAAAAAAGAATGATTTATCCACACAAATTTTCGATTCTGTATGTAAACGTGTTGATAAGTCGTGATATGGAACGAATTATTTGACGTATTCTTTATGTTCGTGGCGTCGTTAGCTGCAGAGATGTTGATACTTTTGTAACTTATTTTTTCTACTATAATTACTTTTTAATGCTACTGAAAAGATTTGAATTGGACAAATACAAAGATATAACATTTAATGTCTGAACGAAAAACACCGTGACAGTTCCTCGAATTGTTAACGTTTCCGAATATAATACACGGGAAGTCTCGCTGACGTCATCTGGTTCATTGATGATGCTCACATTTCTTTTTTCGCAAACCAAAAAGCTTATAATAAGCTTATAATAAGCGTGCTGTTATATAGCTGTCGACTCCTTAAAGGAATTGAATGTTTCATGTGTTGGAGGGGAACGTGTACTCATCAAACTCCAACTATGCAAATCGTAACGAGTTATGATATAAAAACTAGCTAGATTCTATAAAACTAACATTCTATACGATAATATCAACGTTTACATTTATTTACTAAGACTATTTTATTCGCGTGGATAATATGGCAGATGCTACTTTCCCCAATCTGTCAGTTGTACGCAAGTCTCATTTGGTTTCAGTGTTAGCATTAACAATGTAAACATGACATAACAACAGTTATAAATAGTGTATGACAATGTGCAATGATGCATCCCATACCTCGCAAACAATTCCCTGCAAAGTATTGGTAATACCAGCACGGTCAGGTGCATCAGAGCTGTCAGTTGTTAGGACACAAGTAAATTAACATCCTTTTCAAATCAATACACTGGTTAGAGGTTAGTCTTAAATGGACTGCATGACAGAGAAGGTGCAGTGTAACCTTCCGCAATATTTTAAATTTTAACTGATATGTAACTGAAATATATATTATTGGTATTTATTACTACGTACAATCCAAACCCTGAAGAACAGGTCAACCATACCTCGAAACGTTGGCAAATAATCTAATAAATGTAATTAAAGATGAGTTGTTTGGCAGTAATTCTGCCTCAATAATGATTGTCTATAATTGAGACACATAGTGATTGGTAGGAGTTATTTTCTTTTTGTATATTGTTATATTTGTAAATGGGAAATGTAGCTTAGTGCTATTAAAGCTTATCTACATGGAGCGATAGGAGGTAGGAGTTGGGTGGTAGGGTCTCTTGTTAGTGTGTGTGCCGCTTAGCTGGATTTACCACCAACTTGGCCCATGTGGAGGGGTTAGTAGAAGTAGTTAGTAATAGTTAGAGCTATTGTTACTAGGAGGAACTGGATAGAGGAAGGAAGGTTTGCTTTTCAGAAGTCACAGCTATATAAACCGGGACATTAATGTCAAAATCTACAAAATTTCTGGCCCCATCGGGATTCGAACCCGGGATGACTTCATGAGAAGCGACAACACTAGCACCTGAGGAGTTATTTACTGTCAATCAAAAATTCTTCATTCTAAAAAGATCTGTAAATTCTGAAAAAAAAAGATACTTCATTTGTGTGATCTGTCTCCGTTCGGTTTCGCAGAAAAGCAACTAAAAATTGTGCGACATTTTTGTGTGATAATGATGATGATGGTTATTTACACTAGCAGCATGTAGAGCATTCGCGACCAATGAACCCACTGCAACAACTCGCTCCTGCCCTCGCCTCTGGGCAGCTGCTCCTGCCTCAGTCTCACAGACGTTGATGGATCTGCGTACGACGTGCAGGCAGTCCGCGTCCCGATTCCCCTCTCCTCAGAGGCGTTTATGTTGATGTTGGAGATCGCACTGGAAAACGCGTCCGTCCCCTGACGCGGATTAAGGACATGTTTTTGCTCTGTCGATGAAGAGATCACAGCGTCGTCACCCGTCAAGACCAGCTCCTCACGAGGCAGCAGCCATTGGTTGCATGAGCGGCCTCTTAAGTATGTGAGATGACTGGATGTAGTAATGATGTGCACGCCTTCTGGTCGTAGTNAATTTATTCATTGTTAAATAATTAAAGACATTATAATGTATATTTCACCATCATTTCTAAATAATCTAAGCTTCATTATTATGTGAAATATAAAATTAATAAGTTATGTATTTCTAAATTTTTTGGAGTATGGAATCACCTGTCCAATTGAATTGAGTTGATTATAAAATACATTTGTTTTTCAATATAGAACATTAAAAAATTCTTACATTTCTTTAACATTTACCAAAAACCCTTGAAACATACTGTAGAAAGGAGCTAGAAACAAACTACATGGCCATTTATTAATTTGTTTAGAAAGCAAGCTCATATTACAGTAATATCTTCGAGATCCTAACGTTTGCAATGAAAATGTTTCTAATGTTAGTAACAATCTATGGAAAATCCTTAATGTTTATTTATTTTACGTCTTATGGCGAGGTTCAGGCCTTGAGTCCTGCTCTATCACCCAACCGTTGGATTTGGGAGAGGGAATTGGGAAGGAGAGATGTTGGGTGTCCAGGGAACTTTTGGTTCCGAACTGACATTTGTTTGGAGTAGGTGAGGGAAACCCCAGCTGAAAATCTCACCTAGATCGGTCGAGCTGGGTTTGAACCCACACTCTCCCGCTCAGCCAATGGGATCGTGGAAGCAAAGACGTTACCATCGTAGACCATCGATGTCGCTTTGGTGTTTGCCAATAGTTACGTTTGAATATGTGCGTTGCAGTGAGGGATGTGTTCTAAAAAAAGGCAAAAAAAAATACTATCAGTATGTTTTTGTGGATTGAAGATACTTCCTCCTTCTTAATATTACTTCAAAGGGTAATAAATGTTCAAAATGATAAATATAATTTTTCAGTTGTATAATGTAATTATGGACTATTTAAGTTCCAGTAACTTTTCAAGTACCAAATTTATTGAAAAGTAGTTTTAACTTCAAAGTATCTTCGAGAATTGTGTGTTTGTTGAGAGGAAATTAGTCAAGTGATATCTTGAGATCGGATGAAGAACTAATTCGGTTGGAAACATGGGTGCATATATGATAATAATAATAATAATAAATTTATTGTCAAAAAACAGTACAAACAGCGTATGTCTACGTGGAGGACAATAAACTAATTTACTCTCCGGAAGCAAGCAAGGGACCATCCCATCAATTCCGATCAAGGGCCCTAAGTTACCTAATCCTTGTGTACGTACAAAACGTTTAATAATTGATAGTTTATTTTTTTAAATAGAATTGGAGTCGTAACACAAGAAAATTTTGGAAATGAGCTTGTCAAAATCAGCAATGAAGCGTATAATCATGTTAAAATGTTAAAATCCACCGGGAAACCCATATGAAATAAAATGAGGGATCATGTTAAACGTCATTTCGGCCTTGATAAAGAGATCTTCTATATGTCGTCACCAACTCTGGTTGAACGAGGAAGTGTCCCCTTTGGAAAATTGAGATGCATCTATGATTATAAGAATCCTCAGGGCTGTCGAATCTTCAAACTGACTAATAGTCTCTTTGACACCATCTAATTAACTTCCAGATTATTATAACTGGTTGTTTCTCAGCCGCACTTAATCATGAACGTTTCTGATGACTCTGGACCGTTTCGCTAATCGATGGCGGTCATTCGGGATTTACTTGAATCATCTGATCTCTTTGTGAACATGTTCGATAGCTGTGTTTGTTTAAAGGAAGCGGTATATATCATTATTGGATAATGGTAGAGTTAGAAGACCTTGAACCTGTTCTAATCGTGGTCCAGCGTAACCGATCATTTATAAGAATGTTTTACCAGTTGTACTGTTTTAAAGAGCTATAAAAAAATTGAAACGCATCCTGATTTATGATATGCTTGTGTCACGTTCTCCGGGTTCATTTTTTGAAGTTTTAATGTTCAGATTGCCATTTATTCTGGAACAAAGACAATAACTATTTTTTATAATTCTGATTGTTTTGCCCTCACGGATATTAACAATATTGTAAGATCTTGTAGCCCTGATGGAGGCCAAAATAAAGATGGCTGAAACGTTTGATGTGTTAAAAAGAATAGAAGTAATTATTTATGAAGTAAACGCAATATCCAATCTCTGTGTTACAAATATATATCATGGTGCAAAGTAAAATCTGGACGTCTAGTAACGCTATCCAATATACAAAAGATGCCAAAACAACAGTAGTTTTCTAAAATTGTGAACGTTTCCCTAAAACGTTTTGTACATGTCCGGTGTTTTTTACGTGTTACTCTTTTGCGTATTATTATTATTATTATTATTATTATTATTATTATTATTATTATTATTATTATTATGATTTTTATTCCAATATTGAGAGTCATGTTTTCCATTCATATTCTGAGAATGAAATTGCAATCCGAACTGAGAAGCTGATTCATAAAATACATAACTGCTCTATAATGATTTCAAAAATTAAGCAATACTTTTGGTGATAAATGAAGAATATTAAACAATTGTAACGCAATTGTTAATGCGAGATAAGTGTTGTTAAAAATAGTTTTTCCACACAAACTACTGTTTTATGTTGAAGAGTCTATACTGTAAAAATTTGTCTCCGCTAGGTTAAAACTCTCATTACCCTGAGACATAAAGGTATTAATAGTAATAATTTATATCGTGGTTTTAAAATAAATGGTGAACAATGATTATAGGGAAAAATTATGAGTAGGTTGAATTCTGCTATCTGTCTGTCTAACATTACGTAATTAAGCTTGCATCATTACATTACAACTAAATAAGTGGGGTTAGTAAGTTATACCTTGCTACATACATTATATAATTCTTGCGAGAGTAGATGTCTTGAGAATTGAGAATTTAGTGATTTTCTCCATTACAGTTGACATGTTACTTCGCAAACCTCCTCTCAATTTAGAATCCCCGTTTCCCGATATACTGTTGAACCCTTACGACCCCCGCCCCAAAATTAGCAAAAACTAATCTTTACGTCAACTATTTCATATAATAACGTACAAACTGATAATAACTGTAGGTAAAGACAGCTAGGAATTTTAGTGATAATTGTATGTTGTAATATGAATGTATCATAGTTAACAGTATAATTCAAATTTAACCAACCTGAAAAAAATATCTTATTCGGGAACGTGTATCAAAATTTGTAATGTAAAACTTTCCTCAATAGATGGGAACAGTACTACTACTTCGACAACATTACATACAGTCAAATTAAACTTCTTTAAACTAACTTTGATAGAACAAAAAACCAATCACTATTTTGAGGTTTTCGTTCAGAAAATGCGAAATAGTTATTCAATTCTTCACTAGTAAAATACGTTTTGTTTTCATAATCACAATATTTTACTTATTTCCGTCGGGGGTGGATCCAGCTAGTGACTTTGTCAACTTCCTCTCCTCACATCCCCCCGAGAGTTTCGTCTTCCGAGGAATAACCGCTTTTATTAATAGTGGAAATAAAAATATTTATTTCGTTTTCAGTCTCGTACTTGCATTTTGGTAACAATACGGGACAAAATGCAATGAAAAGGATAAGTAGTGACAAGTAATGTATATCCCGGTGATGTGAACTCAAAACAGGGTTCTCGATGATGTAATAATGAACATGAAAAAAATATTTAACGTGTCCGTTAACGCGTTCCTTTATGTATTTTACAAAAGCCAAATCAAATTCCGGGGTGGGGGGGAGGGGGTGTCGTCGCCCCCTCCCACTTCGATCCGCCTATGCTTTCCGGGTACTCCTGACGCACCATCGCCATGGCGTGTCAGCACTGTTCAGAGAGACCCTTATACCTCCCCAATCTTACTTAAGATAGACTTCTTTTTTTAAGTTGGCAACCATGAAACAGTCTGATTTCAGGTTCTTCCCCTCCGACACCGTTGTAGCCATCCACCGCAAATCACTCACGTGCAGTCGCGGTGAAATACACAGTGGCGGCGGCGGCGGCCGCGGCAGGAATCTTGTATCAAGGCCTCTGGCAGCAGTAGAAGTGTGCTTCTCCTCTTCAGAACCAAATTTATGTGATGTATTACGAAGCAACCGACAGACCTTGTTTCGTATTCCGAGAAGTGAACGCCCCAACTACCAAAAGATTCTCTCCGGAACACTTCATATAATGTATTAGATGCTTTCCCGTTACATGCAAATTCGTTCGGGCTACAAAGTTTGAACATTTAAATCCATTACAGCGGTGTTATGATTTTAAAGTGTGTCTCCAAGAACCAGACATATAATATCAGCAGGTCCATAGGAAGACATTCTTGTGAGGGGAGGGGGGGGAGCGGGTGTAGATTTAGTTCTCAAATATTTATGGATATTTATTTTAAAGTGATATGTCGTCAAAGTACATCAAATTTGCATATATTTCTTCCGTGTACCCTATACGTGGAGATGTATGATAATGGCGACGAGCAAGGAATCGAACCCCGCACTCCTGCTAGATGTTAACCACTACACCACCCGTTCGCCCGTATTAGGCTAGGTATAGTTGTTAACATCCTTGTGATCTTAGCAGAGGTCCCG
>NNCF01128474.1:313883-380909 GCA_002313205.1 Laupala kohalensis | reverse complement strand
GGATTTAATATAGCGTGGGACGAAGATTTAACAATAAACTCAGGTATATCATCTATGCCTCGTGAAAATTTGTTTTTTAAGGAGCTGATGATTCCCATGACTTCACTGGCGTTAGTTTCGGAAGTGAACATAGAATTGGGTATGTGGGTGGTATAATCGTACAAATTACAGGATTCATAACAGATGTTTGAACACTGTTTGGACTTAAATAACTCGAACAAAAATAAGAGTTTGTTAAAGTTACAACGATGTTTAAAATATTACTGATTATGTTCTAACGTTGAAAATTTTGAAAATGTCCTCTATTGGCAGAAATACTTCGTCTGAAACGCTGAGAAACGGATCGGAATAGATGTGATTTGGTTTCTATAGAAATGCGTTCACAGGCCTCTTTAACAAATGCCTCTCTCATGTCATTCTCATGCGTATACTCGATGCCATGTTGTTGTTGTTTTTTTGCTTCGAGAAAATTCAACTTAAGAAAAGTAAATCATAAACGGAAACGCAAAATGTGTTTATTGTATATTTGTCATAGTAAATTACTTTATTGTCCTCAACGTGGTCATACGCAATTTGTAGCAGCTCCCTTGACAGTAAATCATTAATTAATTTTTTCGCCAACGTTCATAAGAATAACAATATTCGTACCTCGCGTTATGTTGGCAGGACAATCGAATTTCTGAAAAGTTAAATTCACCCCTGTCCCCAATTCAATTCACTTGAAGCCTCTTGTGACGCAATTCTCTTCTCTCTGCACCGAGCGACGTGTGGAACGAATATTACCTGGTGCCTTAGGTTATAGTGTTATTAATTTGTATTCATTTTAATCAAATAGTCGCTCTTGTTATTAATATTTATTTGGATGTAACTTTAATTCGTAGAAGTTGGCAATTCGTGTTAGGCAGC
This sequence comes from Laupala kohalensis, assembly GCA_002313205.1. Taxonomy (NCBI): domain Eukaryota; kingdom Metazoa; phylum Arthropoda; class Insecta; order Orthoptera; family Trigonidiidae; genus Laupala; species Laupala kohalensis. Next base: position 380,003 of record NNCF01128474.1, on the reverse strand, counting down.
CATATTGAATAAATTTCGTCAAAGTTACATGACTTGGAGTATACGTGGTTTTGTGACCTAGCCATTGTTCCCAACAGAAAGAATAACCGCATTAAATAAGATCTGAACACTTTCTTTTCGGTCTATCTAAACAAATGTTTCATCAACGAATTTTCGCACGTAATGTGACGTCTTGTTAAATAAAACAATCTTCACGTGTGAAGAGTTGAAGAAAATCTTGCACAATTGATTCCCGCAACATGTCCTCTGACAGTCGTACCACACCACACTGATCTCCCAGGAACGTTCCCAGCCATCTTATCACTTACTTGCTACTACTGGCAACTGAAAATGAAAGAAAAACAAATAAACGGCAACAAGCACTTATCACATACACACAAAAAGTTTCACCATCTGTAATACTTCCTCTGTTATTAATATTCAAACAGTGTATTCCCCTTTGACGGACATTCTAGATTTACTAGTAACTGTCTTAAGCTGAAGGAGCTCCTGGTTAGCATTATTTAGTCTAGCTTCAAGTCTGGTATAAAAAAAGTACTTCAACATATATACTAAAGTATTTTCAATCTGGTTCATCCCGGGTTCAATTCCCGATGGGGCCAGAAAAATATTGTAGCTTTTCACATTAATGTCCAAGTTCATATAGCTGTGACTACTGAAAAGCAAACCTTCCTTCATCTATCCAGCTCCCCCTAGTATCAATGACTAGCTATTACTAAATAATTCTACTAACCCCTCAACGTGGGCCAAGTTGTTGGTAAAACCCAGCTAAGCGGCCCACCTACTAACAATAGCTCCTACCACCCATGTAGATAAGTTTCAATAGAACGCTTCATTTTCCATTCACAAAAATATGAACCTCTACATTTCTAAATATTAAAGCTTTAGTTGTAAAGGGATAACTGTGTGCTGCTGAAAGGAGAAATCCAACGTTCAGTGACGTCAACAACTGTGGAAGCAGCAACCGCTGTAGAGACATGAGTCTCCCATTTAACGCGCACCGCCTCTGCGATACCATCTACTCGGTTTTTGCTCTCGCTTCGTCGGGTCATGCGGTTTGGAGGCGGCGTTTGGTGGTCACCTCAGAGCAGCAGGTAGCGGTGGTACAGAGCGGACAGTGGTGATAGACGAAAAAATAGTGGCTGGCTTCCAATACAGGAAAAGTATACAGCATACAGCATTAAAAACGGAAAATGGTTCCAATTTTCACAAGAGGTATTGGAAATCCTCTGAAGACATGGGAATTTTAATTGGGTGAAACGACACGAGAAAATGATACGTGTATCTGAGGGCCAGGACCAGAAGATGTCAACCATGTGTTACACGAATGCGTGATAACGGACGTTGAGAGTGCGGAGCGGTATTAGCAACTCAAGAGGAAGGGAATAAATATATGGAACACATTGCGAGGATTACACTCGCCGAAAAGAGGAAAGAGACGTACTCCAAGAATGTGTCCTACGAATACTAACAACAAGAGAAGCATACGAGTTATGATAGTGGAAGTAACCACTACCTTCTCGAGTACTAACGTCATACAAACGGCTAAAGGTGGAGTAGCCATACCAACGGGCAAAGATGGTAGGTTACAAAGAACAGAATTAAGAGATAGAGAACCCAGGAGATGAGTAGAGAAGAAAAGGAGCCGAACAAATCAAGACAAATATTGGCCGAGAGACCGGGTAATCTAAAAAAAAGGAACGAGAAATACAGGAAAAGTATAGAAAAGAAACTTACTAAAGTACAAAAAGAAAAAGTTTGACGAGCCATTAAAGAAATTTTGGGGAAATTGATAATGAAAAAAATTACTGTCCAACAAAAAAAGTGGGGGAGAAGATAATGAGAAAATTAAACTATTGTTGGCAGATGCGGTGGAGAAAATCAGGAAAATGAAAGAGATTTTGTTCAAATATATAAACAAGGAAAACTAAAACAAATTCTGGTTCGATCTTCCGAGAGAAAGACTCATTAAAGTTATTAATACGTCTCGGAAATTTCAATCATTATCTTAAAATATGACCATAGTAGACAATGATTAATGTGTAAGTGAAAATAATAAAGATGTTAACCATGTTTTATGAGAATGCTAAATATGGGAAATAAAAAAGTTACGTCAACATGGGGAGATGGGAATTAGAAATTGAAAAAAATCAATCAAAGTTTTCAGGAAATAAAATCGAGACAACTGCAAAGGAAAGTCTTAAAATTCGAAAAAAAACTGCAAAAATCATAATTTTCGTAAGCACTCGTGATCATAACTGACGATAAGAACGACATTTTTAGTGTATATTTGGTTCTTTTTTGTTTTATTTTTTCAGTTTTTCAGTTGCGTGTAAAATTTCCCATAGGCGTACTTCTGAATTTACTCCTCTTCAAATTGAATATCCATGACCACAATCGTTGATAGATACAATGATCACTCACAAATACGAACGAAACAAAATTATTGGAATTTGGACAAGACAACGTCTGTCGTGTCAACTAATCGGGGAGTAAGGTATATACAAATTGTATATTCATGTTTGCTGTTACTGGTAAAGTAAGTCATAATAATAAGGTGAGAAATCGTAAAGGAGGGAAGTGAGGGTGGTACTCGAAGAAAAAGAAAAATGGAAGGATGGATTGCACTCAGCTCCTTCAGAAAATATGTGATCTGCGCAAAAGGATCTGTTGTCCGGACATGTGCCAAGAACTTGTCTGAGTTTACGAAGTAACTTCTGCATGAGAATGTTTCCATTAAGTAAAACAGTATAGAAAGCTTCTAAATGTAATGAAGGCAATACTAAAATTACATCATTTCCAACTAGTTGCGTAATTTAAAAAAAAAGTGTTTTTGCTTTCATTGAAAACTGGGCATTCCGAAGCGGATAAAACGTTTCCCTCCGAATGCGAAGGAAATCAATATCGTTATCACCAGAAATGAGTTTTATGCAGACAGAAAATACGATAACTATGTCCTTGGAAAATGGAATTATGCGGTTAATAAATAACGAACAAATAAAATGTTTGGGAGAGTGATGAGTTATTTGTGAGGTTATAAGGAGACTTCGGAATCACCTTCACAAAATCGTCCTTCTCTTTCCAAGTTAAGGAACGAACGGAATTTATTAATGTATCAGTTTACCTAACGATAAATTAATGTTTTTGAGGATAAATAATAAATCTAGGTATCATTTCCTCCAAAAATTGATAATATTTTGTTGGTAGTTTTTATACTTTTATTATTATTGTGTAATTGTAATTTTCTCTGTTTAAACAGGTAGTTGGGACGGGCTTATAAGCTAAGCCGGAATTTAAACTTAGTCTTTGTCAAGACTAAGAAACTTTCTTGTTAGATGGCATGTTTGTAATACAACAGATTTCTGCATTTCTGGCAGTACATTTCTAGTTTATGGCAATCTTGCAATATGCGCTTTCAGTGTCTTGCGAATGACTCAAGTTGCTGAAATTATGGGGAGAATAATTACTACTTCATTTTGCTTCCATATGTTTTAAATATCTACCATAAGTGTTCCATAGTTTTGAATTTTTGTTTGTTCCGTCGTATTTTTAAATTGTTAGTGGAAGGAACAGCTACATCAATAACGAAAGTTTTTCCTTTAGATTTGTTTATTAATATTATGTCTGGATTGTTATGATCTTACAGTTCTGTCTGTAATGATATGCTTTTCCCAGTACAAAATGGCGTTTCTAATTTTCAAGACAGGTGGTGGATTGAATTAATGTAATCTGTTTCAGTAGTGGGAGACTTTCATCATTATTATCATTGTTTTCTTTCTTAGCAAAATGCAGCTTAATAAATAATGCTGCATATAAAGAAATACAGGCCGCGTAGCCAAGTGTTTAATAACCAATAATTCTTATTGTTTTTTTTATGATTGTAATATTAATAAGCACCAGACCTTCGCTCACACGATCAACGTCCTAGCTCACTTCTCTGAAGGGATCATTGCAATGTAATGATACACGGCGATTGTACCAGAATTAAATAAATAAAATAACAAAAAAAAAAGAGAATTCATGAAAATTACTCTATTCCTTAAAACATCCAAAACTTTCATCATATTTAAAAAGATTTTATCTACGACATAGTACCACGCTCTTCTCAAAATCACATTGTTCTCCCCCTCACTAAACAATAGAACTGCGATAAAAATCTCCAATACGTTTTAAAATTTCGGTATAAAAAATTTCCTTCGATAACAATACCTCATTTTTTGGAGGGAGCATTACAATGTCAAATTGGCCGTAAAACTAGTGTTATCGCAAAGTTGTCTGTGCCGTGAACCCAAAGATTAGCATAAATGACAGGAATTACCAGTTAGCAGCGATCGCTTGGCTGCGGGCCGTCGCGCCGCACAGTGGGAAACTTCGGCAAATTTTGGGACGAAAATCGGATCGACAATTTGTGTGCGGACGGAATGACGTGATTTTTCTTTTAATGCTCGTACTCACATGTACTTTAAGGACCTGCTGCAGAAAATTGAATAAAATATCTTATGACGAGTGAAAAGAGGTTAGAATAACACATAGTTAGGGAGAATGATCAAAAATCAAACGAGAAAGTTGATTTTAAAAAATTTCTTTTTCAATTCTGATACTCGTATATCTAGTTCACATATAAGTGTAAATGAATGGAAATATCCTGGGGGAGAAGCACCTCGATTCCAGTACACATATAGTTGGATCGCTGTTCAGTCTTTCAATATAGTTATAAGGCATTAACATGATCACTTTGTTTTTTTAATATCAAAATAATGATTCCCCAATATGAAGTTACACAGAATACCATAATGCCCTCAAAATCGAATCAAACCTTGATCATTTTGGGGAATTAATGCGATTTTCGTCTTATATACAGTTATTCTAATCCATTTTTGATCATTCTCTCAAACTGCGTTATTCTAACCTCTTTTCACGCGTCATAAGATATTTTACTCAAGTTTTCGCAGTGGGTCGTTAAAGTACCTGTGAGTACGAACATTAAAAGAAAAATCACGTCACAAATGATCGAACTGAGATTTGTCCCGAAATTTGCCAAAATTTCCCACTGTGCTCCGCGACGAGGCGAGGAACAGGTAAGAACGGCAGTGGACACGGGCTATCGAATTACGAAATTACGGCTTGAACTAAGTGACCGACAGGAGATTTCACGGCTGCTGTGAGTTATGATGTTGGTGGAGCACTTCTGGATGGTTTTGCGGGTCGGAGTTAGGGCGAGTCCAGAGAGAAAGGAGTATGGGAGCCACGACCCTCTGAAACGGCTTAAAAAATGATCGTCTTAAAAACATCTCTTAATACCTCTAATGTCTCTCTACGATGAAACAAACTCTTTGTCCCATGATACTAGCATTATGAGAATATCTTTTCTCCTTTTGCTATAATCCTGCCTTAAATATGCTTTCCGGTCTGTGCCAGTCTATTTTAATGTCATTCCTCATTCCTTGCAAGCACAAATTTAGTGTAGAAAAGCAGTTACAAATCACCTGGGTGGGGGGAATAAACTAATTTACTCTCCAGAAGCAAGCAAGGAACAGTCACATCAATACCAATCAACTCGTTTATATTGTGGCGGCTCTCTCACAATATCATAACCACTACAAAAATTCTAGATTAATAAATAAAATTGTATTAATGACAAAGCAAATAAACCTCCTCAACGCCTTCGCTCTTGAACATACCTCCCTTGTCAACGTCCCCGCACGATGCACTGCTAGCATACACACACACTACTTACTCTCAGGCAAAACGGGTGTATTGCCATTTGCTTCTGGACTTAAATATATAGCATAATATCCATCTAAGCCGTATCACACCACTTCACTGTTTAATTAATAACCATTGAGCCATATCAACACACACACACACACATATATATATATATATATATATATATATATATATATATATATATATANATATATATATATATATATATATATATATATATATATATACACTTTAAGTAATTTGATTTACTTAACGACGTATCTTAGTAGCCAAATTTCCTTTTCTTGACATCCTTCGGTCAGGTGAAAATGGTAGCGAACCGGAAATATCTAACCCGGGACCTCTGCAGTGATCGCAGGGATGTTAACCACTACTCTACGTGTTCGCCTTCTACAACCATCCACCATTTCCACCCAGTGTACCTGAGCGAAAGTTGTCGCATATCTTTCCCACAGGGATGTTCATGGAATAAATGTATGCAAAATGTTTATTATTTTCTGTTTGCATCGCGAATTTTCGACGCTAGTTTTGAGTTTTCGCCAGGTTCTACGTTGATCTTATTTTTTGAATAATAAAACAAACACTTGATGAAGATCTTATAGAAGGGGTCAAAATTTCTCGATGCTTCTATGAAACAATAAAAGTCAAAAAATGTCGTATAGTTACTTAAATTTATCTATCAATATTAGAATAACCCATGTAATCATATGTACCTAATGGAATAAAGATTTATTTTCTGTTGAATTTACATTCTACGGCTTACTTCTTCTCATGACATCAGAGATCCAAGATGCGTCATAATTCAAACTACGAAAACTTACCATGTCAAAATTATTTCAATCACTCCGCCATTTACGAATAATTTATGTTAAAGTGTAAATTGTCAGTAGCCAATGAACTGCTAAGAAATATTTTTAACGTGTTTTGGAAGCGATAAAAAACACTTCTCCATTGAGGTCAACTCAATCCGGTTTTCGCTGCCACGGTTGTGCTCCTGCGATCACCTGGCTGAGTTAGAAATTCGCTAATTTCGGTGATTTTCGGATCGTCACGGCAATTTCCGGGAGCCTCCTTCGAGTTATTTGCCCGTCAGCACGTCCTCGATTGATGAGCTTCCAATGATGTTGAAGGAGAGCATGATAGAGGAACACTAGGATTTCAGGCCCATGAATCAGGCTACGAACTTCGTACAGGGAACTTCTGAAATAAATTATCATCAAATATTTCGTATATTGACGAAATTACACAAAATTTGAATTTTTAGAGCACGATGGTATTATTTTAAATATTGATGAAATTACAGTGGTCAGCAAGTATAATACATCAATTTGGTGTAATTATTTTTTAATTTCTTGGCTCTTTGGTTTTAAATCTACAAATATTCTTCAGTCAACGTAATTTTAAAATCAATAATGGAAAATAAAACAATAAAACCCTTGTTATTATCGTAAAAAAAGTATTCTACGAAACATCGAATTTTATTACGTGGTGGTGATAATATATATTACATTTTATTGTCCTTTGGTCCTTTATTATATGCTTAAAATTTGAGGGTCTGTTCTTTACAATTACAAATGCAGTGCAAAGAATACTTAGAATTGAAGTTATTAATTATAATACTGAATACGTATTATTGATTAATTTGGACATCATTGCAGACATTATTAAAGAACTCACGATTGAACGCAATAATTGTCCAATAAGACTCCCGTTACGAAAAACGTATCATACCATCATCGAGTATCTCAATACAAAAATCCGGGAACTCTCTAAGACCCTCAAGTGCTTGACATAATTGTGATGAAATTAATAAATAATATTAGATTAACTCTAGTCTATTTCAAATTGTGCAATACTTTAAACGATATTGACATTATTTACGTCTACAGTCATAGTTAAATTGAATTATTAATTCGACCTTTTTTGTAGACAATTATTTATTACAAGTATCACAACGTTTCATCAGTATATTGCTGCCATCGTCGAATGTTATATATGAAGTTTACGAATAACACATTAAATTTACGAACGGATACAGAAAACGTATCCAAAATTTATAGCTGTTTACAATGATTTTTCTGCTTTGATGTTGTTTTTTTAGTTATTTATTTTTCTTTGTATATGTGGTTAATTTGATTTTCTACTCGTTACTAAGATACAGCAAACAAATTTGTTTATATGTCCACACACAAATGTTCGCCTGACGATTGCGGCAATATACTGCTGAAACGTTGTGATACTAGTAATAAATAATTGTCTGCAAAACAGATCGATTTAATAATTCACTTTATACGATACTTTAATAAAATAATTTAATTTATTATTGATTGATATAATTAAATTATATTAATTCGCTAAGTAGTACATCTTTGTAGCATATAAAAAAACTTACAGAAAACATACAAAAAAAAAGAATGTGATCCATGAACATTTAAATACAACATAGATCATAAAAAGGATAAAAAATTTCACACAGAATGAAACGAGTTAAATCTACAGCTCAAAAACTTTTATACTTAAAAACTTGTACGAAGAAACAGGATAACACAGACTGTTATTTTACAAAATTATCTAGGCAATGTTTTAGAAGAATATATAAATTCTTTCGTTACGAAATACCTTTGGAATAAATCTAGCCTCGACCTCAGGAGAAGCATTTAGCGACGACATTTCCTTCTCAAATATATCTTCTTTTTTGGGAAGGGAAAGAAAAAAAAACATCACCAAGATGTCACACAAGAGGATTTATGCATTGAATGACCAAATTCCCCAGTGATTCCAAACATCCCACAGGGCAACAACCCCACCTGGATCAACACGCATTCTCCCATTCACTCAAGGCGTCTATAGCAAACTGCCACTGCCACCGCCGCTAATTGCAATACGCCAGACAGACCTTTTACCCTTTCACCCTCACCACCAATTCACTCACCCCCCCCACACCCCCACCCTTTCACACATATTTCGTTTCCAATGACCCTCTGCATTCACAGCCAGGAATTTATGAGGCGCTGCATTCCGCCGCAAACACCGGTTCATTGTAAACCTCGGGCGTAATCGCGGAAGGCCGGTAAATTTCGCTGCTGCTTTCGCGCTCCACGAAAATGGAGATGAGGAGAGAATGAAAAGAGAAGAAATAGAGAATTGAGAGGAAATGGAAAAGAGAAACAGGAAAAATAACAGAGGAAGAGGGACAGGAGAGAAAAGAAACAAAAAAATGGGAATAGAGGAGGTAGAAGGAGAGGAGAAAATATAGAAGTGGGAGAAGTAAGAAAAAAGAAAAGGAACAGGAAAGGGAAGAGTGCGAGAAAGAAGAGAATACAAATTAAAACGGGAGAGAAGGAAAAGAGTAAGAAGTGGGAAAGTAAAGAGAAAGATGAAAATAGAGCGGAGGAAGGAGAAGAGAGATATAAGAAGAGAGAAGAGTGTGAGAAAGAAGAATGAAGAGAAGACTAAAAATACAAGCGGGAGAAGTGTAAGATGTGGGAAGTAACAGAGAAAGGGGAAAATAAAAGAGTAGAAGAATGAAAAACGAGATAGAAGAAGAGTAAGAGGACGGAGAAGAATGCGAGAAAGAGGAAGAAGAAGTAAGAGGAGGGAATGAAAATGTAAAAAAAGTGGGAGAGGAGAAGAAAGAAAAGGACAAGAAGAGGAGAAAAAATGTTACATTATTTTCTTTTTTGGAAGAAGTAATAAACATTGCATAGAGGAAACGACCCACTCATGAATCATTTAATTGTACCTTCTAAATTCAATGACCAGGCTTCAAATTCTGACATCAACTGTCAATTGAGATGTTTTGACTCAGAAAACAACGAGATGAATTCTATGTAGAAAATTATTTTTATTACATTTATCTTTATTCTTCAAACATATTTGGTATATATAAAAAATAATTTTGATTGAACACGAAATATTTTAAAACTGTCTCTGGGCTACCACATTATGCAAACGGAAGAAAAGGGAACAAAAATAACGAAATCGTTGAGCAGTGGATAATGGAGGAATGGGAATAATGGAGGAATAGGAGAGGAAGACCGGGAAGAAATGCTGAGAGAATGGAAGGGTAAAGAGCCAGACGAAAAGATCAGGAAGTCACTATTCACTGCAAAGGTTAAAGTGCTATTGGATGAGACAGGTAGCCGAAGATAATTCGAAGCTACAGTCCAGCATTGTTACTGTGTCACACCACATTTGAAAAATTATGATAATCTTTTATCGTCTCATTTCATGGTACGAAAGCTATGTGACCGCCAACGAAGTCACGACCCATGCCGAGAATAAATTTATATTTGCTTAAGATTTTTCTCCGTCTTCAGCGTCATCTTATGTCTTCCTCCGACTAACAAACAGCGAGCGAAAATTGCCCCAGGGATAGGAAAAAAAGGGACATCATTTACGTCACGCAAGAGCACAGAGTTTATGATACAGATTTCGGATTCAAGATTTCCTGTCAAAAAGCGAGAAATCGAAAAACAAAAACGCGTTATTTTTTTTCATTTTGTTTCAAAATCAGCTTTAACACTCGTTAGGAGTACGTATGTAAACCCAACTTTAGACATAAAAATTACATTTCATCCTACTTTCATAATATTTATTTCAAATAGTATTGTTGTCATGACTAACTCAGCAATGGAGCTATATTTTCATCCAGAACGAACCAACTCTTACGAAACCAGCTATCGATAGTTGAGTTATACTGTTCTCTAGAATAATGTTTCAAACCAATATGCGCTAACAATTCTATTTATCACCGATAAATTTTGAAACAATTCCAAAAAGATTAGTGTTGAATCAATCTTATTTTTTTCATGTACAAAAAATGATGGGATGTCCTCTCCCGGGGTTTCCTCCGGATAGTGTTGAATTTTTTTATACATAGTCGCTAGGCTCTAAGCTAGGGGCGGCATCTATTGAAATAATAAATCTCGAATATAGTGTTAAATAATAGTTGTGATTTATTAACAAAACTTTCCGAATAATCTATTGTTTGAAAATAATATCTTAAATAACATTTTTGTGTTTTATTAAATACAAAGTTATTGGTATTATGTTAGTACTATAGCACGTGTCGAACTATTTTTGTCGTTAGGAGTAAAAAGTGAAGCTGAAATGTCAAATCCGCGTCTACCTTAGTGTCCTTTATCGGAATTGATGGGATGGTCCGTTGGAAATTCCAAACAGTAAATTAATTTATTGTCCTTCACGTGGTCGTAAGCAGTTTTTAACGGCTTTTTCGATAATAAGTTTATTTATTTTTAAATATTAACAATGAAATACTATTTTCTTTATAGAGTCTAGAAATGACTTTCTGGTAGGGATACCTCAAGTGACTGTATTGATGTCAAGAGATTTTATGATATGGCCATTAAATTCACTAACTTAAGTGAATTAGTTATCCACTAACATTCATTAGTGGATCGATTCCCGTATTAATGTTTATTGCTTCCTCCAAGACAGAAAATTAGGTCATTTCACCTCATCCTCCGAGTCAAATACTTTCATAAAAGCGCATTATGTATTTTCATTCTCTCTCACTGCCTCGTTTACACGCTGGCAAACCCTGCAGCTCCCTCCCATCGGAGTCGTAAAATGCAAAATTGTGGACAGTTTGTGGCGCGGAGAGAAGGAGAACAGCGGGAGGAAGTGGAGGAAGAGAGAAAAAAGGAATTCGCCGTCTCCAACACGAGCTCTTCCGTTTCCGTCTTGTGTCTCTTTTTCTCGCTCGCGAAAGAATCTGAGGGATTTATAAGCTGAGAAGCGTTCCACCGTCGCTCGAGAAGCGTGAGAGATATGGCAGTACAAGAGACTTTTACGATCAACGTTAAAGGGTATTTAAGAGAAAATGTATCACTTATATCTAGGTGACATCGTTATGAGCTCTAGATGTACATAGTCATCATAAAAAATCACCACAGCTTCTAACGTTGCGACACTATCTTTGAGTGTAATAACTATAATCATTGTTGAATGAGAATTATCGTTCAAGCATTCCTAAATTATCGTATTTTGGTGGTCATTATCCTGCGATCTGTTTTCACGTATTAAATTATTAATTAAGTTTTGTATACTAATGTTTTGATAAATCTTATTTGGTTTTTACCACGTTGACTTCGAGCTGTTACTTGTTTTCCATTTACGCACTGTGTTATTGATAACTGTGAATGAACACAGTTGAATAACCGTCCAGCATTGTTTCAGCAGTCTGCTTTTCGAAAACAACATAGATTCTAATTATAAATGTACATGTGGTTCCAGTTCTGACTCTGATTACTGATTTCAAATACGCTGCTAAATAGATTACCGATTTATCATCTGAACATTACGAAAAATAAAATAAATAATTAATAATAGATTTTTGTAGAAATACAAATTTGAGATTTAGTTGATAAAAAATTTAGCTATTACTTATTGTACTATTATAAAAATAGAGTATATTTAACTTGATATTGAACAATTAATATAATTTTGGTGACGTATTTGAAGGCTCTTTACAGGATGAGTCCCAGGGCGGCTAGGTTCACCACTGACAATGACAAATCTTTGTACTAATTTTTTTAAAAATATTATGAAAACAATTTTAATAATGTTTCCATTTTTTAAAATAAAGTACAAATTTAACGGTCTAGTTCTTTAAAATACATTCCTTTATGTTGACAAAAATAGTTTTTAGTATATTTAGTCATAAACATATCCCTCGGTGAAATTATCGTGCATCGTACACATGCCTAAATTATCGTACGTCTGACAACACACTGTAATGCAACTCAAACTCCTTGATACATGTAGAAGCACAACTACAATTTTATCTACACCCGACGCACTGTACTACGTGACAACAATGAGTTTGCTCCATAAGAAGGGGATTCGGATATATGAACAACACATTGTTGTTCGTTCTTGGGTGATATTTTGACATTGTTAATTGCCTCTGAGAGGTGAATAAAATTAAATTAAATTAAAAGAAATGAAACATAATTGGATGTATATTAGCATCAATAGCCAATAAAAGTTGGTATTTTAAGAAATTTTTTTTGTTGCAAATTTTGATAGGTAGACTTTATTTTTTCTCGTATTCTTGGTTTCCCAAATCTTGGGTTGTAACTCGAGGAACAGCTAGATGTTTCCCTCACGGCAATAGTTGTTTCACTAGCCAGAAAATTTTGTTACTTCCAAATTTATGGAGGACAAAAATTATTTTAATAAAATATATTTCGTATCTGTTTGAATCATTATTTTACGCCATTGATATTTCACAATAAAATATTTCAATTTTATCTAAATATTCTGTGTTACTTTAAATAAACCCATTTAAAAAGTTTTATTAATGTTTTTAAAAGATATGTCTTTTAGTTGTTTCTAGTAGAAAGTTACGACATGAAATTATAGAACGTAGATCAGTGACATTGAATACATGTGTTCCAACGTAATATTATTGTTTTTTTACACATCTACATTTTTTTTTCTCTTATTCTTATTTTACTTCTCTACATTATTTTTATGTTCTTTTCTGTCTCCGTTGTCTACATATATCTTCCATTTCTTTTTTGGTAATTAAGTTCTCGGTTCTATTTACTTCCTGTTTGCATGTATCTCATCCACATTTTCGCTCGATTATCCTCCTCAATCTTTGGAGAGCGACGTGAGACAAATCCTCCACTTCTTTGTAACCTAATGCTTTCAAGAGCTCACTCTGATGCTCCTTGGAAAACCACCTCGGTTCCGTATACGTTCTTCTTTCCCATAATCCTCCGCTCGCTTCGAAGAAGACTCCTCAGAACTCAGACACGTTCTTGAATTGCCAGACATTTATTTGGACGCTCAAAGACGCCGACATTAGCGATGGAAGAGGTGGGTTACATCACCTAGAACAGAGATCGATGATGGCGGAAAAATATTGGAATAGGAGATGGCGATTACAGTTAACACAAATTCCATTTAAATTATGTACTCCAAGTTATGTAACTGCTGAAAATTAAATGAAATGCAATATGGCTGCCTAATACGAATTGCCAACTTCTACGAATTCAACTTATATCCAAATAAATATAACAAAAACGACACTTGCTGTAAAGAAAAATAATTTGAAAACACAAGAGAATATTCGTTCCGCACGCTCAATCCAGAAGGGACAGAATAGCGCCACAAGAGTTGATGTTGGCGATGGATTCAAGTTTTCAGAAATTCAAATGTCCTGCCAACTTAACACGAGGTACAAATATCATTACTCTTATAGACGATGGCGAAGTAAAAGTGTTGGCTACACTGTGGACAAGGTCTTTACCAACATCAAACCAAGTAGTGTGACAATAAAGAAAGAAATATTTATGGTCAAGAGAGTTGTTACAAACTGCCTAAGACCAAGTTGAGGACAACAAAGTAATTTACTGCGACTAATACACAATGAACTAATAAACACAGTGCGTTTCCGTTCATTATTTTGCTTTCTGGAGTTAAATTTCTCGAAGCAAAGAAACGTAACTTCGAGTTTGGGTGGTCACCAAGGTATGCATTTACGGAAATTTACTGGCGTACTATCTCAAGATGGGGTTAATTGATAATTGGTCAAGAGTAATTGATAACATTTTACCATTACTTCTTATTTTATCTTTTTTCGCAGAATATTATGCGAGAGTGGTACATGAATCGTGATAACATACTATTTTTTTTTCTCTTTTTCTTCTTATTTGTTGTATTTGTAAATGGGAAATGTATCGTTCTATTGAAGCTTATCTACATGGAGCGATAGGAGTTAAGAGTTGGATGGTAGGTCATGGGCTTACCAAGAACTTGGCCCACGTGGAGTGGTTAGTAGAATTAGTTAGTAATAGTTATAATTATTGGAGGTTTGCTTTTCAGTAGCCACAGCTATATGAACCGGGACATTAATGTGAAGAGCTACAAATTTTCTGGCTCGGGGAATCGAACCCGGGATGACTAGGTGATGAGCGACAACACTACCACCTGCGCCACTGGTGGGGCATAAAATACTATGGTGAAAATATAACAGGATACAGATGATAAACCATTGATGATCATGTGAACTGCTAAGTAACTAAAATTCCAGTTGAGTTTGCTTATGAGTATTAGACGTTATCTAACTAAGTTTATCGCAATCACTGTGAAATTTGTAGCGAATCTTGATCTTATTCACTGATGAAGTAAAATTACAGCTTTGTGATTTGATGTGAATGGCAAGACAGTTATTGAAATTGTAACGACAGCTACAACTTTCCTCGTGTCATAAATCTTTGTGGTCTAACAGTTAATGACTACAACGTCCAAGGTTTGAATCCCTCTAGAGAAGAGCCAATTTCTGTCAACATTGCTGACGATTTTTCCAATTATCTCGGGAATCTTCCTATAAATTTTTTAAATTTTTACGAAGACTTCTTTTCGTCCCAACTTTGTTCAGATTTCTAGAGTAAGATTCCCACTTTATTCATCTAAGTGCAGAAATTGACGGTAAAACAAAATAAGCAAACTGGAGATACTCCACTGGAAAAGAGAAGTGATTGAAACGAGATTGCGATGCTTGAGGCAACAGTTGGCAAGGAGTGTAAGGCATTGTTACAGAGTGCCCCAATTATTACAATAGGAACTTCACTATCTCGCTGGATACAACGGGCTGTTTAATTGACTTCATTTCTGGATAGTCATTTGTGACTTTAATGATTTATTAGAGATTTGATTTGCATGTCATATGATAGATAAAAACATTAATTAATAGTGAAGAAAACCAAGGTGGTATGAGAGTATGTATTATCTTTCAAGAAAAAAGTTTCTTCATATCTTTTAGAGTTTATGTTGGCATCACTGTGGATGTAAACTGTTGGCACCACTGTTTCAAGCGCAGCCCATGTTCTTCCCTCCAGACGCTCGCGTGTTCGCTACTTTGGGAATTAATCTTGGCGTTAAAGAACTCAGCAAGCGTTCCGCCGCACCCGGAGTTTCGAAGCAGAAGAAGAAGAAGAAAAAAGGAAGAACGTCCTCTCAAACAAATGAGCGCGCAGGAATTAGTGTTCCGTCTTCACTTTTCAGAAACCTCTAAGACCCCTCTGCCGTATGCTTATTCCACCTCGCTTATCAAAATTACGTACCATATTTTTCTTTGACAGATAAGTGGATTGAGAACCGTGAAAGAAAGTGGTCGGTTTAAACGAAACGTTTCTTCGTGTCTCAATATATTGCTTGTCGAAAAACCTTAAAGTCGTTTAACACGTGAGATAGGATGTATCATCCTCCGAGTAGTTACGATGTGAGCGTATGAATAAGTGCTTCCGTTTGAATTGTTACGAGGCGTTTATAGAACATTTTTGATTGATAAAGTGTTGTGATCGATCGATCTGGAAAACAGATTCATGTGGTTCCTACGTTCTCTAAACATGATTTAAAGGTGGATATTCATACATGTTTTAGATGTAAAAATGAATCCTTCATCATTCTCACAGTCGTATTACATTGTCAAGTTCTATTTTACTTATAAACATTTTACTGTCAAAAGCGATTAAAAATTTCTCAGATCTTAGAGTAGAAAATAATAATAATAATTTTTTCCGTTAATGTTGTTTTTGCTCCTTTTTGTTTTTAATTCCTTATTTCTAACGTTAGGCAACCTTGGCACGGTTGTGTGCATTATTTGTGTAACCCCACCCTGGCCCGGGTTTTTCTCCGAGTAGTGGCGGATTTTCCATGGGCGGGAATGTCATTCATATTTTTATTTTATTAATCTCGAATTTTTACTTCACTAATATATACAATTCACTGTGGAATAGTAAAAGGATAACAGTATGTATTTATTAAACAATTTTTTGTATAAATATTAAATCCTCCACTGCCCATGGGCCCTTGATGGGAATTGATGGGAATTGATGGGATGGTCCCTTTCTTGCTTCCGGAGAATAACTTAGTTTATTATTCCTCACGTGGTCATACGCAGTTTGTAACTGCTTTTTTGACAATAAAGTTTTATATTATTATATTCTTACTATTATGTATATTATTATTATTATTGTGATTATTATTCTAAAAAATATTATGAATGAGACAGTGTTAAACAAGAATGCAATTTCTGATGAGAAGCTGAAACATAAAGTCGAGTGGATAACACTTTTTATGGTTCAGATTTCACTCTGGATTACGCATGATCAAATTTTGTGAACACAAAAATTCGAACAAACCAGTTTTTTTAAAAAATAAGATGGAAGAAAAACAAACTGCTATAGAAGAATTGAATGAATACGATAATTTTGAAAAACTCGTCGTTAATAAGCGCCGCTCCTGTTTAAAAAAACTTGTTTAAATTATTCATATAGAAGTAATAATATGTCTGATCCATTCCGTACATCATCTGTAAACATATATTACATAGAAATAATAATATATTTAAATCTATAATACTAATCCTGCATCTAGCACATCGTTTAAATTATAAGGTCATAGTAGAAAATTGCTTCTTAACAGCTTATAATTTAGGAAATTGGACAAAATAATGGCTAAATTCCCAACGTCCGTTCTCATAAATCAATGGAGCAATCACATTCCATATATAAGTAGTTCAGAATTGATGCGCCGAAGTTGATATTATTTTCCCCTAAGGAAAAGAGATAAGCAACTCAAACAAGCTGAAGGAATTTTAGAGGAGATTGCGGGAATACGACGCATTGAATCTCTGTGGGAAAGACATTACATTCCTCAATGATGAAAGAACCAAAGCATTTTGCTTCCCCTACCAAAGCGTTTTTTCGACATCGGCAGATGTATGGTAATAAATCGGTACTGATTTTGTTCTTCCACCGAGTTTTATTTTGATGATGACGTCAATTGGCTGTCAAAACGTCGATCTAGAATAAAAATAATCTTCTTAGAATTTTGCTTCACTATATTAATGTAGCGAATTGTCCAATTACCTTGGTATGATATACAGTAAAACCTCCCTTAACGAATACTTCTCGATAGCGAATATCTCTCTACAACGGACACCCTTTCCCTCCCTATTATTTTCTTCTACTGTAACGTGTACCGACAGAGTCATAGGAAGCGTTCCCTCCCTCAAGCAGATGCTGCACCATATATATTCTCATTAGTACTCACCTGGAAAATCTTAGCTTCTCTCCGATCCCGATCGACCGATCTTCAGTATTAGTCCTCTGTGAGGATTTTAAATCCTCTAGCAATATTTCACTATGTTGATCTTAATTTCGTTTTGGAGAAGGTTCCCTGTATTTAATTACACTCTGCCTCCAACGACAATCTCTCTATAATGATGAAATGACGAAGGGTGTTTGATCTTCCATAACAGTAATGTTTTTTAATTTTTAATTTTAACACCTTTCTAACACCTCACGTCATCAGCGACAACAGGAAACATTACAGTTATATGGCTAAATAAATTGTTACATCGAATGAGAAGAAATCACTAACAACAAATACAAAAACAAAATATGTATTGAAAAAACTTAATAATATATTGATTAACTTGAAAATAAAACTAATTTAAATCAGATTGTCAAGTTTTGACGATTTCAAAAGTCGTAGCATCTTCTGGTATCCACTGAACGTTTCGAATATATTAGAAATGTCATTTGGGATATTTAAGGAATGTCTTCGATTTCCAAGATGAGGGATGATGCAAGATGAGGTGAGGTTTCGACACTGTATCTTCACAAAGGGGACAAGGCTCTGGGTCAGTTTTCTTCCTCAAGTGGATGTGACCGAGGTTGAAGTGACCAATCCGCAACCTAATCAAAATAGTTTGGCCTCTTCTTCTCTAGGGATGGAACCTTCCATAGTTGATTTTCTTACAAGGTGTAACAGTATTGTTATTCTTCTTATTGTGTAACGATATTGCTCTCTTTTTTTAACCGTAGTATTTCAAGTCGTTTCGGTTAAAACCAGGAGGCCGGAATTCTTCCATTAATGTAAATAGAGTAGAAAATATTTCTATTTACCATTTCTTTGGTTTCCTTCCCCACCCCCACCCCATTAATAATAATATTAACAATAAATTTACTGTCAAAAAACAGTACAAACTGCGTATGACCACGTGGAGGACAATAAACTAATTTACTCTCCGGAAGCAAGCAAGGGACCATCTCATCAATTCCGATCAAGGGCCCTAAGGCAGAGGCGGATTCAAAAATTTCAGCAAAAGTTCCTAGATAAGATAAAATGATAGCTGCGAGTTATAATACTAATAGAATGTCAATATGTTTGTAATTTAACGCAAAAAAATGTACATGTACAAATTATTATCGAACTATAAATTGTTCTGAGTATAGTGTTTAAAAATCATAAGAATTGAAATAACACTAAATTCACGATTTATTATTACAATAAACACGCCCCTAGACAAAGTGTAAGAAATCCGCCTCTACCCGAAGGAAAAACGGAGAAAAACCCGGGCCAGGATGTGGCTATAAAATTAATGTACACAACCGTGTCAAAGTTGAGATCACATAAAACTAAATTAATAAGTCATAAGACAAGACAATCATGCAAGAAAAACGTTTTTTTTAAAAATTGATATAAGTTATTTAAAAAGTACTACAAAGTATTACTGCAACGGATGCTCGTAAATATTTCCGTGACGTCACGAGTCAGATCCGGGAGCTCGATCACGTTCCTGAGCAGAATACTCTCCGTCTACCCTCTACGCACTCCCCCTCTAGAGGACGATTTGACTCTCTGCGCGTCAACGGAGAGACACGCCCTGACACGCGTGAGCGCGTGCGAACGTGACGAGGCGTCGGAGCGCGACGTGCTGGCGCGCACGTCAGTTGCGGACGGACGAACGGACACGCGGTCGCCAGCTGGTAGTGTATATGGGCGGACGCGCGCAGACGTGTTCCTTCTTCCATGTCTAACCATGGATAGTGCTTTGGCGAGCGAACAGCCGGTGCGAGAAAGTTATTTTTCTCCTGTTAAGGTAAATATTTACTGTCAAAAAAGCAGTTACCATTTGCGTATGACCACGTGGAGGACAATAAACTAATTTACTCTCCGGAAGCAAGCAAGGGACCATCCCATCAATTCCGATCAAGGGCCCTAAGGCAGAGGCTAAGGATTTAACATTTCAGAACACTCCTTACATAAGAATAAAAATAGTTTGCTACATGCTGTAATAGCAATAGAATACCAAAATATTTATATTTTATAAAACACAAAAATTTATATTTNATAATATTAATATAATACCAAAATATTTATATTTTATAAAACACAAAAATTTATATTTGAAATACGCTTTATTATCAAACTATGGATTGTTCGGAAAGTATCGTGACTATAAAATAACACTAATTTAGAGATTTATTATTTCAATAGATCCCGGCCCTGGGCAAGAGCCTAGCGAGTCTGTGGAGAAAATAAATCCGCCTCTACCCGAAGGATAACAGGGGAAAAACGCGGGCCGGGATAGTGTAGTATGACTGTTTTGCATGTCCTTAATATCTTAAAATGAAACAATAAACTATACTATCAACTCGTCTAACAAAAATTTCTCCTTGCGAGGCTGACACTTGAATAAAGCATCTTAAGGAGGGAACAGCACTTAATTGATTAAGTTAAATCCCCGAGATGTATAATTATTTTCTTTATTTTTGTTCTGATTGTTATAACAGTCAATAATATTAATAATAATGATGAAAGAACATGACTTAATTTCTATCTATCGGTTAATAATATAGTACAAGCAATATTCAGGAACTCGCTTGACTCGTTTGAAATGCACGAGAGCATTAAGTACAAACATGGCAGCCGAGCGCAACGGTTTCGTGATTTATGCTTCTCACCTCAAAGGAAAAAGTGAAAATCTTTCTCAAATGTCCGGTGACCTATACATAAAAGTGATGTAAAAAATACTACAAAGGAAAATTTACTACGAATCAAAGTAAACTTCCATCACTTTCGTGATTTAAAAGTTGGTCTTATTTTGTAAATAACTGTTTTCTCCGTAAGACGCAATGTATTACACCATCAATTATAATTGCAATTATTTCATTTAAACGACCGATGAGGTATGTATTTCAAGTTGAAAGCACAATAAGTACATGATACTCTGTCTATTTACACCGATTTAAGATATTTTAGTGATTTAATTCTATGTACACTAGTACCACCTTAAATAATAATGCGCATGTAATTTCTAATGGAATTGATGTAAAACCTATCAAATGTGCCACAAATTTAATTTAGAAAAATACTATTTTTAATATAGAAAATACCTATTTAATACAGAAATGTACTAAATTAGTACTAATTCATAATGTTGATGAGTAGTTGTAGTGGTATGTTTGGTGATGTAAAGGTTCCATTATGGTTACAGAGAGATGACCTAATAAAAAATCAAAACGTTGGCGATCTCATGAACGATGTATTTATTGTGATCTAAACTCCCGATATCATATACTTATAGAAAATTACAGTACGAAAATTCCTTGCCTTAGGGTAAATAAATAAGTTATTCTTCCTAAACAGTTATGAAAGTTGAGAATCTTCACACTCGAACTTGAAACTTTTCTCAGTCTCTTATAATACCTTGTCTTTGATTAGATCATTTTCTCAATTCCTTGTCGTATTTCCGAAAGTGTATGTCATGTTCCCACAGGATTATGTCGCTCATGTCATTTTCTTAATATTGAACTATATTAAATTACCGAGGAACAATATTCTTTTCAAAGGTCGAGAGAAATCATGTCGCCGCATGTTTTCATAGCTGGCGAAACACAATACACGTCTATTATTGACGAATGGGTCACTAACGTAGGATTTTTTAAATTCATTTTGGAAGAACCTGATAAAACAACGCTGATAAAGTTTTCTTCAATTAAAAAGGCATTGGGTAATTATTCCCCTATTCTCGCCAATTACGATCTCGAGAGTCTAAAAACATATTTTTCGTTAAGTGTAATGAAGTGCTGTGGTTTACAACTCTCTTATAAAAATTAAAATTTGTCTTAGAACACCTAAGGGAAACAGACTTAATCGGTCAAGTCATACGTGAAATAGTTTAATAACTTTCGGTCAGGTGAAAATGGCGACGAGCCTGGTATCGAACCCGGGACTCCTGCTTTGATCGCAGGGATGTTAACCACTACACCACCCGTTCGTCTTCCACAACTCTACACCACTTCCACCCAGACCTTTAGTTGTATTCTTGTTTGTTATGTTTACTTTTCGTTATAAAATAAAATTTGCTGATTATTCAAGTCTTATCTTCACTAATTTATTCGTGTATTTCGTCTAGATCCTGACTTGAGTTCTTATTACATATATTTGGTCTAAATTATATATACGCACTTCCGGTTAACGGGTTCGTCTACATCCTGTTTCTTCTTTGTTTTGTTGTGAGTCATAACCTCAATTGATCGCGTGGTCTTTTGTTCCATGCTCCGAATTTATACGTTCCACAACGATCATTGTCACCACAGCCAATCATATCCATCACCGTTACGAATGCGTATTGTTTCTGTTTCCTTTATGTTCCTCCCACCAGATGTCGTCGTATTGCCATTGTCTCAGTCACAAAGACGTCAGTCTCTTCGACACTATAGTCTTAATCCAAAGGTCTATTCTTTCAAGACTCACGGATTGTTACATGGTCTGAAACTAACTGTCTCAATGTCAGTTGATCGTGAAATTCTTTGTTAATGAAATCACCTGTCAGACACTGCAATAAATAATTAGAATTAAATAATTGACTTGTAGAGATTCCTAAAATTTTACAGAGAAAATAACCGTCTAATATTGTGTTGTGTAAATACGAAGAGAAAAGTATTGCATGCAAACTTGGTTAGAAAACAAAGTAAAAAAATTAAAACGTTTTTAAAGACACATTTTTACTTCAAAAAGCACTAAAAAATAGGAAACGAAGAAGAAAAAAAATTTAATAAATTACCATTATTTTGAAACGCCCAATATTTTTAGTTACATAATAGATAATGAAGATTTTTTTTATTTAAAAAATTTGACAAGAGTGGGCACATACGGACGATTAGAATGATTAAAATGTATTTTCAAGAATTATTTACGATATCGGTGATGTTCCAATCAGTGACTTGCGAAAAATTTCCCTTTTTTAAGATTGAATGGAAATACGATATTTTAGACATTCACGTTTCTTACCAATAACCATGGAAAGTTTTTAAGTTAACTAAAAAGGCAAAGACACTTGAGACAAAGGTGTAGCCCAGTTGAACCGGAATATTCACACTCCACCTTCCGACTCCTCTAATGAAATATTTACTCACTCAGCATTAGCATTTTACACTCCATAAAAACGCACCTACCGCACGCCCAGAGAAATTTCCATCCGCCCTTCGCACAAGCGAAGGAAAAATGACTCTGTTGGGAAATATTTCAAACGTGAGAATTCGCCCTGGTCTTGTTTTATGGAATGTAAAAACCTCACTAAATCACTGGACTGAACATCTTCAAACCACGTAAAAATTTCCTACTGTATTATTGTATGCGTAGTTTTGAAGAACTTATTGGTTTTAATAATAAAAGAAAATATTATTATCCCATGAAAAATTTTTGTGTTAAAGTTTATATTAAATTAAAATAAAAAAATGAGCGTTTATCAGTTTTTTTAAATTTTTATCTGCACTCAATCTTGGTTCGATAGAGCGCCTCTCACCGAGTCTTCCCCCACTTTTTTCTCGGGAACTGTTAATCAATATCTCTTACTCGTTTCCGGAGAGTGAATTAGCGTATTATGCTCCTCGTATTCATTCACAAAATTTAACAGTTTTGGGCATAAATTATATTTTATTCGTTAGTGAAGTGAATGAGTAAGGGTATACAAAATGCTCAGAGTGAACGGAGGTGTGGTGTAGTTTAGTGTAGTGATGTATAGTGAATTGAACAGCAATCCTGTTCTCTCAGGTTTTTTATAGCTTTTTCGTTTTATTTCATTATAGCAAATACTCTTACGTTAAGGGTATAGGAGGAGCAATGAATGGTATATGTGTGTGTGTGTGAATATTGAAGCATGTGCTTGTATTACGTATGAATGTGTGTATGAGTGTCTGTATCTGTTTGTAAGCGAAAATGTGTTTGTGTACGTGTACAAACATATGGGTCTCATGTTGTTAATTAATTTCTTTCTCGTTTCTAGCTCGAGTACTAGTTTTCTAACCATTTTATACCGTTTGTGTGTGTGTTTTATAGATATTTGGTCAATGATTTTTTATTCAACTTCTTAATATTGTTATTATGTGTACTTTTATTACGTCCTCTTTCCTATCTGCCAGCGAGCATTGCTCACTTGCAGACTAATAAATTATTATTATTTTAAAATTATTAATTATTATTTACTTATGTGTAATGTTCAATTTTTTTTCTCCGAGTAAGACACGTTCTTCGTCTATATTATCATCTATGTGATACGGCGATATTGCAAACATAATACAACCCCCGTATTACATGTTAACAAGAACACGGAAATTCACTTCTCAAGGAAGAAGTTGATTTAAATCAAGAGTTGGCAAACCGCAAATTGTGTTTCGCAAAAACATGTACTTGAAGAGTCGTTGCGATCGGGTAAATATACCGCTTCAAGAACTCTGATTAGCAAACAGTGCAACGGCCTCTTTCCGAAATATTAGACAGGTCAGAAACCCGCCATAAAGGCAATTAACGAGAGAGACCAGTCGTTAATACGCCGCGGAGGAGACGTTAATGAAATTTAGTGATGACACGTTTGAACACGCTACAATTCACAAGAACAGCGGGGAAGAATATTCCTCCAAGGTTTTGAAAAGAGGAACTAAAAGGAGGAGGAAGAAATAATTACGATTGATTAATTGATTTAAAAGCATGCATACGATTGATTGAAAATTCTAATTTTAACAGTTAATAATAAACTTTATCGCCAAAAAAAAAGCGGTAGCGAACTGTTTATGACAACGTGACGGAAAGTAAGTTACTCTCCGGAAACAAGCGAGGGACCATTCCATCAATTCCGATCAAGGGCCATAGGGCCGTGGCGGAATAGGTATCCATTTATTGTTCTAAAATGAATCGTAGATATTATGAGCCATAAAAATTTGAGATTAATAATTACAAAAGTATTAAATGAAATTGCCTAATATGGAAAGTCCATCACTACCCGGAGGTAAACAGGAGAAAAATCCGGGCCAAGATGGGATTGTTTCTATGATTCCAGTATTTCTCTGATTTATCTTTTCATTAAAAGCATACATTTTATGTATGACCTAAAATGTAGGTTTGACCGTTCATTTTAGGTACAGAGATAATTATTCTCTGGGATCTATTTCTATAGTTAGCTCCAATTCATCTNTTTGGTCGGGCGTTCAATACCTGTCGTTCATATATATCTGTGACTACTGAAAAGCGAACCTTCATCCTCTCTCCAGCTCCTCCTAGTATCAATAACTCTATTACTAACAAATTCTACTAATCCCTCCACGTGGGCCAAGTAAACCCAGCTAACCGGCCCACCTACTAACAACAGCCCCCTCCACCCAACTCCTACCTACTATCGCTGCATATAGATAAACTTGAATAGCACTAAGCTACATTTCCCATTTACAATTATACAACAATATAATTCCGTTGAAGGAGCAAGTATCGATGAGGACTTTAAATATATATAAAGTGAAGTAATCAATGTAGTCTTAATATATACTATTGTTTTTTTTGTTACTATTTATTTTACTACAGAAATATCCCAAAAACATACAAACAATCACAAATTAAGAAGACAAAAATGAAAACTAACCAAATCTTTCTTGGTTAGTAATAATTTTTAATGATAATTATTGACGACTTCGGAGGTTGATGACAGTCGGAAACACACTGAAAAAAATAAATTGTCCCAAAACGATTGAGAATCTCCAAGGAGCGTATTGCCACCGTCAACCATTTTATATTCTATTAAAATAATCCTGGAATATAAAGTATACTCAAATTTCACACTGGTATGATACTGTTCAGAATATGAATATTTTCTACGCATTCTTAATTATCAATTTAGTAAAATATATCGAAATAATAATAATCATTCAATGACTGCGACATTGTATGGGAATGAATATCCAGAATTGAGTATTAATTATGCAGTAATTAATTATTTGAAATAAGAAAATTATAACCAATTTATTCGATGTATCTTTTAGCGTGATACGACGTTATAGAAGTTTCTTCTCTATAAGAGAATTTCAGGAACATTCATTACTTGAATAGTACTTAAATTTGTGACTTTTCAAAACACACTCAAAAGAATTTATACACGAAAGTTAATTATGTTTATTGGACAATATATTGGACAATACATCGCATTCTTTCTGTCAGAAACACTTTCATAAAAGTTGTCTTAATAATTCGATGGAACTCGGTTCAAATACAAATATGCAAACGAATTATGTTTAAAAAACTTCAATATTTTCTGAGTATCAATGTAAAAAATAATTAACTTTGCTGAATGCAATATATTTATTTGAATATGATTTCGTTGAGAAAAAGTCGTCTTCTTTTAGAAGCTGCGGATTTTTCTAACGGAAAGAGATAATTACCGAATTATAATTGTGTAATTGTGGCGTGATCGGTTTTAACTTGAAATAAAATGCAAGTTATTGTCTACCGAAAAAAGATTTATTTTTCCAAAACGGCTTTCAACAACGTATGTTGTCATCATCCAGTAACAGGTACTGGTTTATATGTAGCTAGAGGAGATTTATCTGAATATTCTTAACTACAACATAATACTCCTCTTTATTTTTAATATTTTTTTTTGTATTTAGTATTATTATTAAGATCATTTTCATATGTAGCTACATGCATATACTGACAATAAATGTTGTCAAAGCCGCTTTGGCAAAATAAATATTTTTTCAGTTGACAATAACTTGCTTTCTATTTTAAGCTAATTACCTTCTATGAGAACATCAAGAATGAATATCGAAAACGCATTGCTAGCTACTGAAAAAGGGCATGGTGACATGTTCCTGGTGAAAATCGTCTACGAGTGTGAATAACATTCCGCTGCGGGCAGAGCGTGTCACTTGTCTTGACTTCTAATCCGTTGGCTGAAGCAGAAAATTGAATTACTAATTGCGAGACAAGCAACTGGCTACCGCGCGTCGTCGTGGTAATTTCTTCGTCGCCGTGATTATCCGGGAGGCGCTGCACTGCCGTAATACGCAGTACAAGCGATGAAGCCCCTCCTTAGGCCTTACACAGTGATCCACAAAGGCCAAAAAGTGAAAATGTCCAAAATCATTTGTCTCATTCAAAAACTGTAGGGCGTTTTCTCTGCTTTAATGTTAAAATAGACGTATTTGTTAAAAACTGCTAAGTTATCTAGTTGTGAGCCGAGAAAACCAAGTTTTGTTTTTTCGAAAATTAAATATCTGATTTTTAACTATTTCGAGATGGCAAGTCTTAAATTTGTAATTGATATATAAAATTTTTAGGAGCAAATAAAAATCCGTAAAATATTCAGGGTAAAGCCTATTTCGAACACCAACGGATCGGACAATTGAGGACAATTCTTGGAACTAATTATTTGCATAATAAACTATGTTGCAAGTTGTTGTTTCTAATTATGATTTTTTTTTTCAATTTTTATTTAGTAATTTCATTAAAAAATTGTTAATATATTAAATTAAATATAATGTTTTATTTCAATATATGTTATTCGTGAGTACCTCGATAGTTTAATTACCAGATAATGGTTTAATATTGTTGTATTTAATATTTCACTGTCACAGATTGCAATTTTCTTTCTATTGTCACCGGTAAAGTTGCAGTGAATAAAATATTATTGTTTCCAACAAACGAAAAGGCTTTTTAACATTGAAGTTATTCCTAAGTGAAAAACACACTGAAAATTTTATTTTAGACATTTAATATTTTATTAGATGCCGAGGTTCGGTGTTGGTATGTACATGATGGTATGAAGTAGATCTGTTCATACTATCAAAATTGGGTAGTACACTACATAATTACATCTTCATTGTACTATAATTTAATTTATTTATTTTATTTTTTTGCGCGACTGCTTATCGTATTCTGGATTACTGTCTGTGCGACTTGAAGAGCGAGGAAATGTCGGCGCCAGACCCCCTTCAAGTGTTCTCAAACGCTTCCCCGCAGCGACGACCAGCGCCTCGAGCGCCCTCTACTTAACTCGGAATATTATTCCTGTTCCTGATGGGAGGTTGGACGACCTCTGGTGGAAAACCGTGCGAAAATCGATGGGAACGCATTCCACTCCATATGATGATGCTCAAGAAAAGAACATGTGGGCAAGAATTTTTCCTTCAAAGATTTCAAAGTGGATTTATTTCAAAATCAGAAGCTATTTGTTTTTCACGTAGAGATGTGATAAGTCGAAGGATTGTGTTGAAATTTTCTATCCATCCCTGCCTTAGGTAGTCTAGTCATACGACAGTTTGGCGGGGGGAAAATGTAGAAGTGTTTGTCTCAATCGCTCCTTATGTTTTGGGAGTTGTCGAATCCTTATTTCAACTTTGCAATCTCGTAAACTTGTGCGTTCGGAGAAAAATCGAAAAACTTCGGAAAAAAGTTCTTTTTTTAGTTTTTTGTCCGTAACTCGAAATGCACACGCATCCAGAGAAAAATATGAGCAAGCATAAATAATGTAAATTAAATTTCCTACAAATTGAGACTTCACCAATTTTCTGTCCGATGAATAGATTTCGCTCTAGAACGCTTTGAAATTTATCCAAAATTTCGAAATTGACCCCAAAACACTTTTTCTTTTCTTTTTTTCTTATAACTCGAAAATGGAACTAATTTTTACAGAATAGTACCCTGCGTCAAGATAAATTACTTTACATTTACTTCAAATTATGCCACTTACAGAGTATTTTTCATATTGTTTCTTGGATTTGTCATATTTAGTAACGTCACAAGTGGATAGGAATTGATGGAATACGTTCCTTGCTTGTTTCCGGAAAGTAAATTAGTTTATTGTCGTCCATACGTTCAAACGCAGTTTCTAATTCCTTTTTTGACAATAAATTTTATTCATTTATTTATTATTAATTATATTTTGATGTTTCGCCACCTTTTAAAAATGATTATTGTCATGTAATTGAATGTCGAAGCTTAACCGTTTTTTTCTTCTTCTATACCCTACTATTATTAACATCAAAGCAAATATTTTGTGAACCAAGTACAAAAGTAACTCCATCGCAATATGTCATAGTAATGTTTTTTAATAGAAAAACAAGAAATAAAACACTGCAATGCATTAAATTTTACGTAATGACTGCAACAAAGTCAGTCTTAATATCTGCATTCGTTACAGAAATAATAAAGTTCACGACTTTTGAATAAAAAATTACGACTTTTCTCCCCTCAATTTTTGAACTCTTTTGGAATTTGAAAAAGAATAAGGGAATGTATCGCAAGTACAGTTTTATTTTTTTTAAATTTTTATTTTTACGATTATAATTAAAAACATGTAAAATTGGTACTTTGGTGCCTGTCTCAAAATAGATAATACAATGACGTGTAACGTACGAGTATGATAAAAAAGAATTATATTCTTTGACAAACATTTTTGCGTGGAAGAAACGTATTCGGGTTTACAATGCAATTCACACTACTCTCTTTTTCTCGCGGCACGATTCGTTAGAAAACAGGGGTGTCATTGAAAGCTTGTTCACCCGTGGAGAGAATCTGAATCTATGATAATCGCTATAAAAATCAGTTAATATAAATTACTTGAGCAAAAATGAGCATGCCAATTATTGTCAACATTTTGAATACAATACAGCTCATTCCTTGGAAGAATTTGAATCTGTGATCATTGCAATAAAATTAATTATAAATAGTTTTTGTCCATCCAATCAGTTACTGAATTTTCTAAACGAATACTCCGGCTGAATCGGAATATCTCATGCATATTTAATTGAGATCAAATTATTTATGTTGATCCCATGTTACTTGGGAAAGTTTATTACATTGCATTTTACAATATTTTCATCTTTGTATGTTTAGGTTTAATCATTTTTAAATTGTATTCTTTTTAGATTTCATTTATTTTGTTTATTGTTGTAGAACACAGATGGTGGGGAATGCTCCCCGAAACAAGTCTGTTTTGTAATCAAACATATTAATTAAAATTGTGAAAAATAATTTCATTTTGTTTCCTTAATATGCATTACAAGATATCGGTTGCAATTACGAATAACAAAAGATGTTACTTGAAGAAAAATGTTAATGATGATTATTGTATTTCATTTTTAATCCAATCTAACCCATTCATTTATTAATCATTTACCATGACCCTCAGGAGAACTGGTTTCTTAATTAAAATCCGACCACCTGGGAGTCCTTAGGAGCTACCCGCGTAATCTGTACTTCTATCAGGGATTTCCAAATCACGAGACGGGAGAGGACAGGACGTCCGACGGTGACTGCATGCCAAGTATGTGTCGCGTTAACGAGGAGAAGCTGAAACTCCCTCTGGCATCTGTTCAGACATTTTTAAAATATCCTTCCATTAGATTGTTGAGCTTCCATGAACAATTTCTTCAAATCTCATAGGTTCATTCAAAATTTACGCATTTGAGTAAAAAGAAAAAAAGTGGATGAAATGGTTGGACATAGTATGACTGGCTTAATTAATTACAGACTCGTTTATTAGTTATGCTGGAATCCACGAGGCTGCACTTCCCCACCATAACAATTTAGAATAACTTGACATTACGTAACATCTACGACATCGACCCAGATATACAATCGATACAATCGATATACCTGTAACGTCACGACGTCACGCTATCGAGCGACCGTTCGATCGCGCCACCAACAAGCGACAGTCCTCATTTGCGTCAACATCCCACATCACATCACCTCCTTATCTAGCAGCCACGACGTGTGGACGCTCTCTCTGCAAAACTCGTCCGAGGAGTCAACATCAACGATCAACAATTCAACCTCAACTGCACATCAACTCGAAACCGTCAACTCGACGCTGACCCAACGCCATCCGAGCTGAATCGTTGAAGGAACGAATCGTCTCACCTCATCACAGTGTATCACCTGAATTCCAGTTTTGTATTATTTCATTATTTTCAACTTTCATGTTTCATGTCATTAAATTGTTTGTTGGCAGTCCAGGGTTTAAACACACCTCATCTACCATCCTCATGTTCTGTAATTTGCCAGTAAATTCATGGTCTTTCGAACCCGAACCTCATCCTACATGTACAAGGGATTTCAATTAAAATTGTCTGTACAGCATCAAATTACAGATGTTAAGCGTTTGAATAGAAGTCCCACACGAAAGCTAAATAATTCAAAAGAAAGCTTATTTCAGTGGGAGATCACTGATATGAAGAAATGTTTTATCATTACACAGACACAAAAAAAATTGATGTTTTAGAAGACTAAACCTTTGGATCCTTATGTAATTTGACACGCTGAATCGGAATCCAGGGTAAGAATTGCTCCATAACCCCCAAATATTTTTTGAGCAATTCTGGCCTTGCATTCGGATTTAATGCGTTGAAATACATAAGGACGTATAGATCTAGTCAATGGAACACACCACTTTTCGTGTGCCTGTGTTATCGACTGATTTTTTTTTTCAAGTACGAGTTGATTACAAGATCATAAAAAAACTATTTTTAACACAAAAATTTTAAGCAACCTTGTAAACAACTCGTACTTGAAATTAAAAAGTACATGCCTTGAAATTTAAAGGCTTTGTTAAAAGTATTTTCTACATTTATTTTATAACTAGCTAATTACCCAGTGCTGCTCGGGATTTTTCTTATACTCATCTTATTTAACTCAGGAAAAACAAAAATCTGTTTAGCAAGATCAACATACTTTTACCGCGGTTTTTAAAAAAACATGTACAGCATCCTAATTTTTCAAATTCATAATAATACAAAACTTGACTGTATACACTACACCATCTCGCGGGAGCTGCGCCGGTCTAATTTTCGCTTCCCTGACACCAAGCGGCTGCACAATTTCATTAAAATTTTAGTAAAATCTAAACAGTTCATCGACATTTTTAAGATTTAAAGACTTTTTAAAATCTTTTTTAAATGCACAAAACAAATAATTATTATCCATTAAATTTGATGATGATTGATTTTTTTCCTTCTTAAATTGAAGAACTTTAACTTTTCAATTTTTAATAACGTTTTGTCGATAATTTAGGTTAATTTTTTAGACAGACATATGGTGGCACGGACTTTTTTATAGAACTCTTAGAGGGTAACAATACTGTCATTGATGGTTGTCACATATCTCTAACAATTTAGACATAGTAAGCAAAAAATAACTTTTCTTTTCTCCCGATTTTATCCACATTTATTGCGAATAAACATTTCCATCTTTCTTATCACATATAATAAAAATAAAAGTTAACCTATGTTCATCCTGGACATCTAAACTTATTGTTTATTCAGTGGACCATCTTGAGTCTCCTTGTACACATGGCAAGTTCAAAACAAGGATCTTTTACATTGTTTTCTCATGTCTTTACATATAACATCATTTACGCTCCACACCGTCGTCATAGAGACGTTGCCCTTTTCCTGTGCGCGTGGTGATGTCTACTATCTGCTGTGGTATAGATCTCGTAACCTTCCTATTTTACTAACATATTCTTCGTACTACTTATATTTCTTCTCAGTATTTATGTATGTATGTTTGTATGCTATGTTGAGCCAGTCCAATCTAAACTATCTCGTTGCCAAATTTCATCATGATCGGTTCAGAGGTTTAGACGTGATCGAGGTTGCAAACATACAGACACACTTTGGCGTTACCCATTTATATATTAGTATGGATAAATCTTATTTTAGTGGGCGTTCACTGACATAAAGCAAGAGTTTTTATCGTAAGGCAGTTTTCTTTATCAAGGGTAGAAGAAAAAGAATTTTTTTTTTAAATGATCTTTTACGCCACTCGTACTTGAAAATGAGAACTGCATTCATTGAAATTTAAAAATGATGTTAAAACTATCTAGTAGATTTATTTTATAATTAAATTATTTACAGACGGAAGAAAAGTTGTTGTACATTGATGTTGTTGTTGTTTAAAGTTATGAACTAAGGTTTTCTCGAACGTGACTGGTCGTAAAATGTGAAAAGTATTGTAGGGCAGGTCTTGTTCAAACAGCTAACAGCTAAATTTGTAACAATTTATAATCGGAATACGATGCAATGCAGATTTATAATAAATAACATAAAACGAAAGAACTCAACGCTTATTACAGCAGCGAGTTTAGTTTATAAAAATTTCTAGATACCGATCGAAATATGGATTAATATAATAAAGAAGTTTGTGTCTTGTTATTACAAATTCCAACATCTAAGTTTTGGCAAGAAATGTTATTAAAGTAAGTTTATTGATTCCACAACAAAGCTTCATCGCATCGAAAATGTTATAACAACCATGTTAAAGTTGACTAAATAATGACACCACGAAAAATTGTTTAAGAAAATTTATATTTCTTTTGCAACTAAAACAGTTTATAATATTTTCATGATATTTGTATTTTCTATTATATCATAACACAAAAACAATAAAAGTGTTAAGTGAAAATAAACGAAGCATTTATATTAATGTAAAAGCATATGTATAATTTTACGTCTCAGACAGGGACTGTTCTTGATGCCTTCAGAAAAAGAAACTGACTAAAAAAACACTCACCCAGACTCGTTTTTTCCTCCGGGTAGTGACGAATTTTTCATACGCGGAATGTCATTTAAAACTTTTATTATTGTATATCTCGAATATTCACTGCAAACAACATCTACGATTCATGTTGTAATAATAAATGGATAACCGTACTTTTTTTATTAAATACTTTATTTATAAGTATTACATCCACCACAGCCCTTGGGCCCTTGATCTGAATTGATGGGATGGTTCCTTGGTTGGTTCCGGAGAGTAACTTACTTTATTATTCCCCACGTGGTCATACGCAGTTTGCAATTGCTTTTGGACAATAAAGTTGATTTATCTGTTTATCACATAAAACGGGCAGAGTATTGGAAGAAACCGTCTATTCCCAACACGACGTTTTCCGCAGTTTTGCGCATTAGGAAACCATCTAGTACGTGAGATCCGCTTGTGTACCAACAACACGATACACGTTTATGCGATGAGTGTTGGCAACAGGCAGAAGAGGTTTGCATATTCTCAGAGGTTGCAAACCGGGAAGCGAAGTACAGCTCAAGGGGTTTGCCTACACCTGCAGAGACACTTTGTATAATCGCAGGCAATTTGCTTCGGAATTCGCATTTCACTCACGTCCTCCAATCATTATTTAATTTTTTTTTCTTTCATCTCAACGAAGATGTTCTTGCATGCGACATAAGAAGCAGATCATTATTCAGTGGAATCAAGAAATGTACTGAAATATTGATATATCCTTCACTTAATAGATTACTAAAGTCAGAGAGTATGAAATTGATTTCAACATAACAATTTGATAACGAAAGAGAAAGATGAAACAAAATAAAATATACAGGTAAAACAAAGAGAGGGTTAAAAACTAGAATCCAGAAGCACAAACGAAATTTAAAACCATTGAACAGAGTGTACTAACATCACGTAGTATTAATAATGATGTCACGTGATGGATTGGGATAACACACGTTGGTACATTGGGACAAAGAAGTTACTTATTACAAACGTAACATATCAGAAACGATATTGATGAGAAGTACACACGGGCGTTTAATTTAACACACTGACACAGAAAAGATATCTGGTATTTATATTACAATTTTGTAACATGTTTGAGTAGTTTTTTAAAACATATTTAGTGTTTATATTTATGTTTCTATTATGTTCAATTGTTCTGTTGTTACGTTACACCTGACGACGACTTCAATATAATGACGAAACATAATGCTGAACTTTTAAATCGCAAAATATACACTGTTCGTCCGTTAGAGGTCACAAGTCTTGAATTATTCATTTAATTGTTGCTAATTCAACGTTGCGAATGTATATTGTCTCTTGGAAATTCCAGATCTTTATCCATTGGACTATCAGTTGTTTTAAGGCAGATAACTAGATCCAAAAAATTTCGAAGTATTGGCACAAGACAGTAGAAGCTGCCGTAATGCACGGAAAGTACTGACTAGTTTTTGAGTTCAAGAATTAATGATTTCTTCTATTTTATTTTAATTCATACAATCAATGTTCAGATTAATCATATTACGTCGAATGAAAATGGGAGACGGGACCGGGATTCGAACCCGGGACCTTGAGCTTTAGCGCGCTCATGCGCCTACCGACTGCGCCATCCCGTTCGCCACCCGGGCCCGTCTACCATTCTCATTCAACTTGTGAAACCCAAAGACCTCTGAGGTGGTCTCGTAGAGACTAAATTCCTCATCTGAGGCGACTCCCTTAGGAAGTACTTTATTTGGGAAGTACTTTATTTGGGGCATGAGCGCGTAAAGCTCAAGGTCCCGGGTTCGAATCCCGGTCTCGTCTCCCATTTTCATTCGACGTAACATGATTAATCTGTTACCTGGCGGTGAGGTTCACCGCAATCTAAGAGATTTCTATGTTTGTGAACCAGAAATGGAAAATACTACCCAAATAAAGTACTTCCTAAGGGAGTCGCCTCAGATGAGGAATCTAGTCTCTACGAGACCACCTCAGAGGTCTTTGGGTTTCACAAGTTGAATGAGAATGATAGACGGACCCGAGAAGCGAACGGGATGGCGCAGTCGGTAAGCGCATGAGCGCGTAGAGCTCAAGGTCCCGGGTTCGAATCCCGGTCCCGTCTACCATTTTCATTCGACGTAACATGATTAATCTGTTACCTGGCGGTGAGGTTCACCGCAATCTAAGAGATTTCTATGTTTGTGAACCAGAAATGGAAAATACTACCCAAATAAAGTACTTCCTAAGGGAGTCGCCTCAGATGAGGAATTTAGTCTCTACGAGACCACCTCAGAGGTCTTTGGGTTTCGCAATCTAAGAGATTTCAATCAATGTTCAACAACGCCATTACCAAGTTTTGTCTGCATCTTCGTTTTTATTTTCTCGTTTTACTGAGATAGTGTGTCATGGAAAAAGAAAGTCATTTTGAGTATTTTCTGAGGAGTATGAAAAAATATTTAGCTTCGTAAACAGATACTGTACATCAGCTCATATTCTAACCGTCATTTATCCCTGTATCATGTAATCTCCCTTGAATGAGGGACACAAGTTATGAAATGACTTCATAAAAACAACATGATTTACTAAAAATGTGTTTCGAGATATTTCATGTGCAATGTTTTACCTTAAAAATGATCAAACATTTATACGGAATTTCAGGAAAAAATTAAAACTATATGCTGGTGGAATTTTATGGTATTTTCGCCTAATATACATTTATATATCATATAATAATCCGATATTTTAAAGAAAGTAATTTGGAATGTTCAATTTTGTCTTATACATTTCAATTTTCACATTTCGAGAAATCATCCGGTATTATTATGATCTGTTTAAACTTCATAGTAACATAACTTACAAGATAGGAGAAAACTAGGACATGATAAATTCATAATTTACATTACATAAACAAGAAAACAATACGTAAATAAATAAACTATTACAATATGTAATTTCTACTTGATAATTTATTCGTATCCGAACTTTAATTGTGACCTAATTCCAAGAAATTACAGTTAAAAATATATTTAAGAATTTAAAATTCTCTTCAAAATGATTTTAAATTAAATAATTAAAAAAAGAAAATTAATTTTAAATTTAAACACAGAATTAAATTTATACTTTCTGTGTCTTTTTAATAAAAAATAAATTTATTGTCAAAAAAGGCAGTTACAAACTGCGTATGACCACGTGGAGGAGAATAAACTATTTTACTCTCCGGAAGCAAGAATGNTCCCATCAATTCCGATCGTGAGCCGTAAGGCAGAAATATTTCAGCAAAAATTTCTAGATAAGATAAAAAGTTAGTTACGTGTTATAATACTAATAGAATGTCAATATGTTTGCAATTTAACACAAAAGAATTATTTTACACGTAAAAATTATTATCGAACTGTAGATTATTCTGAGTATATTGAATACAAATCATAAGAATTGAAGTAACACTAAATTCACGATTTATTGTTTCAAATAGACGCGCCCCTAGACAAAAGCCTAGAGAACCTGTATAAGAAATCCGCCTGTACACGAAGGAAAACCGGAGAAAAACCCGCACCAGGATGGGAGCATACTTGTTTCCTCCTCCTTCGTAACTTATGTTGCTATGATGTTAAAATTCTATATAATGTCACGTAACAATGACTCGGAAAGGAGTCGAAACAATGTGGAAGTATTACAATTTATTACAAGAAAATAAATTGTCTGTAAAAGCTCGAGGTATTACGGAATACTTGAATAAATTTCAAATCAAGAACACAGTAAGCGAAGTTAGCACAAGTAACTTACGAGATATCGATCAATCGTTATTAGATTATGCTACAGAAGCACGCAATCCTCTTAATCCTCGATCTGTTCACTGAAATTGCATATATATATGGTGATTTAATTGGTGAAAGTAGTCACTTTTATCGCGTATACGATTGACCTCGCGTGTTGGAGAAAGCCCCCAATGATTGATGGATACAGTGAGAGCTGATTTGAATGAAATCAAGTCGAGGCAGCTTTTTATTTCACTCGTCCACTTTCTAATCCTCTAAAATCAAATCACAAATGAGCGACGTCAGAAATCCGTTTATAAGCACTTAATCCTCTTAGCATTAATGTTTTATAAGTTAAAGAACATGCTCCCAAAAATATCCCCCAATACGGTAGGATTTTCTTTGTAATAGCCCACGGGTCACTGAAAAATATTAAACGAAATTTAATACATTCTCCTATAGAAAATTGTCTGTTCCCCGAACAATTTAATTATTAATTGAAATTTAAAAAAATGAGGCAAGATAGAAAATTCATATATACAAAGAAATTTTGAAGATTCTAAACTATGTAAAAAAGACAGAGAATCTTATTCTTTTGGGTGATTAGTTGTAATTATTTGATGTAATAGAGTTAGTCAGCAAAATTTTGCGTCTTCTGTACAAATTTTCAAAATTTTCTTCCTTTAATTTTTATTTCCCCGTGTCTCATCCCTCTTGTTATATAATGGGGAAAATATATAAATATAAATTTATGGTCAAAAAATCGTGAAGGTCTAAGAACTAATTTACTCTCCAGAAGGAAGCAAAGGACCACCCCATCAATTTCGATCAAGGACTCTAAGGGAGAGGTGGATATAACATTTTAACACACTCCTCAGATAATTTAATAAAATTCAAAAGCGATTATTTATCTTGGGGATATTCAAACGAATTTTTTTTTGTATTTTCATTCCTGTTGAACAATCTCAACCATGCTCAGAGACTTAAAAAAAAATCAGTTAAGATATTATGTGCATGAGAGCGACTAAGTTTAAGTACCCCCCCAAAAATGGTTTAAATGATAGTTTGAACCATCCAGTGACGATGAATTTTCATACCCTTACGTTGCGAAAATTTGAATTAATTGACTTCAAATTACTATGGGTTTGTATGAAGAAACTTTCGCGGGCTTATGTTTTCTTTGAATATTCTGGCACCACGTGACTGAAGGCAATGCTACCCATGTCCAAGAAAGAGTCAACCGACAGTCCAAATTAATTCTTTAGTTTTAAAATTACAATATAATTGTCCTCATCCAATATAAAAGAATCAGTAGAATTAATTATTAATTAATAAGAACTACTTTGATGAATATTTCCAAGTTATGTGAATAGTTGGCAACTTGACTTCAGTCAACGCGCACATAATACCTGAAGTCCCTTCTAACAGATTTCATACAGAGAAGAAACTAAATCAAATAATTCATCACGAAACCCCGAGTACTTTTAGTTTCTCTTGAATTTTCTTGAGCCAATGATGAATTGCCGTTTTGTGCGCAAGTGGGCTTCTTTTTCATCCCCCAAAGATTTAGCATCGTCATTCCCTTTTGACCTTTCACGTCAAGATACGTTAAGATGTCAAGGTTATATAGAAGATCCTTGTCCGAATTTACTCGACGACTACATACACAGAACGTGCCAGTGAACAGGTATGTAAACTCCTTACGTGAAAACCAACTTAGTAAATCAACATAGAATATTTGACGTGAAGCATAATAGATTTCCGTGAGTGGAGAATCGTGTGAAGATAAGATCATCGCGTGAGATATTCATGGCGTCGAAAACCGATGACAATGCTGCTAGTGTCCTAAAAATCTTATTTTGAGAATGGTAACTATTTTTCAAAATAATTAAATGGTTGTTGAGGACTCGACCGATATTATAACTCGTTTTCTAACGATTCGGTTGTTTAATGAAGCTTCTTTGCGATTTCCAACAATATTTAAACGCTATTTTCATATTTGCTAATTCAATTAGTCATCAGTAATTGCCTGATGAACAGCAACGGTGAGGTCGAAACGTTGCAAAGAAAATATAATTGAAAATAAACATTGTCTGTAAAAATAAGGTTGTTTAAATTGATAATTCTATATTATTTTGTTCCATGTACACCTAATGTGCGTTAGTATGGAGGTGCAAAATTTTCCTTGATTGATAATGAAGAAACTGACCAAAGATTGTTTAGAAACATTCATGACTATTTTGACTTCTCACAAACTTTTGATGTACTTCTAATTATTTTAAATGTGGAAAATGAACAAATACAACAAAAGTGTTACTTTGCTAAAACATTCATGTGTTTTA
Source organism: Laupala kohalensis (assembly GCA_002313205.1). NCBI lineage: Eukaryota > Metazoa > Arthropoda > Insecta > Orthoptera > Trigonidiidae > Laupala > Laupala kohalensis. The sequence goes on along the minus strand of NNCF01128474.1, from coordinate 340,528 downwards.
TAGGCACATATTATGAAAAAATAAAATGTTTGCTACCGTAAGTTTACTATATATTTATTATCCTTATTTATAATTAACTTCAAAAAAATTTCACATCAAATATATATTTGGGTCATATTGAGACTAGGTTCCATGCAAAGCGTTGTATACATAAATGATTTCTTTTAAAATGTTGGTTGCAAATGTTTCGTAAAGTGAAAGTGCTCATTATTTACGAGTCATGGGGAAGTCTTTCTTTAATTTGCTTTTTTATTAATCACGTATAATTATATTTTCCAAAAATTAAAAAAATACAAGTTTTGAAGTTAACAAATCCTTCCCAAAAATTTTCTTATAATCAGATTTTTCAGTATTTTCTTCTCCGAGAAGGCAAACTGAAGATTCTCCACTAATAATATTACTTCGTAAAAGAAAAATGAAAATATTGAGATTTTGAAAAGGAGTAAATGTAATACCGTCAACAACAGGAAACAAACTAACATTATATATAGATGGAGAAAAAAACTGAAGAAAATTCATAGCGAACTATTTTTTTAATTTAAAAAAATCAAAAAATTGCATTAAATCAGCATTGTTTAAGTTCCGAGCGAACGTATTACCAGTAGTGTTGCTTCATTTTAATTGTCGTTGACTGTTACTATGCTCATATCATTTGTTTTGTTTATAATGTGTGCTATGTTTCACAATTGTTTTGACAATTGAATATGACAAACATTTACAATAGAAATCAACGGGGATTGAAGAAGATTAATTTATTTACCAAAAAAATTCAAGACGTGAGTGAAGTCACGGGTACTCAATAATTTTCAATATAAACACGGTGCGAAAAATAACACCATCTTTTGTGACTAATGATATTTTTTGTGGGGCTTTAGGGCTCGTCAACTAATGATAATATCTGTACTTCATTGCAATATTTTTCGTGATTAATTAAAATTTGTGCTGCTGCTGAGAAGCACTAAAATAAGAATAAACCTCCATTTAGATCTGGAAGTGAATATATGGAGAAAGATTCGTGGATTCTGTTGTGTTTACACGAGTGTAACGTCAGTTGGGTAAGAATAGTCAAGCAAATATAATATCCTGAGAACACTGTTTCGAGAGGAAGAGATATTAAATATTTCATGAGAGCTAAGTTAAGCATGCACAAGCGCTGCGCGGGAGTCAGACGAGAGCTCTGAAGAAAAATAAACGAACGACGAGAAGATACATTTATGAGAAAATGATAAACTCGAGACTCTCCTCCTTCCATAAGAATTTCAAGGAAGTAAAGGAATCCATTGACTTTCTGTGCTTCGTCAGTAAAAATAACTGGACGACGCGATATTTAGTATGTAATTTTTATGGACTATTTTTCGCCTAGGATTTCTTCCGAAAACCTGAACATCATTTTTATTTTATTGAACTTTTCTGTTTGTCTTTTGATCTTTTACAGGTGTTGATGATTCTTTTTGTTTTTTAAATAATTTATTATTAAAAACTTCCTCTCAATAGTGTGTTGCAAGTTTTTAAATGAAAAATTTGGTTATGAGTGGCTCGAAAATATAATACAGTAACTGAATACGAAAGAACAGATGTGAAATATTCTCTGCGAGAAAGGAGTTGATTTGAAACAATGGAATCCATAGCATAATTTGCTTAGTATACAATTTCGGTTATCAATATGTCACTTTCATTTGGGGTAATTGCATTAGAGATTTTAAATATAACTTTTTTTGTATTTTGTTTTTATTACTTTTGATGTTTAATGAAGAAGCAGCTTATATTATTCTTTGTGGTTCTATATAGTTTCAATTGCATTCTGCGATGAATTATGAAAAAGATACTTGTCTCTTTTCACTTTTATTTACTCCACCAGTAATCAACGTTAATGTGGAGATAAAATACTATATTGAAGTCAGTATAAACGAAACGTTGGAAAAAAAATACTGCAGAGCAAAGTACAAAGACACCAAATCCGACCACAATTTGGAATAATTTGTTGATGACAACTTACATGGTTGTATTATAGTAATTGTTTTTTTCTTACAATAACAATGAGAAACAAATGTTAAAAGAAAAGTACGTATCTGCACAACAAAACGTTTTATAGTGTATCAATTTGCTAGTTACTTTAAATCATTAAACATTTCCAAAAATATTTACAACCATTTCAACTACGCATTGATATCTCAAATTAGAAAACAGACACAAAATTTAGTAATCTTGTTTAGATATACTATGCCCATCGTAGGGAAATAATAAATTCATTGGAAAAATAATCTGACGAAGTTTTGAGTGATCATATCGATGTAATTATTTCCCTTGAATGAACACTAAATTTAGTTATACGATATCGCTAACAAAAATGTTTTCCCTACGAATCTTCCAATCCATGAATAAAACAAAGTAGGAATCCGGAAAACACGGCACATTGGAAGTTCGTTTGTACCTGTAAAGTCGACGAACCATCGGTTCAAAATTCTACAACTCCGTCAGCTTCCTTAGTTCTCAGGTGAACACGTCTCCATATATATTCCACGCTTCGTGAAGCAATATAATTCAAAGTGGATGCAACGAACGCGTTTAAACAGCGCTGGGCTTCCACTGTCTGCACGCGACTTGAGGAACTCACTTGTTTAGGAAGAGGACGAAAGAGTGTAGAAAGTTGTTCGCATACTGATAAACATATAAATAAAGTTTATTGTCGAGAAAGGAGAGCAAACTGCATATGACCACGTGGGGGATTATAAACTGTTAATCTCCGGAAACTAGCACGGGACCATCCCAAAAATGCCGGTCAAGAGCCCAAGAGCAGTGGCGGATTTAATATTTATAAAAGAAATTATTTAACAAATACGTACTGTTATCAATTATTATTCCAATCGTAGAATAACAACGGGATTGTAGTTTTCGGATGTGATTGCGCCAAGTTAGTGTGCGGTCGAATGCGAGACCCAGGAATTTGAAGGAGTCAACGAAAGGAAGACGTTGGCCCCAGAGAAAACGATCTGGATCATTATGCAGATGGTATATCCTACAGAATGACTTGGATACAGAAAAACTAAAGCCGGTAGACACGCTCCACTCGTGTAAACGGTTTAAAACCAATTGCAGTTGCCTCTCGATGACATAGATGCTGCTGGACGAACAATAGATGGCGAAGTTGTCAACGAAGAGAGACGCATGTACCGGTTCTCGAACCACTAACGCAATATTATTTATGGCTATATCAAAGAGAGTGACGCTCAAGATTGAGTCCTGTTGATATATTCGTAATAGGAGCTTTGACCACATGATGGTTAGGAACCAGAAGCCCGGGACACCTGTTCCTCCTCTTCTTTATTCAAGGAGACTGTAGGAGATGGGTGGTGGCGCTGGTGGAGTTGGATTTCGCATGTAAAAGTCAGTTGCAACTTTTAATATATTTGAATTCATGTTTCTCTGCTTCGAGGAAATTTAACTTAAGAAAAATATAAACGGTAAAGCATTTTGTTAATTAGTTTATTGTATATTTATCGCAGTTAATTACTTTATTGTCCTCAACGTGGTCATAGTCAGTTTCTAACTGCTCTCTTGACCATAAATTATTAATTAATTCAGACTAAAATCCCAACCTATCTCTATTACTTTTTCCCATTTCTTTCCGATGCCCCCCAGGGGACTTACATCTAGTAAGTACGTGTTTGGCGAACACGGGGCCCCGAGCTGAGTCTGGCATTGCTCCCACTTACTTGTGCCATGCTCCTTCCTTTCTCTTTTCTGACCTCCCTTGGTCACCTCTTGTTCTTTTCGATGCCGACGCTATTAGAGCTAGGGTATCTTTCATTTTCCTCTTCTTCTTCTTTTTTATTTTTTTAANGCTTCGAGGAAATTTAACTTACGAAAAATATAAACGGTAAAGCATTTTGTTAATTAGTTTATTGTATATTTATCGCAGTTAATTACTTTATTGTCCTCAACGTGGTCATAGTCAGTTTCTAACAGCTCTCTTGACCATAAATTATTAATTAATTCAGACTAAAATCCCAACCTATCTCTATTACTTTTTCCAATTTCTTTCCGATGGACATAACCTAAATACTCGGTCTTCTTCCAAATTAGTTCTTTTATTTCCCAGAATTTCTCTCGTTCTTTCTCTATCGAGGCGGCCAAACTGTGGCACAACCTTGATAATAATACAAGGAATATTTCAACAAAATACTCTGCGACCCTCTTTGCTCTCGGAGTTGCATTAACACAAGAACCACCGTATGAATGTTGATTGATAAATGGTTGGATGAATGAGTTATTCTTTCCTTTCTTATATCTCTTCCTTTTTATTTCTTAGTTTATTTTTTTATCGCATAGATAATGTCACACATATTTATTTTACCATGTAAATGTATTCACAAAGAAGTTAAGTGTAAGAGAAGGCATTTGCCTTAACTTTACCTCCAAACAAATATGCTTATTATTATTATTATTAATTCATTTATTTTTTGTCAATCTATCTCGCTTGATGTTGGTACAGAACTTGTACTCAATGTATCCAACGCTTTTACTTCGCCTTCGACCATAAGATTAATGATATTTATACCTCGCGTTATTTTGGCATGTCATTCGAATTTCTGAAAACTTAAATCCATCGCCAACTCTGGCCATCATTTCAATGCAGTTTGTCTTGTGGTGCTATTCTACTCTTTATGCTTCGAGTGTGTGGAATGAGTATTACCTTGTGTCTAATTTGTTTTGTTATTAACTTGTATTTCTTACAGCAAATAGTAGCATTTGTGACTAATACAAACATTTATTTGGATATTACTTAAATTCGTAAGAGTTAGCAATACGTGTTACGCAGCCATATTGCATAATTTTCGGCAAAATTACATGACTGGGAGTATACTCGGAGAGAGTTTCATGGTATAACTCTCCTTGTATCGTTGTTGGAACCCACCCTTTGTTGTCAGCACCGCTAGGTGAGGATTATTGTAACTATATTCTCATGTTAAGGATTGAGTCTCCTTTGTTTGAAACGCAGAGTCACGTGTCAATTTGGAGATTGTGATTGGAGGAGATACATGTTTTTTTTAGAATTTATTGAAATTTTAAATAAATTTCGCGAAACAAAGCCATAAAAGAGAATTATGTAGAAAATTAATGAGGAATATTAAAAATTTAAAAAAAGAAAGTTTGACTTTTAATTTTAAAAATGTCGATGTCATATATTAGTAATAATAGACGACACCTGGCATCCTTTGCTTTTTTTCTTGCTTTCTCATATACGCAGTATATAGAAAGTTTTGTAATCGTGAAAAAAATTTGAAAGGGAAATTTCAACGCAAATATTCGTTTTTGTCACCCTCTAATTCTGAAGAAGTGGTTTTTGGCATAACGTCCGTCCGTCTGTGCGCAGCGATTCTATGTAAACAGATGAACCATTTTAATTCCCATTTCTTATTTACGGTAGAATTTACTTGTTGTCGATGCACGTGCTCTATTTTTTTCTTATTCTAAAACAAAGGGTACTTCACATGACAGTTTTTGACTGTTTCTCAAAAACGGCTCCAACGATTTTGTTTAAATTTTCTGTACGTAAAGTAAAATCAGTATGCATTACATCCGCAGTAGCGGTATTTCGCTTGGAAGTTTAGTATAGACGCAGTAAAATAATTTCTGTCTGCTGCACTTACATATTAGTTTACGGTTTCAAGAAGATTGAATAATATTTAGCAATGTAAATGGACCAAGCAGACGTAGAATAGACTTTTTGTAAAGTGAAATGAAAGATATGATGATGATAAAATACGTAGGAGGACAGCAAACGCAGTGCAGATACGAAAATACAATGGTTTTGCATCACTAATTCGTACACATCCCTATTCCGGTAGTGACGCCTACTATGTACAGCTTCCTTGGTGCCAGTTAAAGAAAAAAAAGAACTACTAACAGCTATTCTTTTCCAGGAGATCCGGAAAGCTAATGAAACCAATTATGAGGAACTTTCTCTTCTCTTCCGACGGAAAATAGCAATTTATTGGGAGAAAAAGTGCGATAACATTTTAAGACATTCCAGGATGTGGCTCAAGGCTGGATGCAACCCACATTTCATTGTTGCTTTTTCACGAACAAAACAATGTAGAAAAGGAAATGTTGTATATCCCGCACTGGAAAACTAACAATGAGCCATAAAATAGTATGACAGCATGTGAAATCGGTTACACATAACTTTCATGTTTGAGAACGTTTACAATCCATTATGAAGAAACACACATCATAAACGTTTTAGAGAGTTTCGTTTTCTCACTGTACTACTCATAGACGTAAATCAAGTGCATCATATACGGAGCAATCGTGCGAGGAATGCATTAAATTAGTATTAAACTCTGAGTTTCCATCGAGAAATGAATGACAACAGAAAGGTTCATGGCGAAAGATCGTGATCGTATCTTGTCTTTTCCCTTCATGTGTTATAAGCATCTAACAATGGCATGAATATCCAACAACAACAATAAAGATTCATACGCCTATATCTTTAGCGAATGCTTATTGAAGAATAGCGCGTTGCCGTTAGGGTTATGGAGGAGATGACCTTTGACAGAACAGTCAACTGCTATTGCAAAGACCGCGAGCAAGAATCTGTGAGCACAACTTCTCTCGAACTACGGTTTCTGGCACGTTGCTAATAAATCACAAAGTTACTTTTCATACCTTCATATAATGAGTTTTTTATGAGTATTAGCTGTTGTTCACAATGGAAATTAACAGAAAATATTTACTACCAAAAAGGAAATAGTATAGTGATTTTTCAATAAATTAACATTGAAATAACAATAATTCATGAAACCGGAAGTGTTATTTTCGAAAAGGATACTTTAAAGGTAGGAAATACTTATATTATGGATTTGGAATTGACTATTTACTGTACAATACGAGATAAATATTTTGTGAATACCTTTCACGGTCTTTCTGTCTACTCCTGTCTTTCCTCAAAGAGGCACCCGAAAAAATTTGAATGATCTTTTTGAGCTCGGAAACGGAGAAATTACCATTCAGTGGATCGTAAGTCTTTTCTTCAATTAACAATAATTTATTTATGCATTTATTTTATTTTTCGTCGTGTCTTAATTAACAATTAATTCCAAAACCCATTAGGTAGTTTGGATGCTAGCGTTGTTCAGAATAAGAGGTTCACACTCACAGAATATGTCTCTGAAATAACGCCAACGCTGTTATATTTACAACTATTAAAAATATTTTTAATTTTATTTGATTTTTTTATTTAATAATAAAAAATTTATAATTATATTTTACAACCGTATAAATAATATAAAATAATTAATTTAACTAATTTTAATAAATTATTTGTAATATTATGATAATAATTTTCCGTATAATGCATGTAAAGCGAGATCACGGAGCAACTCAAGAGCAAGAGAGCTCCGGTGAGAAAAGTAACTACAGTATAACACGTTCGGGTCAAATGATTCTCAGCTGTCTAATCACGTCGAGATATCCTACTACGTCGTACCTTTATGTACCACACATTCGAATCTGTGTTGTTACCGTACACGTGAGGTCACTCACACTGATTGACGCGCCAGGTACGGCGGGAACGCGAACTAACAGCACTCGACACCGTTGTCAAGTCAGAAATGATCGGTCGGAATGTTATAGTCTTCATTTAACATACTCAAGAGTCGTGTAACGTGACCGAAGGTAATGCTAAATGGCTGTCCATCACGAAATGCTAACTTCCACGAATTTAAGTAATGTCCGAATAAATATGAATGGTAGTCACAAAAGCGATTATTTCCTGTAAAAAAAAATTGTTAATAGCACAAACCATGACACACGGTAATATTCATTCCACACGCTCTCGATGCAGAGAGAACAGAATAGCGCCACGACAGCAAGTGAATTCAATCCACGGCCGATGTTGGCTATAGATTTAAATTAAAAGAAGTCCGAAAGTACTGCCAACATAACGCGATATACACTTAACATTACCGTCACGGAGGATGGCAAAGTAAAAGCGTTGGCTACACTGTGTACGAGACCTGTACCAACATTAAACGAGATAATTTACTGCAACTACTTACAATAAACTAATGAACACGATGCGTTCCCATCCGTATTTTTCATTCTTACGTTATATTATCTGCGGGTTACATGATTGAGTATATACTCAAAGTCATCTTCTTTCGCCTGGAGAAATTCAACTTAAAAAAAAAAAAAAAAACATTAACGGTAACGCACCATGTTTATTAGATTATTGTATGATAGTCGCAGTAAATTACTGTATTGTCCTCAACGTTGTCATACGCAGATTGTAACATGTCTTGACGATAAATTATATACATATTTATTTATTGTCAGTCAAACTGGCTTGATGTTGGTATAGAACCTGTACTCAATGCAGCCAACGCTCTTACTTCGCCATCGTCCATAAGAGTAATAATCAGGGTACCTCGCGTTCTGTTGGCAGGACATTCGAAATTGAATCCATTGCCAACCTCGGACACCAATTCAATTATCTTGCTCTTGTGTCATTAATCTGTACTTTCTGCATCGAGCGAAGTGTGGAGTGAATATTAACTTGTGTCTTTTTTGTGTTGTTAACTTGTATTTCTTTACAGCAAATAGTCGCTTTTGTGGCTACCATGAATATTTATTTGGATATTATTTAAATTATTTGTGACCACGTTTTTCCTGAAATTTTCCTAACACATTTTCCTTGAAATTTGCAGAAAGTTATCAGTAAAACTTGAGAGTAAATTCACTGACGGAGTATGATTTTGAGTAGTAAGGTTTGTTATTTCTTCTTTAATAATGTCCATTCTATTGAATACGCTTTTCCCGAATTACCTCGGGTTGCTTCATGCTTCGCAAGTAAAAGATGTAATGGGACGCTTTAACCTCACATTATCAGCTGACGAGAATGACATTATGGACCGCTTCCTGCACGCGAGTGAGTTTCAAGGATTGTTTCGTAGAGGTTGGCAATTTTGTGAGGCTGCTATCCATACTTCCATACTAATATATAAATGGGTAACGCAAAAGCGTGTTTGTCAGTTTGTTACTTAATTAAACCACTTAACCGATCATGATGAAACTTGGCAAGGAGATAGTTAAGATGCCCAGGACGAACATAGGCTAACTTTTATTTTTAAAGTGCATGAAAAGGAAGGAAGAAAATTATTTTGACCTTAAATGTCGATGAAAACGGGGAAAAAAAGAGAGGTGTAGACCCTTGCGCCCTCTAATCGGTTAGAGATAGGTGACAACCATGAATGGCAATATTGTTCACCTCAAAGAGTTCTACAAAAAAGTCCGCGACAGCTACGAAGGTTTACCTACAATATTGAAAAAAACCTTATTAAAAATAGGAGTGTTAAAATACGTCAATTTAAGAGCGTAATTTAGGAAGGAAAATATCAATAATCAACAAGTTTAATTTTCTTTTTTTGGTTCATTTAAGAAAGACTAAAAATATCTTTAAATCATAAAATGTAGACGCATGGTATAGATTTTAAAAGCGTTTTATTGAAATGGTGTAACCGTAATGGGGGTCGTGGGTTCGTTGGGCTAAAAGGTAAAAAGAAATTCGGGACAACGCCGGGTTAGTATTCAATAATTTTCGGGCAAAGTACCGTGACTTTGAGTACGTAGTTGTCGCGTTCGTCAGTCGCAACGAGCATCGCTCAGCGTCGCAGGAATTCGCGCTTCGTTGCGTCGCTGCCAATAATCGTTGGAGGCGATGGTCGTGCGCAGTGGCGCGGTGCTTCATTAAGAGCCAACGACACTCGCGGGACTTTGTTCTGCCCCCACTCTACCTCCGCCCCCGCGCTCAATATACACGCTGATTGCTACAGAATTACTACAGATCCAGGTGGCCNTTGTCCCTTTGTGTATAGGTATTTACTGATAAAATATCATTATTAATCTCGTTTTTAACTTTCCTTGCGTTTGGTATTGTATCCTATACTAAAAAAACGGTGATTTTCGTCTTTTTTATTTTCCTCCCTCAATTTAAACCAAAATTAACTGATCCTACAAGTCGCTTAGATTTATAAGACACTCATACCCAACAAAAAATATTTTTATAGAGGTTTTTATAGTATACGGTACGCGATAAAAGTCCAAAAATATACCGAATAATGTCAACATAGGTCGAAAATGGTCATTTTTGTCGATATTACTGAGGTGCAGGGCTGATTTTCTGGTCACCAACTCTTTACGTGCTATTCTAAATACTGCCAAAATTTCAAGTTTCAAGGTGTGGTAGGCCAGCTTATAATTGCAAAAAAAAAAAAAAAAAACACCATATATTTAGGTATTTTCTACATTTTTTCGGTCGGTTTATGAGTAAATATCTATACACGAAGGGACAATGTAATTTGACAGGAGAGTACATTTGGATGTATTATGCTGGGGTACCATTTTATGGATTTATAGAAAAACGTAAGTAGTTTAATTTTTTTTTCTTCTTCTACATATCCCATGCTGTTTGGTGAGCGGTACCTTTATGAATGGACGACGCATGCAAAATGTTTCTTGACAACTGCTTGGGTAGTACTGGCGTAGGTAGAATTAAATCTCGAAAATATCTTAAATCGGTTTCAATAAACAGAGCAACACGTATTTATTGTGATTTCAACTTGAAAAACATGCGACACCGGGCATTTGAATGAAATTATTACAATTGTAATTGATGTTGAAATATATTGCTTCTTATGGAGGAGAAAACATTTACAAAACACTTATTTACAGACCAACTTTTAAATCATGAAAGTGATGGAAGTTTACTTTGATTTGTAGTAAATATTCCTTTGTAGTATTTTTACATTACTTTTATCTATAGATCACCGGACATCTGAGAAAGATATTTCAATTTGATCGAGGTGAAATGCATAAATGACGAAACTGTCGCGCTCTGCAGCCATGTTGTTACGTGTTCTTGGACATTTCAAAAGAGTCAAGCCAGTTCTTGAATATGATTTGTACTTTATAATTAACTGATAGATAGAAATTAAATTATGTTTTTTTTCATCAATTTTATTCATATTGTTGAGTTTTATAACAATCAGAATAAAAATTAGGAAAACAATGATACATATCGGTGATTTGACTAACTTGTCCCACATTAAACAGTTTTTATGGAATGCAAGGAATACAGGTATATTAACATGGAAAGTGATCTAATAGCTCAATTGTAATATCTAATTTATATTAATTGTTCCTTAATTTTTTTTAAAATCTTGGCCAATTGTTTATTTTTTTGATGAATTAATTAGCAAATGGTAAATGAACAATTTTTTATGAAGATAAAGTATAAGAATAAGAAGATATTTATTCAATCATAAATTAACAAATACAAAATTCGAACAAAACTTAAGAAAATTCTTGCCATTTTCTCCAGGATGTAATAGATAGCACGAGTAGAATATTAAAATTAAATTTACATTTTGAACAGTCGATTCTTGAAAGACGGCTCACTGCAGCACGTGATATTTATTACAACTCAACAAAAATTTCTATAAGGTCTTTTATCCCCCGAGCTCTCTCTCTCTCGGCTACGTGCCTAATGTACTCATATGTGTACACTTATGGACATCTGGTAGTTAACCAATATCTATGACTGAAATTTTAATTATTTATATCAATAAAATATTTCGTATTCTGTACAATTTTCCAACGCATTGTTAGAATAGGCATATTAATTCTGAGAAATAGGGGTCAAAAATACGAAAAATGTACACTACTTTTTTTCCTTTTTGTATATGAACTGTGGTAAACACCGAATGTGCTAACCATTTCCCACAAGGAAACTGATGATAAAATATTGACAAATAAGAGACGGTGGATGATGAAAGCATTAATACATATCCCGTTTAAAGCACTTGCCCATATACAAAATTGCCATTTAAATTCATCGGCTCATCAAAATTCTGGCGAGGCAACAGCTGTGGCCATCACCCTTCCAAATGTCATGGCCACAATGGTGTGCTCCCCCCTGTTAGTGAAGGCAATCACCGGACCAGAGGATGCAAATATCGCAATTACTCGACTATAAAATAAAACCAAAACAATGTCCCATGAATTATCGACGGCTCCTATATATAAAGCGCTAATTATGCGTTCTGACAAACCCTACATTACGAGGTCTAGCACCAACTCGTAAATAAAGATATCTTCGGCTCGCGTTTGCTTTAGTGCATCCGCGTCGCTTTCGGCGGCTTCTCAAAGTTGTTGTGCTTCGTCAGTCGCCATGGAGATAAACAGAAGAAGGTCGTCGTACCTGAGGATTCGAGTTCGCAGTCATTTATTCGTGCCTGGCTTTCCGCAGCCAATTACATGGGATTTATCGCGAGCTGCGGAAATTTCTGAAACGTACTTGAAAGATATTTTCAAGTTCTGATTTGTAAAATATCTAAAAAGGCGAATCAATACTCAACACGTCTGGTAAGTGGCACAGCTGATCGTAATACGAATAAAACTATATATTTATTAGTTGGAACTAGTTGATGACTAGACAATTGCATGAAAACCGTGTGAGATAAATTTCTTCCTTGAATAACTGAAGTACAGATTTTTTTAAAAAAAATTTAAATGGATTTCCGTTGAAGACCTCATTAAATGATAATGAAGGACGCTATACCCCTATAGACACGTAGCAGTCATTTAATTGCTAACAATACGTCAACTTACACGTTTTTCATATCAGAAATTCTTATGGAAAGATTTTCCCTCAATATGATTTTTGTATTTTTTTATAATATCCTGATACAAGAAATCTATAAATGAATTGAAATACTTTTTAACTTTGGCCCCCAATCTAGGAAAATTTACACGTATATTTTTGTCTCATACGAGTCAAATAGACACCAACTACCATGGTGTTCGTGTGTTGAAAAGTTCGCGCTGATCTTTCTAATTATTCATTTTGAGGACATTCTAGATGCTTGGGCTTCGTGTTTCGCACTGATTGAGTAGGTTCATTACGAGCAGAAAATATATTATGATCTGTGTAAAACGTCAGTTCTAATTGATTACGTGACTGATGGGAGTACCATGTGTTGCTTTGGGGTTGTGGATGACCCACACGCAACAGAACTCGATGCACATCTGCTGCTGACCAGAGACCGGCTTCATCAGCGGCTCTCTCTTTTTTCACTACATCTAAAAGTTTGCCGAACCACTGCACTCCTAAATAAAGCGGTAGGAGAAAAATTGTTTCAGTATTTTCAGACAAAAATTCAGTTCGTAAAAAATGGTCTTATTAGAGTTAGTATAAGCACTCACCCCAACGTGGTAGGGATGGGTAAAAAAACAAAAAAACAATAAATGAGACAAAATCATACAGAAGGAGAAGAGAAAAGAAAAAAAATGGTGACTTTTCTGTAATGTAAGACGAAAAAAATAACACAAATTTAAGTCAGGAAATGTCAACCGATGCAGACGCGACGAGCAAAAGAACGAAATGTGGAAATTACATAATAATAAATTTGTTGTCAAAAACGTTGAAAACTGCGTATGACCACGTGGAGGACAATAAACTTATTTACACTCCGGAAGCAAGCAAGGGACCATCCCAGCAATTCCGATCAAGAGCCATAAGGCAGAGGCAGATTTAACATTTCAGCAAACTTCTAGTTTAAGAATAAAAGTATAAAATTGAATTATTAGTAATAATTTTTTTTTTCTTTTGCTCGTCAGTATGTTAATATGTTGTTTATATCTAATTGATGACGTTTAAATAACTTAAAAAAAATAAGTAGCTGTTGATGGTGCGGAGTCGTTGTTCAGAAAGCAACAAATGAATCTGGTCTTTACACTACTGTTCCGTGAAAAGAGGCAAATCTCAGTTGGATAGTTTCACAAAGTTTGTTTAATGCTCTTACAAAAGGTGAGTCAAGGTAAGTTCATTATTGGTAAATGATCGTTCCCCTTCAGGACGCCAAAATAAGAGACAGAGACGTCACCACGCGCTCCTGACTTCGGACCCCGTTTATCATATCAACTATTTTACAACACAAGTATGTAACAATGTCTGTTTTCCGGATCGTTCATCTATACCAATAAACGTGAATTATTTGGAATGGTCTGCGTGTATGGGAATCGGAAAAAGTAGTCCATGATTACTTGAAATAACAAAGGACTCTTCTTAAGGATCAGTACAACTAAAATGGTTAATATGGATGAGTTGCAAGAACAGACAAACAATTAAAATTTTCTACTAATCAGTAGATATGAATCTTCACTCGCATGACTGTTGACTATGACGTTATTAATGTGTCCGCCAGAGAGCAATTGCGTTATGTGAGGCAGACAATCCACTGAAGTATGCGACCGAACCGAAGAAGCAGAATTATATAGAGGTTGTGAAGAGCATTGTTTTCAAATGAAAACCAAACAATTGAGAGGTCTTAACTATGCGCTTCGTTGATTAAACCTATGTAAATTATATTTTTCTTCTGCCTGGTTTTTTAAATAATTCGTAATTACGTACGAATACGCATAAATAAATAAATAAATAAATTTATTGTCAAAAACGCAGTACAAACTGCGAATGACCACGTGGAGGACAATAAACTAATTTACTCTCCGGAAGCAAGGGTCCTAAGGCAGAGGCGGATTCAAATATTTTTTTGCATAAGTTCCTAGATAAGATAAAAAGTTAGCTACGAGTTATAATACTAACAGAATATAAACATGTTTGTAATTTAACACAAAAAATTTATTTTACATGTACGAATTATTATCGAACTATAGGTTATTCTGAATATAGTGTTTACAAATCATAAGAATTGTAATAACACTTAATTTACGATTTCTTGTTTCAATAGACGGTCCCCCCCCCCAGACAAATATAATTCTGAACTCTGAGTAATTTTACAGGGTTTCTTCGTGGTATTTAATTTTTGAAATTAAATTCATCATGAAAGTGGAGAAATATGGAAACTAACATGTGGTTTTAGAATATTTTATAAGAACCACGGGTAACGCCTGCAAAAATGAGCAAAAAAATATCCAGTTCTATTGACATGTGTTTTAACACCAGACTGTCCAATAGTTATTGTTTTAAGTTTCTTTTCAAATCCCGGACAACGCTGGATAGTTTTTCTTGTATCCCTATAACTACAACGCTATGATTTCCCTTTTAAAAAAAGCAAACAAAAGAGTATGAACCGAGGAAGGTGTTTGGGTGATTTGCCAAACAATGTTACTTTACAATTATACATGATGTATAAGTATAGAAATCGCTCGAACAACAAGTCTTCATCTCTTCGAATCTCTACGAATTGGCTCCAGGTGAGTCAACTTTCAAATTTTGGCGATTATGTCCAATGTCGTATGTTTGTTAAGAATTTTGTTGCCCCGATAACTCACGAACAAATTGACGCATTTTTTTTTTTTTTCATTTATTTATCACCAAGAGGTTTCCTTGTCTTCAACAATAGTCATAACAAGGCTCAAATTTAATACATCTCTTATAGTACTGAATTTTCCTTTTGGGGTTTTTAATCTGTAAAAGTATCTTTAATAGTCCCTACTTGTATTACAAATTGATAAAAGATATCGATTTTTTCTTTATTGTTGAATATACGTTCCCTATCTCTTAAATTTAACGTATCAATTTTCTTGTATTTTTTTTTAAGAATTGTGTCCTCTACGCTACGTAGAGCTCACAATCCCATAGTATGTGGGCAGCAGTTTCCTCGCCTCTTTGGCATACACAAATCTCGTTATCAATTTTTCCTATTCTTCGGTGGTATGTTCTAAAATTTCCATGTCCTGTTATACACTCTTTAAATATATTTATAGTCTGGAACCATTTTCTGTTTTCCCTCACAAACTTGACGTTTTTAATATACGCATATGTCTCTCTACCCTTAAATGATTTAGTCCAGCGTATCTGCCAAGCGTTTATTAAAGCTGATGTTATTTGGTTTCTCACATTCTTGTCTTCCTTTTTTAAATTCCTGTTCATTAGTGTGTATTGTTCCTGTCATCTTTAATAATATCCGAAACTTTAGCTTCTGTAAATGTAGGTCGACAGGCATCGCCCCAGTTACAATCTGTAAGGTATCGGTGGAAACTGTGCGGTAACACCCACTTAACCGCAACGAGCATAATCGCTCCAACTTAGTAAATCGTTTTTCTACGTAGTCTTACAACACGATGACCCCACACAATACTTCCATAACACATTATTGGTCGTTTCGCTCCTCTGTATAAAACGAGCAGATCTTTGTCCTCGATGTTGAATCTGTCATATCCTATACGTTGTAGACCCTCTTCACTTTTTTCACTTCACTTAGTTCAGTTGGCTTTTTGTTTTGAATTATTATTGGAAAGATGAGTGGGACACATTCCAGATTTTTTGGAATATTTTTCTTTCTTTAAGTATTGGGGTTAGTGCGGCCTCGTGCATACAACTATAAGAAAATACAAGAAAGATATCGAAGTTAAAAAAATATAGAACTTACGGGTATCCTTTTATTTTTAATTACAAGAATACGTTTCCATGAATGCAAGCTCTCATGTTGAAGTGAACTCTCTTGCAAAGAATCCATTCATGTTAATACCCCTCGAACAAACTCGACTTCTGGCAAACGGTGGCCAATTATTTTTTTCCGCTAGCGAATAAAAAGGCGGTTCCTCATTGAGAGGCAGTCCAGTGGAGAGTTCGGTGTCTAAGCGTTGGTTAACACTTCAATCCTCTGGAGATAGAGGAGGGAGACAGAGCTGGAGATTGGGAGAAGAGAAGAATTCGATGAATGAGGAGCGTAACAGTAAACAGGTAAACAATTTGTATTAGCGTTAGGGAAATAAGTTTCTGCGTGTTTGTGAATTATTGCAAATATCCAGAAATTTGTAGTTTAAAATATATGTAGTAAGTTTGTATACTAAAATATGATGTTAATTTATATACGAGATAGGTCAAACAACATATTTTCCATTACTTTGTAACACATATTTTAAGTTATATTTCGAATGTAAGAGACAATATGTAAATTTCAAGTAAATTTTGTTTTTCACATTGTTTAAATAACGTCGGTTCTTTAGTTTCGATTGTTATTTCGACTTTCATGTAATTCTAATTATTTGTGGTTTTATTTATTAATATTCCATTTCAATTACTATTGTAATTTTATTATTTAAATTCTAATTATTTTATAGTTTCTTTATGATTGTAATTTCAATTATTATGGTAATTTTAATCAATTTTGTACACTATTAATTATTTTAAATTGTAACTATTATTGTAATTTTAATTATTACTGTAATTTGTCTTCTTTCTTTTGTTTGTGCATTTTCTGTACGTGGTTTGGTGGAAGAGCAGGTCTCATGGTCTGAGCCAAGTCCATTAAATATTCTATTATATTCTATCAGTTTCAAACTCTTCTTTTACATTCTAAATTTTTGCTATGACTCAGAAATGGGTGAATCCAACGGTTCGCAACCTGTGGGGTGCACATAGGGAGGAGCGAAAAGATTTGTACAGTTATTAACACTTTGAATTGAAAATTTTCTTTCTTTTTTTTCAACAATACAAAACAATCGGAATTTTTTCATTACAATTTTTGAAACTTTAAGTTAATGTCATTTTACCTAATAAAAATGATAAACATTCGAAACTCCATTGTAACTATAAATTATTTCTAATAAACTGAATTAAAACAGTTAAATATAAATTCATAATGATTGAATATTATTCTTTATTTAGGGTTACTTACATACATTTTTAAATGAAGCAAATATATGTCTAATTACAAATTTTACATTGAAAAAGAAAATTCGGGCGGGGACGAGTCGTGCTTGAATAGTCTCACGGAGATGCTTATTCTAGAATGAAGGGCTCTAATGACCTCGATGTTGACGAGCCCTAAAGCCCCACAAAAAAACAAAAAAAATCTAGAATGGTTGGGAGTCACTGGGACTACACAAAAGAAATTATTTTCGGAATGCAAATAAAAGAAAATGAAAATACATTTGAAATCCGGAGGTTTACAATTATCATTATGACGATTATTATTGACGAGGAATTTAAAAAATAATATTGCGTACATCAAACGTCCAGTTGCAGACTAGCTGATAAAAATCTTGGAATGATTGAAGGTAGTGGTACAAGCGGTGTTGGAAGAGGACACTTAAGATGCTAGCAACCTGCGCAGTTTTTTTTTCCTTCAATATAATTCATAACTTGTATATCAGTCCAAAAAATAGGAAACGGAATTTCATCATTTTAGCCGTGTCACTAATCCTTAAGTTCATTACTAATGAAGCATTCAACAGGAAGACTATTTCACTTATTTATACACGCGCCTAACCGATAACATCATGTAGATTTCAATAGGTGTTTATTAGCTAGTCCGACAGAGAGGTATATAAAGAATTTGAATCACCACTCCGCGTCTTCAAGTCAATGCTAAACAGCCGAGGGGAAAGAATTCTCGAAAGGAATGCTTGTCAGACTATAGAAGACTGCTCGAGTGTTATCTTGGCCTGCATCAGCGTCGTCACTATCTCACAGACGCCATCCAAACAGATGACCGTCGGATTCTGTTGTCATTCACTTGTTTACTAACTGTTTGACATTCTTGTCTTCAATAGTCCAGTTATTCAGTGTTAAAAAAAAAGGTGTACCCGCGAACATTTTTGCTCCTGATATATATATATATATATATTTTTTTTTTTGAAGGCGCTAATTACGAATTTTAACTTTGTCCTATCGAGATAACTCAAACCATTCGAAAAATCCCGCTCTTCTCGTGGTTTTGATTTATTACATGGAAACTGTGCACTCTACGTAGATACAATTTCCTACAACGTACATCCCTTTGTTTTTTCTCGAATGAATTACTAGCCCGGTAGGGAGCGTTGAATTTATTCTCCATTTTGGAAGTTTTTGTCTGTAAATTGTGCCAAAGTTCTCAAATTTTGATCTTTAATGTAGATACTGATAACGAATTTTTTACTTTTCCACTTGGAAAAATTTCAGGAAGTTTGAGAAAGCATCGAAAAACTACAAGTACTTTTCCAAAACTTTCCGGTTAGAAACACTTAATTTATTACTCAATAATTAATTTGAGTCTACGACCAGATTATGAGGTAAATCGTGGTTCACGACGTTTGTTAGCATAAACATTTTAAAATTATCATGATATTGAAATAAATACTTGATGCGTACACTCATTGTTGTACGAAAATGAGTAATTTATTGTCAAAAAAAGCAAGGAAGATGAGAGAAAATCCCGGCCCTGATTGGGACAAACATACGTAGTAATATTTTCTCGAGAATTTTTGAGGGAGAAAACTCCTAATTTGTTCACAATCATTCCAATATTGATTACTGTTAAAAATATTGTTCTAATAAGAACAAACAATAATCACTAGGTATTAAAATAATCATTGTATTTTAATCATGTTGTTGACTTATTTAGGGTTTTTGTTTCAAAATAATTGATCTCCAAGGACTTTCCACTAATTTTCTGTTCTAAACATTGATCGTTTTTCTTTTAATTTTAAATATCCCCAAGAGGTGTACTAACTTAAACATGGGTAATTTATCATTTTAGTAATTGTACATTTCTCACGATCTTCAACACTTGTGATGTCAGTCAAAATGGACAGTGATAAATATGACCGACTGGAAATGAGTGTTCTCTGAGGCAGTTCGTATACATGATTTGAAAGAGAAAAAAAATGAATCGAATTACGAGTATGATTTCAGTAAGGTTGTGATGAGGAGAAACACCTCATGAGAAAATTCCAAAGGATTCTCCGACCTTTAGTTCCGCTGATTATCGACAGATATAATCCCTCAGTGAAAAATTACTTGCGTGCTCTCATCCTACACATCGACATAAAACATTAAATATTCTTTCTCCATCTCACTATAATTTTCGATATGATTCATAGCATGTTGGGTTATTATTTCGTAGTTTAGTTTAATTTAAAATCACACAGAAGACAGATAAATAAAACATATCTTATTATACATTATTATATTTTCATAATAAAATGGCAAACACCTAATTTTGTTAGACACTTTTAGAGTGTTTAATACCCTGAAACTATAACAAAATTTGCTCACCACATTGTCCTTGGATCAAAGGCGGGTGCAATCACAGATTTATTCACACTCAGCCCCAATATTTCGCCCGATACAAAATCACTCGAAGTTTTCCCCATTACCAAAGCATTGGATTACGAATAAAAACGCATTGTTGTTGATACCTGGGATATACCCACGCTTAGAGAAAATATTTGACGCATTCAATTCTCAAAACAATTGAGGATCAAACCCCGCACATTAAACAAAACAAAGAACTTGAACAAAGAAACAACTCGACCAACAAAAAATTATAAGCCTAGTCATTAAAAACTAAGAAAAGGAAGAAAAACAGTTGATATGTTCGACAAGAATCTTCATGATTATAATTTAAAGCAATTTTCATAATGTTTTAGTATCAAAGTACATTACGAACTGTCTTCAGTGTTTCCTCCAACAAGATTTGTTTTTCATTCTCTTTATTCTCTGTGAAGATACGTTTATACTTGTATACATGTATGAGCGACTTCTATGAGATACATGTCGATTTGAATGAGCTAGTGACTTATAGTTACTATTTGAAATGCCGCACGACAGGTTCTCTGAGAAATTCCGATACATCTTGTATGAGTTTTATTATTCTGGGTATACATGTCGCCCATTCAAGTCGCAATCGCTTATGCCCATGCGCAGAACCCATGACCAGTACGAGATCCGTCATGTTTGTTTACAACCTAGATGTGTTCATTGTATATATCATTGTTTTTCTCATAGTTTAGTCACTCCTGTAATCTTAAGTGTTGAGTAATGCGTATTATATTAACTAGTTAAGTTTAAATTAGTTTAATTCTTTAGTAGATTAATATATCAGTTTGTGTTCTTCCCTCGCGTTACATCAAGAATTCCCTGATGCAAAGCAGGAAGTGTAAACGCTGCCGTAGAACCTTGAAAAAGTTGTGATACATGTGTCTCATACAAGTCGCTCATACATGTATACAATGTGTAAATGTATCTTAACCAACGTAGTCATTATAGGAGTTTTACAAATTCATATGTATTACTCACTTTTTCAGACGGAATATTTTAAGTTTTCCTCTCTCGAAAATTCAAATTTATCTTTTATATATCAGTTTTCACCGGTAGTGACGATATTTTCAGTGGTTGTATAAACAGCGAAGAGTAAGTAAGGGTGTGACAACTTCCGGTCAGGTGAAAATGGCGACGAGTCAGGAATCGAACCCGGAACTCCTGCATTGATCGGAGGGATGCTAACCACTACACCACCCGTCCGCCTTCCACAACCGTACACCACTTCCACCCAGACATCCCTGTGATCAAAGCAGGAGTCCCGGGTTCGCCGCCATTTTCACCTGATCAAAAGTTGTCACGTGTCTCCTTTACGGAAGAAATATATGCAGTAAGTAAAGATGACGAGTAAGTTGTCGAAAACGTGTTCCTTATGAAAATAAATGGTTTGGTTGAGACATCTTATGTGAGAGAATTTTTTTGAATACCAATACAGAGTTTCCTTTTTTCTGGTGTGTACAAGAAAAATGCGATATAAAATAACAGAATATTGAAGCAAATTACAGGTGTAAGGAAATACAACTACAAGGAAATACAGAAGAACATTACAAAATTATTGAGGACAAAATAATGAACAGAATCTATAAACAAAAATAATAATAACTGGTACAGTGTGAGGTCACCCACACTAGGGTCCTCCTATGAAAGGACAGTGTCAGCGCTCTGAGTATTTAAATTATTTTAATTCATACATTACATTGTTTCTTTTTTGCTATTATTTCTTTTATGTTTGGTTATAATTTAGTAATTAGTTCTCTTATGGAAGTCGTAGAAGATATTTTGGGAACCTGGAGCGAATTCTAATAAAAGATGGGCGTACTGTTTTGCCAAGATTGTAGATAGACGAGCAAGGGGACGAGTGAAATGTGTTCAAATAGTTCTGCAAAGCGAGGGTTCGAGTGTTGGCGGCGTAGCTGAGCGTTTGAGACACTCGTACACCAAGGAGCATTTACTAGAGTTCTGAGGATTTTGTTTCGAAATGTTTGGAAGGTTTTATGTGATAGAAATGATTTTGAAGAATTGAATGCAGAGTTCTAGTGGAGGCCGTTCACAGTACTTGAATGGCAGTTGCAAGCAAAGACCACCTGCTGAACGACACTCAGAGCGAAACGCGCTGTTTGCTTGTCGGGGCGAAATTACAGGTATCGACGCGGGCGATTCATCACCACTCGCCCCGGGCGATCGCTCAACTACGCGCCCTCACATCGGCNTCCAAATAAAATCATAAGTGAGACAATAATATTTTTTCTCTTCTTATTTGCTTGTGAGCAAAAAAATGTATTCAAACCAGGAAGCAGAAAAAAATTTACAAATCGAAAAATGAAGAACCGACACGGAAAAATGAGATGTATTCACCATTGTATAAAGAATATGCAGTTATACTATCCAGTTGATTTATTCGTCGTAAGGCCTTTTCGGCCGCGTGGCAGCATTCATCAGTGCTGTTACAAAAATAAGTAAACAAATATATAGAATACAATTTTGATGGACATATTAGACTTTTGTCGAAAAATTAAATATATAGAAAAGGTATTCCTAGTTATCACAAAACATGAAATAACAATTGAATACTCGGATACAATAATATACAATACCAGGTATATAACAAGAATATAGTACACTCTGTGTTACACATGCCTGAAGACAAACATTGAAGTAGAACGTCCGGAACGAAGCCCGAGTTATCTGGTGAAAATAACTCAAACAGATCGAGATGATGAATAATGTCCAAATAAGTTGCAGTAAAAGTGATAATTAAACATCGTCAAAAACGTCGTACAGAAAATAACTTATCTCAATTAATTTTACGTTAAATTCATCATTAAGTATTCGCTGCTTTCCTCATCTTTTTTTACATACGTATATAATTGTTTCTGTAATTTTTATTCGTAAAAAATAACGTTAGAATTACTTGGTCATGTTATATATTACAATAAATATTTTAAAAGGTTAACAGATAATAAAAACAGAGAAAGAAACACATTAGTCACTCACATATTGGACGAAACGCTTCGGATGTTGTCATCATCAATATTTTTTCTATGTGACTGATTTTTACTTTCTCACATACCAAGCATGTAGAAAGTTTTGTAATCGTAAAAAAATCAAATGCAAGGTTTCGACGGAAATATCCGTTTTGACCATCCCTGATTCTGAATTAGTGGTCTTTGGCATAACGTCCGTCCGTCTGTGCGCAGCGATTCTGAATCAATGGATTAATATATTTAATTCTCATTACGATAGAATTTACTTGTTGTCGATGCTCGTGCTCTATTTTCCTTTTACGTTAAAACAAACGGTACTTCACATGAAGGTAAAAGTACTTTTTCAATTATTTCTCAGTGTAAATAGATACTTACTTTTCGTAAACTGAAATGAAAGATATAATACATGGGAGAACAGCAATCGCACTACAGGTACGAAAATACATCAATTTCTGTCTACAACGAAATTACATTTACATAACACTTTTACGATATTTATAAGACAGATATGTCGCTAAACGTATTGAAATAATATTCTCAATATTTATTTTACTTTCAAATTTAAAATTAAAGACAGTAATAAGTTCATCTAGCAACTTTGAGCATAACTAGAACACTGGAAGACGACCAAAATACGGAGGACTACGCCAGAAATAACCCTTTCACTATAGAATTTGTTTCTGCAGACGGAGAAACGTATTAGAGAAAGTATGTGCAATGGTTTTGCACCCCTAGTTTTATTATCTGTAAACATAATTTCTAGAAGCAGTAATGTCACATTATTTTCAAAATTTCTTTAATAAATACTTTCGTGTCTAAATCACTCCCCATTTTCTTGCAGAAAAGCTCCATTTTGCATGAATACATCAACCTATACTCAGAGGGATGTTCGTGACAGAATGGAACTCACGTCTTCCGTGCGTTCGCGCTTCTACCCTCCTTCGCCGGAGAGAACTTAGAGCAGAGGTGCTTTTCATGCGTCACTTCACGTGGCATTTGACAGCTTGCGAAAGCTACGCAGCACTCGTGAAGGTTCCTCGAAGGGGAGGAAATTCATTGGCTTCGTTACCTTGTACGTGAAGGGAAGGGAAGGATTTTGCTGTGGATTATGAAGAGGTCTCATGCTTCCTACGGTTTCGGGTTTGAAGCGAATGTATATCAAAGTTTCATGTCATAACTGCTTTAAAAATAACTTCCTTAATTTTTTTGTGTTTAAAAATGGTAAACAAATAATTTGAGAGTTTTTAATTTGAATGAGATTAATAGTACATTTATAAAGTTGAATATGAGGAACACCCAAGTATGATTTTTAAACTTCTTGTCATAATATTAAAGGTTGTGGAAAGTATTATTATACGATATAAATGTATTGGATAAGGATTGTAGCAACAAGTATGATATTAACGGATCGTTAATCATATACAATAAATGATTTTGTCGATCTGTTGTTATTTGTTAGTGCGAAAAGCTCATTCGAAATCCTCCTTCTGAATAAACCGGGCTGCGAAGTCATCTTCTGCCACTGTCTACTATAGAACCCAGATGTACCTGCTATTTCATTCCCTATATTTTGATTCATACAATTGTTTCGTCTAGTACAATTATTTTTTTTACCTGGTTAATATTTAGTTAACCTGATTAATTGTTTTAAATTTTGTTTTGTTTGAATTAATGTACAATAAAATTAGCTCATTTTCTTTTCTTTCAGGTTAAAAACACAACGTACTTGAAAACTTTTCAATTAGAATTTTTTCACTTATATTTATCAATTTATTTTCATTTCTCTAATCTATAATTCTAATATATGTCGAACTGAAGATGCACAATGTCGTCGAAAGAGCATTTTGAGCCAATAAATGATGATAGGTCTACAAAATCCGTATAAATTTAGCGTTAATCTCATTCAACTTAAAGCTCTCACATTTGCTTACTTTGCAAGTGAAAAAAGGGATAAAGAGTTGTTTTTGAAACATTTTTTACATAAAACTTTATTCTTCTCCGCGAGAGATTAAATATAATAACGTAATTATGATTCATATTTTTTAGAATACCATGAATAATGGAGATGGTTTTGACAAAAAATATCATAAATTAATATATTTATAAATATATATTTTGTTGACGCAAAGTTGAAAAACATCAAACGTTGTCGTTGAGTATTTTTAAACACATCGAACAACTACATATGAATTAAAGAAGTACAAAAGCATTTTTAACTAGTTTTTGGCGATGAATATTTATTTTGAAAAAATGAAATAGAGTTAATGCAGTCTGGTGTAATAATAATAATAATTTCTAGAAGCACGTGAATGCGGCGTACATCAAACAAAAAAATAAAAATAATAATTGAAGACTTTGGAACAGTAACTATTTTCACATGGAATGAAAAATATACCCCGCCCTCCAAAACACAGTGGTCATTTTTAAAACGGTCAATCAATATATTGCAGAATTCAGTTCGACCACAAACTGTTTCTCTGATGTTAACATGGGTGGCGATTATAGCGTCACGTTAAATGGAAACAAGTATTCATCAGAGAAACATTCCTTACATGTCTGTTTGACAAGGAAGAGAGACTCCACGAATCTTTGGCAACCATCAGTAGATTATTTGCACTAACTACTCAGAGGAAGGTGAAAGGAACCTGTTAGTTGTGCATCGATACCCTAGTATTTAACTTTAAAAATTCAAATTTGATCAGGGGTTTTCGGGGACTGGGGATTTCTAATCACTCTTCTTGTCATTCTTGTCCTCTGTAATTTTCCTCAGAAAAAGAGTTTGGATCTATTTAACACCGGAAGAGGTAGAGTCGGTAGCATTTTAATTTAAGAACCACAAATTAACCGTCCTAAATCTGTGAGTTGGTTTAATATTCACCTACTTTAACATGAGAGGCTCAATCAAAGGACAAATGAGCTGTTAATCTCGCGTATTTTTTTATTTCCCGTATCATTTTTCTGTCAATATATTGTTATTCGTGAAAAGGATATTTGACTGAAAATGTAAGAAAACCAATAGAAAGGTTTTGTTGATGTTAATGACGTTAATCGTTTATATGTAACATTGAAACTGAATACGAAAGAATATTGCAGGGAAATAAATAACAGTTTTGCCAAATAATAGTTTCCAGAAAGGTAAGTGGTAATCCGCAGTGAGTTCTGTTCGCTGATTGAGAAGAGTCTAATTGATACGTGCTCGATCAATCCCTCGGTAACCCCCAAAATATTTGTTAGTCCCTTAGGCATACGATTAATTTTCCCAAAATTTTCCATTTTTTTCGTACGGGAGAAACAGTAATTAACATCGCGTTCTGAAACCTGAGGGAGTAAATTGATGACTGTTGAATGTCTGATGTGGTCATTTAGGTTCTTTTTCTCTTTTCCCAATGTAACACCGTTACCATACTTGTTTTCTCTTACTTGCCTGATGATGGTACGAGACACGAAAGCAAACCTTCCTTCCTTCCTCTATCCAGCTCCTCCTAGTATCAATAACTCAAACTCCCCCCAGGGGACTTACATCTAGTAAGTACGTGTTTGGCGAACACGGGGCC
>NNCF01128474.1:300674-313535 GCA_002313205.1 Laupala kohalensis | reverse complement strand
AAAAAAAACAAAAAAAAAAACAACTCTAACTATTACTAACTACTTCTACTAACCTCTCCACGTGGACCAAGGTAACCAGCCCACCTACTAACAATGGCCAACCACCCAACTCCTAACTCCTATCGCTCCATGTCGATAAGCTTCAATAGCACGCTACATTTCCCATTTACGAATACTACAAAATACATATGTAATTAAAGGTGAATGTTTCAAATAGTTCTTTAAAATTGTAAAATAAATCTGTGACCAAAGGTTTTAGACTCCTCTCGTCCGAGAATACTGGAACTAATCTCGACTGGTGAAAACACATTCCCTTCGTTGAGGGTGGCGTGTGGGCGTTTACCTTGACCGCCATCGCCCTTGTGCTCATTGCGTGTCGTAGGGTCGTTCCCATTCGCGTCCCTCACCCTTTCCGGATTCCGCTCCAATTTATCGCTGGTCGCGTCAACTCGCAGCTGCGTGAGAGAGCAGGTGGAGCGCCTCACTCTTTTGGAGACGTCTCTGCTCAAAACTAAAAGAATTTCTGCCTTCTACTGAATTGTATTTGTTTATAATACTAAGTGTTTCCAAAGAAATAATTGCAATATTCCAACTGCAAAACCTCAGTATTTTTATTGATTTACTACTAGCTGACCCGACAAACGTTGTCTGTCCAAATTACAATAAATTTGTTTGTGATCGTTTAGTGAAGTTTTGATAAGCTATTGTAAATGTATAAACAAGTAAAAAGAAACATATTTCTGAGTGATCATTCTATCTATTAACGATTGTGGCCATGGATATTCAATTTGAGGAGGAGTACATTCAGAAGTACGCCAATGGGAAATTTTTCACGCGAGATGAATTCTTCGGCAGTACACCGCTGAAATGCTGGAAATGTGTGATATGTCTGGAATGTGAATTCAACTGAAAGACTGAAAAAAAACAAAAACAAAAAGTATCAACCAAATATGTCGTTTCCATCGCCAGTTATGACCGAGATTGCAAACAAAAATTATGATTGTTGCAGTGTCCGAATTTTTCGACTTTCCTTTGTAATTGTCCCGAAAACCTTTCCAGGACCATAACGGAAAAAAACTTACCAATATCCATCGTTCGATCATGAGTTATGGTATTGAGTTTATACAAAAATTTCATAGAGAAAAGCACTTTCATATTTTCCGGGCAACTTTTCCTAGTGACCTTTCCCTAAAAATCTTATTCTGACTGTTGCGAACATTTTTTTAAAAATTAGCCGTTCTCAAGCGATGCGCTTGAGACCAACGAACATAATTTAATTTCTATTCGTTTATGTGGACTATTCGTATGAACCACTTTATGCACTACGTGTGTTTCAACGGGTTTTTCCTTTCTTTTTCTTCTCTTTCCACCACTCCTTCATTCCTTCTCTATTATTATCTTTTATTTCCTCCGTCCATCTGGCACCTGTGTTTTTCTTAGTCTTTTCCTGGAAAATTTTACTTCTTTGCAATTCTTTCCGAAAGGCTATTCTTGATTGCATATCCTCCCTCTGTACTAATCTGAAGTTCAGTCTCCTTAAACCAGATATTATCTATTCTCAACTTTCCAAAATAAATAAACAATTTCTTTGTCAGTTTTTTGTCATCCTCTCTTTTGTGGTGACCATAAAATGCAGTTCTCCGTTTCCTAAGTACGTCCGTAATTTTTTCAATGCGTGAATAAATTTCATTGTTCTCACTTTTGCTGTACTCTTCACCAACTTCTCTTGGACCCAAGATTTTTCTGAATAATTTCCTTTCGGATATTTCTAATTGCTCCATTAATGTCTTCTTCTTCTTCATAGCACGACATTTTTATTATTTATTTATTTATTGTCTTATGAAGAGGTTTAAGCTATGGGGTCTGCTCTTTCGCCTAATCGTGAGTGGGAAGAGGGAATTGGGAAGGAGAGATGTTGGGTTGCCGGAGAACTTATGGTACCGAGCCGACATTTGCCTGGGTTCCCCAGCTGAAAATCTACCGTAGTTCGGCCGAGCAGAGTTTGAACCCCCGTTCTCCCGCTCAGCGATATCGCGGAGGCAAAGTGTCTACCACTTGACCGCCGCAGTTGGACTTTTTTTTTCTTCTATTATTCCTACAATTTTGTCCTCCCTGAATAAAAAAAAAATACATAATTTTGTTTATATGACGTGTCTTGGTCTACAATCTGGGCCAACGTTCTGCACAAAGGACTTTACGCAGGTTCTCTACATTGGAAAAAGATGGAGGATCCCTCATGGAGGGGATACCTGGGCATCGCTAAGGACTTTCCATCTGAGAAATAATGAGGGAAGTAAAAAGGACAAAAAAGTGAAAGACGATCTAATTTATGGCCGAGGAAGAACAGGAGAATTTCTTTCAGTCATTGCAACACTGACATAATTGCTCTGACTCAAGAATTCATTTGTTAAATTGTACGTTTAAGCAAGCTAACGAATTCCGGCAGTGGGATGACGGAGCTCCATTAGAGCAGTTTCATCGTCCTGCCCAGACTCATCTCGTGAGAAGAGGAAGCAAATTGAGAATGAGCTCGCGCTCTTCGAAGGAAAATTAATAAAGGAAGGGCAAACGCGGCCTTCTCCTCATGAGACGACTCATCTTCGTCGTCTTCCTCTCATTCGTCTCACGTCATCCTCATCATTGCCATCGTTTACATCACACCGATGAGATTTCTTGTGCCATTTCTATGTGATTTTTACGTTCTTTTTGGTAGTGGTGCTCCTATAATGTAAAAGAATTTATTGCCTCTAATTAAATTTAAAGTCACTTTGTACTTTATCACAACTTTGCTGTAGTATTTTCAAAGAAAACCGGATAACTTCAAAACTATTATCCTACTTGTTTGTATTCATATAAGCTTAGTTTTATAAGTACTCAACCTTGACACGCTTGTGTACAATACGGTAATACTATAGCCCCACCCTGGCCCCACGTTTTACTCCGGGTTTCCTTCGGGTAGAGGTGGATTTTTTTTTGTACAGAATCTACGGACGGTATCTATAGAAATAATTAATCTCGAAAACATATCTCTTACTCTTCCAAGGGAATGAAATTTCAACAGTTGTCTGATTTCGTGTATCGACTTCTGTGGTATATGTTTCATAAAAAATGTGATAAAATGATAAAACCGAAACAAGTCGATGAACCTGCAAAGTGTCGACCAGAACTACATAGGAACGTACTTGAATAAATGAAAATGAATAAACTCGTGATTGAATGACAGTATTAGCAAAAAAAGAAAAGAGTAATTAAGATTCACTTATAATAGCGCACAGCACTTGTCATTTGAGTCCTACTTGTCTTTAACATTAACTTTATTAACCATAAAAGTACAAACAACAAAGCAATTGCCGGTTTGCATTCCTGCAGTGGTAAACAGAGTTACCTGCGCGTAGGATCCTTTTGTTCCATAAATATACTTTTTCAATTTTATAAATAAAACAAAATTTAAAATAGAAAACACATCTCTTATAGTAAAAAGATTTTGGGTACTCATCAGGTGAGTTTTATAAATTTTGTTGATATCCAGTAAAATAATATTTTAATGAAGATACATACAACAAATTTTGCAATTGAAATGTTCAATGAAATGAATTATTTTTAAATATTTTTGCAATGACGGATTTAAAAAAATATAATATTTGAAGAAATAAGCTCCAATAACGTGCCTTTCTACAAAAAATTGCATGAAAAATACCCGATATTTTGACTTCAAATTTCTTTCCTTGCTACAGTGTTGACACTGTTTCGTCATCTAGGTATTTTAGAGGAAATATCTCGTACCAGCTGTTAACCCGCTAGAGCTCAATCCAGTGGTTCCACACCGATGGTCCCTATTCGTGATCCTCCGCTCCTCCCCCCCCCCTCACCGCTGTCCGCAGCATCCAGAGGTAATAAGCAGATGCATCCCACTCTCGTAAATCTTCGCCTGTCCAAGGTCGAAATGCGGAGAGCAGATGCTTCGCGTTTCACCACACACAATGCCCCGACAATCGGATTTCAGGGGGACAAAGTTCTCAAAAGATAAATGTCTACAAGTAATAGGAGATGTTGTTTTTATATGTTTGTTTTTAACTACCCATCACCACCAAAACAACAAAAAAAAACAACAACTAAATGTTCCATTATATTATTTTTATAGACAATTAACAATATCTGTTAATTCAATTAAATCTTCATAAATGAGCAAAAGCCAATTGATGCATTTTAAAATTCAACATTTATTTTAAAAACAGCTAACGTTTCTATGTCGAATTTGACATCTCCTTCAGAGCCATAATTCAGATATTAACATGAGAAATTTTTCCTACATATTCAATTAAAATATAATTACAGGACAGAATATTGTTTATATACTTTTCATGGGTAGTAACTGCTGGTGAATTATAAATTCAGATTCTTCTGAATGAATTCAATCACATACCTAAAATCTCTTTAGTCTTTATCAACTGACTTCTTTTTATTTATGAAGATTTAATTGAATTAACAGTTATTTATGATTGTCTATAATAAAGACACATCAAATGTAATAAAACATTTAGAAGACTGAGGACAATCAGAAAATAGATATTTTTGACAATAAGAAACTGTATGGTTAATTAAAATTTCTCCCTTCCCTTAGCTACAGAGCCTCCATATACCGGTGGTGGTCGATTTTTACTAACTGAAGGACGACGAGGCCCACATTACACTTTCTCAGTAAAGGCGTCGGCGTGGCTTAGTGGGTAGAGCGCAGAGTTAAGGTTTTGGACGACCGGGATTCGATCCCGATGTGGTGGGGATTTTTAATCACACCTCAACATCCAGATTGACTCCCAGGTCTACTCAGCCCGCCGTAAAATGATTGCCGGTTCTATGCAAGTTGCTGACCACATCTTCTCTTTCTCGTGCTGAAGCCTAGAACTTGCGGAGCTCTACCTTCCCCGAACGCCTTGTGCACCTTCACGACCTGATATGGGACTGTTTGAGAGTGTAATTAACATCTATAACATATACCGAGAAAAATTTATTCACATCTTCCCAAAATTTGGGGTATCAAATTAAGATATTTTTAGCAAGATTTCGTTTTGTCTTAGGTTGGATCAGATTCCATGGGTAAGCACCCACTAAAGTTCCCTTCGCATACATCCGCTCTGTTTCATATTTGGGCAGACATGTTCAGTATCTTGCGTTACCACTGAAGAAAGAAATAATGTAAACTAACTGTTTCTTGAACAGAGAGCACGATTGACAATATTATTTAACAAAACAAAGATCAAAACAAAATTTTCAACTCACGGTAATGATAATTATACTAAACTTAGGTTAGATTAAGTTTCTTTATTATCCCCCACATGGTCATATACAGTTTGAAACTGCTTTTTCTGACAGTAAAATTTATTTATTTATAATACGTAGCTAACTATTCTTCTTCTTTTCTTAAGTGTGTGCTGAAATGTTAAATGCTCCTCTGCCTTAGGATCTTTGGTCGGAATTGATGGAATAGACCCTTACTTGCTTCCGTAGATTAAGTAAGTTTATTGTTTTCCATGTGCTCATATTCAGTTGGTATCAGCTTCTTTAACAATAAATTTATTTATTTATTTATGTTCCGTGGGAGAGACGTTCTGCTCCAGAGTGTGCTCTTGAATAAGAACGCAAGTGAGGAAGAATAGAGCAAATAAGAAGATCGCTCTCCCAATCAACTGAATTCAAGGTTTCTGTCCCTCCTTTTCATCTCTAACGATGTTAAGAATAGGAGCAATAAGAGAAGATCTATTGAAATAATTCACTCCACCTTGTAGAAACTTTTCAAATAAGTTGAAATTGGAGAAAGAAAATATTCTGTATTTCTTGTACACGTACATGAACATTACAATTTACACATAATATTGTAAGCACACTCTTCACGTTCATACTTCAGTAAAAAATCAAAGGAGTGACTAATTTTCACTCCGAATTGATGCCATCAATTTCTTCGGGAAAAATTATACGTAGCAAAATTTTATAAATGTACTTAAAAAAGAATACGTAAAATATAAAATACGTATTATCACAGTTTTCTCGTTTGTGAGACAGATGATGTTTATTATTATGGGGAAAAAATCTACTTCTTGGCACTACTCATAGACCTAAAAGAAATTATTTTGCCAATTTATTGCCCTGAAGTATTTGTTGTTACCACTTCCGTGTTTGAGAAAATATTGGATACTCCCGCAAAAAATGAATTTTGATGTTACCATATGAACAAAGAAGTCCAGGGAAAAGAACTAATAATGAATGAATTGTTTTACCGTCAGGTATTGACGATTTCGGTAATTAAACATGCATCAATGATGATTGTCATTAAAAGATCGAAGTTTACCAAGTTTGTATTATTTTTGTTTTGAGTGAACGAGATATGTTTCAATCGAGTTAAATAATTTCTAGTTAATTCTTCAAAAATATCCAAACTCATAAAATTTTTAATATTTCAGAATTACGTTATAAGCATTTTGCTTGAGTGATTAGGTCGACATAAATATTGATACAAGATGCATATAAGATTTCAAAAAAATATTCAGCAACAGATCTAGAAGATTTACGACAAATCTATGAATAGTAAATGATGTGAAAAACAATTAAGAATCGACATTGCGAACCATAAATGGAACTAGTGGGCATAAAACTCAAAGCGTTGCAAGATTTGAAATTCTCTTCCATTTCCAGTCAACCAACCCAAAATACTAGTATACCCTATTACACGGTTATGAAGTTGTAAATCACAAATATGTTCATTACGGCGATAGGAAACTGAATTTAATCATGCGCAGCAGAAGTTAATTTCCTGTGGGACACGACTTGTTTATCCACAGAGCATCGAAAATTTGAATTATTTCACGCTAATTCATTTTCTAGTAAGCGGTAAATTCTTTTCTCCTACACTTTATAATTTTAAATAAATAAAAGTTGTGTAATAAAAATAATGAATATGATCGTTTTCAAATCAACGTTTTGGAGAATTTTCTATTCACGCAATATTTTAGTGTCTTCGCCACCACGGTCCCATTGGCTGAGCGGTAGAGCGTAGGATCAAATCCTGTTCGGACGAACTAGGTGAGATTTTCAGCTGGGATTTTCCTTACCTACTCCAAAAACATGTCAGTTCGGTACCATAAGTTCTCCGACAACCCAATATCTCTCCTTCCCAATTCCCCCTCCCAAGTCCAACGGTTAGGTTTGAAGAGCGTCAGTACCTCATGGCCTGAACTTCGTTAACAGACATAAAATAAATAAATATATGGTTAGTTTTAATACCATTGCACGATTAAGAGTTTTATACATTACAAAATATGATTATAGAAATTACAACAAGAAAAAAATTGTCTGGGTCAGAGTTTGTAAAAGTAAATGTGTTTCATTTTCCATCAAGATTCCCCGTTTCATCAAATATATTTCGTGCTCTGTGATACAGAGATGCTCGTGATTTATTGAATGTTAATCATCAATAATTTACAAATATTAGAAACTGTTTCTTATATTCATATTATAAATATAAAATATTATTCGTATAATAATAATTAAAGCATCCATGCATAAATATGACAGAATTTTTTAAAGATTCTATTTGAAAGTTGGCAATGGTGGATCCTAGTGGTGCACAGGGGGCACGCGCGCCTCCTGAAACAATGCGAGAAAAGAGTACTAATAAAAGGAATGTTTATTTTACTTCAAAAAAATTCAGTTTGCCCATGGAAGGCAACAAGACGATCAAATAGAACAAACATACGACTCACTTTGCTTCTATATATTTCCTCTCCTACATGGTAACATGAGCATAAGACTTCAATACTTCAGTTTCCAGCATACCCGCACTTCAGCGAGATCTCGAACAACTTTTCTAATGAATATTTTCCTTGATAAAATTTACGATAGAAAGATCATTGTAAAAGTGTAAATCATAAATATAGGAAAATAAATAATTTGTTATTGGAATAATGGAACTTAATTAGTACAATAAATTAATGACTGAAATGTTTTATTGCTGTTCTTATAAACTGTGTAATAATAACATTGTACGATTCGTGAACGATCAGAAAAAACTATTGATGACGACACTTCGATTCTTGACTCGAAGACAGGAATGCCCAAAGTAAAAATTTGGCTAAAAACACGAATTATTACCAAAGCAATTTAATTTAATGCGTTATTTAATTAAAGAATTTTCTTAAATTGCAGTTTCAAGATTTTTTTTTTTTTCAAATTTCCGGAGGAGGAACCCGCAGATCTTGAAAGTTTTCTTTACGGGTCCTTCCCAAAATCAAATCCTGGATCCGCCCCTAAAAGATAAAATAAACTTAGTCCATAGTGGCTCTTCGATGCCAAAAAAGATACAACAACCTTGACTGACACACGCATTCAGGTATACATTATAATGGAAAGTTTCCAAAACCGGTCACTCAGAGAGCCACATTCTCACAGAGCTCGCTTCTTCTGTTAAAAAATCGAAAGTTGTTCGAAAAAAAAAAAATTAAACCTGTCGATCGCTGAGGCTGTCAACGAATTGACAGCATGTTTATGGGACGTATTTAAAAATTAAGTGGATTGGTCTTCAGCATTTACCTTATCTTAATAGTTAAGACATCAGATGATGTTGAACACGTCAGATCGTAAGCGCAAGATTCCTACTTTGGAATGTCTTGTAAACACCCACTGATCGATTCAATAAGTTTCAAGGGAAAAGTAACATTTTATTCTAATTCTCAAATAAGTAAAAAAATAATTTTAATGTGTATAAGTCCCGTTAGGCGAGCGTAATTGTACATAGGGGTTGCCAGCGGAATAAGACGCGCAAAGGGTAATATTGCTCTCGGATTATTGCATCTGAAAATTTTGGAATTAATACCTTAAATTTAATTAATTAATCAATTTTGGGGTACTTTTTGCAATAACATTGTAGTCAAAAATTGTTCTTTGAAACTTTGATCTATCTCACTTTCTACATAAAGAAATGTAATATCAGTTGTGTCCAAAGGAGAATACACAGATAATTCTGAATCAGCGTAATATTTGGACTTTAACGTAATTACAGCTGTTGTAAAAGTATTTCAGGTTGAAATTCATTTCTATAAATATTTTCTTTTCATCATATGTTGTAAATATATACTTTTTCTAAATCTAAATGGAACAGATAAACGTTCTAATGAAAAATGAAGTTCAGATTACTAGATTTAATGTTTTAACTCCTCAAGAAAATTGTCAGTAAAAGTGGAAATTGTACCAACAGGTATCAAATATATATCAAAGAAATCGAAAATATATCTGAAAAATGAAAAGAATGGTTGTATCAGACAAAATGGAGAAAAGGTAATCAGTTGCACGTATAGCTGAGGTGAATAATTATTCCGACATGGGTGGAAATACTGGTAAGCGGAATCAAATGTTGTTAATTAATAATTAGTATGTTTTTGACGTATTATAAATTTAAAAAATCTGTTAAAAATCGTTTAAACTCGTCCCTTTGATATACACGTCCCAATAGACAGTTTTAAGAGTTCGTGGGGGAAAAAGAACGAATTTTATCGGATGAAAAAAAAATTTATGTGAAGATAGATTCAAAGGAACAAGAGAATTACGAGCGAATTTCATCAGTTGTAAACGTTCATTGATCTAAAGAACCTGTACCAGATTGGTGGGTCTCCGCTCAATCTGGTGCTCGGGAGACGAATGACGTCTGGTCACGTGATGTTCCTTTATCGTCTTTTGGTTCACGCAGGAACCATTTTACCAATCGCAACAGGCCATATATTCTGATCTAACAGTTCTATTACCAAAATTAATGAGTTCCAACCCTCCGAAGAAAAGAACGACGCAATTCCTACGATATCTACAAGACGAAGGGTTTCCTTTAAGCGTCACTCTGCAGCTACTCATCAAAGCAGTATCAAACCATCGGCAAATAGGCGAACAACTGGGATAGATAACTTTTAGGGAGAGATACTGTTGGAGTCAAGAGGGTTGGTTCACTTATCGAGCGGTTCAGTTCTTGCAATTACGTGTGTGTGATTTCGATACGGAGAAATCTCTACTAATAAAAATTAATTCTGTGGAATGTCTGTGGCAGGGAAATCGAAAAAAGGAATCAATGAAATTATTTGAAATTTCGAAGCACTCTTCTTGAGGGTTATTGCAAGTAAACCTATTTGCAAGGATTATGTGTATGAAATTAATTTCCATCGCACGGGATAAAAAGTGGCTGTTCAGAGCATTTCTACTGCTATAACTAAAAAGGCACCAAAAAAAAGAAGATTCTAGTAGAGAAAAATCTTCTCTTTCAATTGATATAGAAATGAACTAAATTAAATAAATCCCTTTTTGAGATAATTGACTTTAAAAAGAGGCCATATTTGACTTTCTGATGTTTTACATCAAGTTTGTGGTCAAACATTTTCTCGAATATGGAAGCTATTAATCTGATACTTTAGCAGAGCAATGTCTTAAGGCTGATTAGTGTTGAGGTAAAAGAACAAGTTATTAGTGTTTATAGTTCTATAGTTAAATGTTGTCAAAGTATGGCAAAAAACATCACGCGAAGTGATTTCAGAGCCACTTTGAGGTTAAATTGTGGACCGTATGTTGTTTTATGTGCATTAATTCTAATCTTTTCATATTCACTAGAAAAAGTTGATTTATTATGTCAAATTCCAGCATCATAGCTAATCTGGATGAGCTACGAGAAAGCGTGAAACTTTGCTGAATCTTCGCAGCCGAAGAGACGTCGTCAGTAGGACCTCCGTAGAGAGGGCTGTGCTGCCTCTAATGTTTGAGATCAGGAACTAAAACTTCGTCCTTTAAACGTCCTTTAAACACATATTTACAGCCACAGAAAATTTCAGCAAAATTGAAGATGGTCGAGTGGGGATGATTTTCAAAACTAGGCCACTTGACATGGAGTGACCCAAAAG
Source organism: Laupala kohalensis (assembly GCA_002313205.1). Classification (NCBI taxonomy): domain Eukaryota; kingdom Metazoa; phylum Arthropoda; class Insecta; order Orthoptera; family Trigonidiidae; genus Laupala; species Laupala kohalensis. Next base: position 302,613 of record NNCF01128474.1, on the reverse strand, counting down.
TGAGATGAAAAATCAAAGAATTCAGAGGTCGTAACATTGGGTATTGTTTTTTAAACTTTGTGTAAGGTGTATTTTCCTTCTGCCTGGATTTTAAAATAATTTGTAATTACGTATACATTAGTGTACTTTTGTGTTGAAAAATTTGATGTACTTTTGTAGGTTTTCTACGTGGTAGTTAATTTTTGTAATAAACAAAAGTGATCATTTAATATCACGATAATGGAGAACTATGGAAACGAACATATTTAAAATATTGTACAAGAATCCTAGGCTATGCCGGGTAGAATGAGCTTAAATATCGTACTTTGACAGGTACTTTAATACCCTTCATAGAATAAAATACACACTACCAATGTCTTTGTGTGTTGATGTAGTTTTTTGTACGTTCGTTTAACAATGGAAGCAAATATTTTTTATTTATGATTTATTTTAAAATTTTGAATGTCCAGTAAAGATTGTTTTAAGTTTGTTTTTTTCAAGTGCCCGGCAACGCCGGGTTGTTCTGCTATTTTGAAATAACCATTTGCTAGTTTGAAATAATATTTTTTTTTGAACAGATTTAAAAGGATCATATTTCATAGTCCAAAATATTTTATTTCCTCTTACTTGGTCTGGAAGTTCATTATAATCCGATGTTGGTTCAAAGGGGTTTTATTCTGGACACAAATATCAGTCCGCTTTCGTGATCAGCATCCGTCCGGGTTTTTCCCCGCATTCGTCCTAGTTTGAAGGGCGTCCGGACGGGATTTTCTTCACCGTCCGGAATATTTTTTAATAAGTCGTGCAACGGGGGCTAATCGTCGCGATCGTTCGATTCGTTCACGCCATGCGAAAAAGCAACGCCTATTATTACGTAAGATAGAATTATTCTATTAATTTTGAAGCAAAAAGCATGCAATAGAAGCAACCTAACAAAAAAGGCTAGAAATTTCAATATTTTGTTGTTGTTGTTTTTTTTAAGAAAAAGAAAAATGTACACAAACTGAAGACTTCAAAACAGTCATCTTTTTCATTGCCCTTTTTGTTGAAATATTTTAGCCCTTTTTTGCTAATTTATTTATGAAGATAAAAGTATAAAATACACTAGCTCATCTATTGAATGTTTTTTTCAAAAAATGATACCGACAAATATAAATATTTTTTAAATCATTTTGCCATGGTATTAATGTGATCTATTAATCACTGAACATTTCAATATTTTAGCACAAATACTTAAAAAAATATTCATTAAGACATACAAAAACTTTCGGCTTTCTGAGTAAAAATTTATATATTTGAGTAAAGATTGGTGTAAATTTGAAGGAAAAAACATACCATCTATCCTTAACATTTTCCCGTTTAGTTGACATTCGCGTAGATTTGAGCATTGCTTACATTCCTCCTATCGCAACGTGATCCCCTCCACGATTCTTCCCGGTGCTCTATTTGTCACTGCTGCCAATTCTAACCTAATACAATAACCTACAACTCACATTTTCCGCATCCAATTATCACTCACTGAACATAATTTTTTATTGTCTACACAAATTGCCGTTCGTATATTAATTATGCAACAATGTGATACATTATGTAAAATATTCATAAAGAAAAAAACAGAAAATATGCGTGAAATAGAGGTCGCTTTGATCTGGAGTTTTATTCATCGTCGTTGGCATTGAACCGATTCGCTTTGAGAGGGTTGTTGCAGGTCAGTATTTAGTGAGCAGCCGTGCGATCTTTATGTTGCGACAGTTTTCAATCGGCAGTTGAAGGGACTAGTTGTTAAACAATTCTCAGTGATGTTTTGAACAGTAGTGATGTCAGTGTTTATTTGTAGTATGAACAAATCTCGACTATGAGTTCGTATGGATTATTTTGTGTTGACCAAGAACTATTTTGAGTCTACCAATCGTAAACAGTGTTTATTACGGTTCCACAGCAGTGAAACATTCATAATACT
>NNCF01128474.1:261216-285229 GCA_002313205.1 Laupala kohalensis | reverse complement strand
CCTCTGCCTTAGGGCTCTTGATCGGAATTGATGGGATGGTCCCTTGCTTGCTTCCGGAGAGTAAATTAGATTTTTTTTTCCTCCACGTGGTCATACTCAGTTTGTACTGTTTTTTGACAATAAATTTATTATTATTGTTACCATAATAAGTAGAAAACTATTTTTATTTAAAGTGGCGCATACCATGTTTTGCCATGGGTCGCAGAAATGTTGAATCTTCCTTGTTGCCCTTGATCGGAAGTGATGGGATGGTACCTTGCTTGCTTCCGGAGATTAAATTAGTTTATTGTACTCCACAGGTTTGTATACTGTGGGTAACTACATATTATGACAAATAATTTATTAATTAATTTTTAGGGCGTAGTTAGGATCCCTGTCGAAGACCTAACTACGACATATCTAGATGCCGCCCAACCCCCATCCTATCTGCCTCTTATAAAATCCTTTTTCTCGATGAAAGTCCTCTCAAATTTCTGAGATTGGACAGGTACATAAAGAATACAATAAAGAAAACACTTCTTACATTTCACCTTTTGTATATATTTTTGTTTATTTCATATTTTATTTCTCTGATGTGGGTCCTAAACTCTGACAAATTCATTACCAGCATAATTCTATTACTTACAAACATCAGACTTGCGGTAACGTTTATCGGGAAGGCTTCCTCAGCTCGTCATAGGTCTACACATTACAATACATATTTAACAGTTAGTATTATAAGTATACGCAGTAACCTACCATACGAAATTGGAAGATGTGTACACCTCTGTATAAATGTCATTCAAAATTGTAATCCCCCCCTGTCGTCAAAACAAAACTACAACAAAAACGTAAATGTACACTTTTAATTGAATCTCGCTGTGATTAATATTAATTTTTCGTATAAAATAGAAATAATATTTAAATATGTACAGGAACATTTTCTGGTACACAAAAATATATAGCATTTTTGTTCTAGTTATATATCTTCAGCAATTTTCTCTTTTTACTCCTCTCCAGTCTTCAACATAACGCTCAAGCCTGCCTAATATTGTAACTGAACTGAAATGAATGATTTTTTACTTTTAACATTTTTTATCTCCAAAAATGTTCTCGACTTATTTAAAGCCGTCCAGAGAATCCGAACTTTTTTGATAGTTGCAAAACATGAATGAATTTTAAACTTCACGTGTCTCAATTCAACATGCTAATGGTTTCAAAGTTAGAAAAGTCCTGTAATTTATTTGTTAAAACCTAATTATACAATGAGCTGTCGGCGTTAGAAGTTAAAGAAATGTTTTAAAACTCGTGAAAATTTAAAGCGGCATTTCAACAGGACGTTTTAAGCACCAGGACAAATGAATTGCCTGCTAAGTACATTCGAGTTTCCGAAGTACGTTTAAACATACTGGGTGAATCAAAATGAATTTATCAAGTCTTATAAATGTGATCAGTTTAATTAAAATCTAAATAGAGTTTCAAGGTAATTTTTAGCAAAATACTATTTGGCCATACCTAACGATTCATACTTGTTATGATGATTTCTGATTTTTCGTCACTGCTTCAAAAGATATTTTCCAGATTGGCTTAAGACTTTTGTGTTCGCGCTTTGTCGCAGAAGATTATTTTATTATTTATTAATCCCGAGTAAAATTAGTAGACCCATGCAAAGATTTCGAAGTCAGTAAAATGCGCTGGAAAAGAAAATAAGGAAAAAATTATGTTATTTTTTGTAACGAACCTCGATTATTTGTTCTTAATTGAAGAAACTTGGTTCTTTATTCTTATCTTTCGCGTAATACAAAATCTTCGAGAATTCCGTGTGTATATTTGATACGATAATCCAGAAGAAAAACTTTACCTAGCCACATAGAAATACCAATGGGTATAATAAAATGTAGGCCACTCAATTATAGGTTAGTTGTTCGTACATGTATGAGAGTACAAACACTTCAATGGGACCCTTGTAGTTCTNATAAGAGACAGCTTGTAGTTCTTAACAAAAATTATATCGTTAATGAACAACTACAATTTGGGAAAGGGTCAGAAAATTATCTTTCTAATAATACCTTAGATTTGGCTTACAGGAGAACCTTTAGAATATTTCATCGGCATTAAAAATGGCCATGCTGATACTTTCCTTTATAATATGTTCATTATATTCAAACGTATTCAAAACTTCACTTGATAGAAAATAATAATTTCGTTTATCGCGATATAACAAGTGTATTTCAATTGATTGATTGGTATCATTTTTAGTCTCTTACATCTGAACTAACGGAGATATGAAATATACCGAACAACAACTCTCTCACTACATTCCATTAATCAAGCTCAACATGTCGGATATCTAAACAATGCCATATCACGACTGTGACGAAGAAATATTGTGTCGTGAAGCGGACACAAAAGTCCCGCGCATCAGAAGCGCTTACCTAAACGATACAGAACTACTGACAGAGCCACAATATAAATACGCGAGACATATTGGCGCTCGCGAGGGAGGAGTAGAGGGAGCATAGGAGAGACAGATGTGGGACTCCACTCCGCCTCGTCGGTTAGAATTGACTCCACGGTCTCTGCCGAATTTTCTACAACACTCCTTCTCGGTAGACTTTCACAGTCTCTGCCGAATCCTTCCTACCTCGTTTCCTTCCGACCTGAACTGACATCAGTCAAACCTACTTTCTGACGCTATCTTCACCCAAGTCACAACTTCACAATATTGCACAGGACTCGTCATGAGCTCCCTCAGTCTCATCGTCGGACGCTCCGCGCCGCCGCTCGTCGCACTCTGGGTGAGTTTGGTAGCAAAAGTTACGCCTGTCAATGCTGAGAATGAGGCTGTTGTTACTCCTTTTCTCCTGTCGCTAGTTCTATAAGATTAGGGCATCTCCCACCTCCTTTAGCTCCCCTTAAACTCGGACGACACAGGTCCTCCCCCTCTGACATGGGAAACCGCCGCCATCGCCCCGACATTTGAGTGACACAAACAATCTCGTTTATTTTTCGCAGATGATATATTATATTTTATATCATCAAAAATATATTAAATATATTTTGATTTCAAAATTATTTTGAAGCTATATCTATATAACGGATTGGTGATTTCGAATAGATGATGAGAAACTTCATGTAAATAATGAGGTATATTTGTAAATTTCGTTTTGAAACTGTTTCAATTAATTAACCATAGATTTTAATATTTATCTGTTATGGTTGACTGGACTAGCCATTAGTTAAGGACGTTCCATACACCTAAACTCAATAAGATCAGGTCGTATTAACGTGCTTCCTTGTCATTATATTCAAAAGAAAAAGTCTTTTATCTTTTTGAATGAAAGTATTAATCTAAAATTAAATCAAAATCTTAACACTGCCAGAATTATTGTATTTACTATATTTATTACAAAAAGAAAATATTCTCAGTGTTTAACTTTCTCTGCTCATGTTAATTAAGAAACTCCTGTCCGGATTATTTCTGGACAATTTCAAAAACAATAATATAAAGCTGCGCTGTCCGACTTATATTGGACCGCGTGCTTTTTTTTTACGCTTTCCATCGATCACGTTGGGGTCCAAATAATAAAACTAATATGTCATATTAATTTTTTTGTAACGCGATTTTTTTTATTTTCTTCAACAAATTTATATTATTTGATACTGTAAAAGTTTAATAGTATATTTCTTTATTTTAAAAAAGTATTTTTAATATATAGTATTATATTTTTTTCGTGTTGTAATATATGATGGGATAATTCCTGATACAATTTTCCATTTTCTCTCCCCGGACATGACTCGTCAAATATTAAATCTGACAGCATAGATGTATACAACAAAGTTGTGCCCTCCAATTTATGTAAAATGTACTATAATTCGCGTGAATTAAAAAAAAAAAAAGAAAGGTTAGCGAGTTGCATGCAGAGTCCACGGGGGCCGCCAGTAGGACAGCGCAGATATAAGAGTATTCAGGAAACACTCATTCATAAGTACCGCGTAATGGTTCATACAACACGTGTTTAACCCGATGAAAACCGATAAAAACACTTTCATGAAACGTGAAACCAAGGTGCTTGCAACCATTTCATTAATAACACACCCTGGCCCGGGTTTTCCTCCGGGTAGCCGCGGATTTTCCTTGAACGGGAATGTCATTAACACTTTTGTTTTATTTATCTCGAATTTTTACTGTACTAATATCTACAATTTATTTTGAATAATTAATGGATAACAGTACGTACTTATTAAATAATTTCTTTTGTAATTATTACACTGCCCACGGGCCCTTGATCGGAATTGATAGGATGGTACCTTGCTTGTTTCCGGAGAGTAATTTCATTTATTGCCCCCCACGCGGATTTATACGCAGTTTGCGACTGCTTTTTCTGACAATAAAGTTTACTATAAATATTTCTGACACAGTTTCTCTAAACTACAATTTTATGTAACGCGTTTGTGAGAACATGAAAAATTGGTTTTGTGGGACTCAAAATAGATTAAATGGGTAGAAATAGAATTGTGATTGTTCCCTTATACGAGTCAAGGGCTGCACGTTGAAACATATTCATTTGTACAGTAAATGTAGCGTGCTATTGAAGCTTATCTACACGGAGCGATAGGAGTTAGTAGGAGGGTAGAATGGTATAAGTATAGGTGGGCCGCTTAGCTGGGTTTACCAACAACTTGCCCCACATGGAGGGGTTAGTAGAAGTGATTAGTAATAGTAAGAGTTATTGTTACTAGGAGGAGCTGGATAGAGGAAGGAAGGTTTGCTTTTCAGTAGTCACAGCTATGTGAACTGGGACATTAATGTGAATAGCTACAAATTTTCTGGCTCCATCGGGAATCGAACCCGGGATGACTTTGTGATGAGCGAGCACGCAAAAAACACCTGCGCCACCGCTGGGGTTCATTGATTGTTTGACGGGTCTTTGTTGGAAAATTCCTCGAAAGCAAAACGGGTTGACGCAACGTTTGGTGTGTTTGATGTGTTCGTGTTGCGATGGGAAGATCGGGTGAGGGAGGGAGTTCTCACGATTGATTCCTCTCTTGCTTCGGAGCACTTTTTTATGAAGCAATTTCTTCGTGATCATGTATGCAGGAACGTACAGTACAATGAAACAAGTTGCGATGACGTCTCATTTGCTTGTATACTGGTGATAACCTAATGAAATTCTAGGTCCTTTTTCAAAGAAAATTGATTTCTCAGGGCAATCTCAAATTCACCGGTCAAACGCGTAACCGGTCCCGACCACACCGGTTAAGTGGAGTTCTACTGAACGCAGTAAAATGTCACAGTGCAAGAGAGACTTGTGGTACATTATCAACTCAGATAATTGTTCGATCTGTATACGACTTTGTCGGTCGCTGACTGGATGGCGAAGAGACTGGGCGTGGTTGAGGTCATTGTCTTTCCATTTACAAAAGACCAAGACAATCGTCCGCTAATCTGCTTACGTGGGTTGCCTCGTGTAGCGAGATATCTCCTTTTGACAATGAGATCATTGAGACTGAAGTATTGTCCTCTAGTACAAACACAGTGGACGATGTGGGTTGCAACAGCGAAGACAATCTTTGTGGCGTGGGAGATCTATGGACTTTCTTAATGATCGCAGACCGTCGCTTTTATTGGTGCAACGACAAAACGAAGAAACAACGCGAATCTCGGTTCTCATTACACATAACATGAGTCATCAAACTAATAAATAAATAAACAAACTTTATTGACAAAAAAGCAGTCGCAAACTGCGTATGACCACGTGGTGGATAATAAAATCAGTTACTTTCCGGAAACACGCAAGGGACCATCCCATCAATTCCGATCAAGGGCCCAAGGGCAAATCCCCTCTCCACCATCACCCCGAGAAGAAAGATAGATCATGTCTCTATAGTAGTAGCTGATAACTGTTGTATCTCTGAACATTCGGCTTTTAATACGTGTCAATCACGCTTCTTTTCATCAGTGCGCTGCAAATGGTTTTGTATCACAGAAAATATTTTATATTCAAAATTATTTCATAAGTTTTCCTTTTCAAACTTTTAATTCTTAATTATATCTATTACTAATTATTTGTTTTGATTTATTTTTAACTATTGTTGCTATTATAGAATATTTTCTTACAAGAGCTAAAATTCTTTTACGTCCCATCCTGACCCGGGTTTTGCTCCGGTTTTCCTTAGGGTAGAGGAGGATTTCTTATACACGTTCTCTAGGCTTTGTCTAGGGGCGTGTTTCAATTCTTATGATTTACGAACACTATACTCAGAGTAATCTATAGTTCGATAATAATTTGTACATGTAAAATAAATCTTTTGCGTTAAATTACAAACATATTGATATTCTATTGGTATTATAACTCGCAGCTAACGTTTTATCTTATCTAGAAATTTTTGCTGGATTTTTTGAATCCGCCTCAGCCTTAGGGCCCTTGATGGGAATTGATGGGATGGTCCCTTGCTTGCTTCCGGGGAGTAAATTAGTTTATTGTCCTCCACTTGGTAATACGCAGTTTGTACTGCTTTTTTGACAATAAATTTATTTATTTATCTGCTCCATACGTGATTGGGTTTTATTATTATATCATCGAACGAAGAACATATGTGGGAAGATTTTCAAAAAAAAAACACACACACACACAGAAGACTCTTCCGGGCGGCGGGCATGGAGGTGGGACACGTAGCAGACGGTTCCTGTGGCGGCGGGGCGGCGTTTCGAGATGGCGACGGCGAGGCGCGAAGCCTAATGACGCATTGTTTGCAGGGGGCGCGTGTCGGCGATGGAACGGCGGGGCACCACAGGCAGTTTATGAGACCGTGACTCGAGCCGCACCCATTTGCATCGGTGTAGGCGTGGTGGTACGCAGACATGCCGAAGGGATACTGGGGGTTAAATCTCGTCTTTTCTCCGTTTATTGGAGGTTGATGATACAGATTGAGCATAATTTTAAGGTCACATACTCTTCCTGTTTCTTCTTGCTGATCGACTGGAGTTGCCTGAAGTCTACCGTTCCGCAACTTGCCATGAGACCTTGTCCATGGGTTAGAGTATTAATCCTTCGAATTCCATCCAGTCTTTCGACCTCTCGTCTCATCAGAACGCCTATAATAAGGTATTTAAAAAAAGTTGTTCATAAATTCATGAAAATTAACTCTCTTATTGAAGAGACAAGAACTTCCCCGAGAGTAGAGAAAATGTAATCTGCTGTGTAATCTTTAACTCCTCCTAATATATTTTTTATCAGATAGAGATATCCCCGAAATTCAAGAAATTAAACGGAGACCATATAACCACAAAATGATTAATATCCTCCATGGATGTTTCCGTAAAAGGATAATTACCTACCATTTATCAATAATCGTTAATAAATGGTAGGTGTGCTGGTATTTTTTAAACATAAAATTGAAATTGTTGGAGCAACGAAACAGATCGTAGCAACAATGGAAAACAAATCACTTCTCTATTGATGAAAAATATTTTCATATGTATGTTTGTATAATTCAAATATTACAGTTTCGTCGTGAAAATTTTCCACCGAGTGTGAGAGAAACGTGAACGCGACGTGTAATCACACTTCTTGTGATGTAAATGAAGTGTGCTTTGAACCATCGAAGTGTATGTACGCAGGGTATTTCATTATTCTGGTGTTGCCGTGTATACACTTACCACATAACTTATGGAAGTTTATGGTACAGTCCTTGCGACGAAGGAAAAAAACGAGATGTAACCACACATAGCTTCTACGACCCATGGAAAAGCTAATTTCAAGCATTCTCCTTGCGGCCAAAGATTAGAGACCAAACCATCCACCGTTTGATAGCATATCAATTACTGCAGGTTCTACAAATCGGCTTATGAGGGCGACAGCATCCGAACGTAACCTCACTAAGATTCTACTTACACGAGTAAGAAGCCCTACTGTCTACAGCGAGAGAAAGAGCCGTCAATCTCACAATGTTGGCAATGGATTCTCGGTTTTCAAGAGCTCTTTAGGTTCCTCCCTCATCACTCTTCTTTCGCAGCGAGCACTGTAAGTATCCTGATTAGCACTCGGAGTGCCCTCATAGCAGTAAGTAGAAAACGCTATTAGAAACCGTTCTCCTTTCCCGTGTCGCATCGTATTATGACAATAGACCTAGTCAGAAAAGGAGACTCGTGAGTGAATGAGTGCGTGCGAAGAGAAAGAACGTGGTTCGATTCCTGTTGCAGGTCAAGCGAATCTGTGTCTGATGGCGGCTGGCGATATACGAGCCTCGACATGTCACTTGCTATTACGACGCTTCACTTGAGATTGCGGTGAAGAAGAGAACTATTTGCTTGGAACAATTAGCGATCAGGTCAAATCACGCGGAAGTATCATTGTTTTCTTTATATTTATACACTGACCTGTGTCCGGTTTAGCATAGGAGGTTTTGTTATTATGACATAGTTTATCCTCGTTCTAATTTAGTGTAGACATAAATATAAAAACCGTGTGGATATTCGTGTTATTTTGCAAATAATCATTAAATTACATGTAAATTTACAAACATATTTGCGTTAAATTACAAACCTATTGACATTATATATGTATTATAACTCGCAGCTATCATTTTATCTTATCTAGGAACTTTTGCTGAAATTTTTGAATCCGCCTCTGCCTTAGGGCTCTTGATCGGAATTGATGGGATGGTCCCTTGCTTGCTTCCGGAGAGTAAATTAGTTTATCGTCCTTCACGTGGTCATACGCAGTCTGTACTGTTTTCTGACAATAAATTTATAATAATCGAAAAAACACATTTTTACTCTTAATAATTTGTTTAAAATCGGAATATGGAAACATTCTTTTTAGTGTGTCTTTATAACACAAAAGCAATATACTGTAATGATACCAAATATCTCTAATACACGTCGTTCTGCGTTGGCAAATGAGTATGTCAGTCACGACAACATCGCTTATAAACAGAGATATGATAAATTATGCTGATAACAAAAAGCGTGTTTTGTCCTCCAAGTCATGCAACTTTACTCAGAAAAAATGTAAACGAAAAAAAAGTAACATGAATGAGAACACACTTTTTATTAGTTGCTTCTAAATTAGTTTTTTTAGTTCTTATTGTGGTCGGGCAGTTTGTAACTGCTTTCGTGACAATGACTTATTAATTTATTTATTGTCAGTGTAACTGACTTGATGTTGGTACAGGGTTTGTACACAGTGTATTCAACTCCTTGATTTCGCCAACGTCCATAAGGTGTGACCTAGTTGGTCAAATCACTGAGATGTATAATTGATTTCTTTATTTTAATTCCGATTGTCATAAAACACAACAATATGAATAATAATGATGAAAAAACATGACTTAATTTCTATCTATCGGTTAATAATATAGTACAAACAATATTCAGGAACTCGCTTGACTCGTTTGAAATGCACGAGAGCATTAAGTACAAACATGGCGACCGAGCGCAACGGTTTTGTGATCTACGCATTTCACCTTAAAGGAAAAAGTAAAATATCTTTCTCAAATGTCCGGTGATCTTTAGATAAAAGTGATGTAAAAAATACTACAAAGGAAAATTTACTTCACATCAAAGTAACCTTCAATTACTTTCGTGGTTTAGAAGTTGGTCTTATTTTGTAAATGAGTGATTTCTCCATAAGACGCAACGTATTTCACCATCAATTATAATTGCAATTATTTCATTTAAAACGGCCGGTGAAAAATGTTTTTTCACATTCAACTCGCAAGCAACACACGTTACTCTTTATTTATGTCGATTTAAGATGTTTTAGTGATTTAATTCTACCTACTCTAGTACTACCTTAAGGCTATGTGTACCTCCCATTATTTTGGAAGTATATTCGAATTTCTCGTAACTTAAATCTATTGCCAACTTCAGTCATCTAATCGACTCACCTTCTCTTGTGGCGTTATTATGTACCTTCAGCATAATTGCTCTGTGTGCAACGAATTATCTTGTATTTTAGTTCGTCGTACTATCAACTAATATTAATATTTATTCGCATAAATTCGCTTAAATTCGTGTTAGGTAGCCATATTGAATTATTTTTAGTCAAGATACTTGACTTTGAGTAAAGATTGTGCGTGTCAGTTAACAAAATGTTTAATAACTCAATGTTCGTTTGAGCCACAGTACATAAACAGTTTCTTTGTTTATAATTTTAGCTGAAATACCATTATTGTCCTTGAGAATAAATTACTTATTCTATCCTCTTGTGAGCAACAACACAATATACGTCTCCACTTCCGCGGTCCAGTTTTACAGCCAAGAGTTTTTCCACGGGATTATGGGAAGATTAAGAAATATCGTTTCATATTTGCTAACATTGGCCGGGGTGTCGGATACATCAAATGAAAGAGATCTTTCTTTGCACGAAAGCCGATCGGTCTTTCTCTCACAAGTAACAAAGATAGCGCCGCAAAGCACCAGGTCCATTCTGTTCTTTGAAACGAGGTCTCATTCAAAATGAAAACGGGTTTAGTTGTTTATTTCTAAGAATGCCCTTGAACGTAACTTGATCCATGTACAATAATACTAACTATATTTAGACGGGGAAACTTTAACACAAGAAGGACCACTTTTAATTCGGTCAAAGGAAAGATGGGATAAATTTAACGAGTTTACTGGAAAGACATGTGAGATTCGGAACATTTTGAAAAGGTACGCGGGAGCCCAAAAGGCAAAAGAATGGCGCAGAGAGTGGAACTTGAAGTAAAGGAGCCACAACCTTCAGGTAAACAACAGAGGGTGTACTTGTGCCATGCTCCTTCCTTTCTCTTTTCTGACCTCCCTTGGTCACCTCTTGTTCTTTTCGATCCCGACGCTATTAGGGCTAGGGTATCTTTCATTTTCCTCTTTCCTCTTCTTTTTTTTTAATGTTTTTAGGAAAGTGTTTTTAGATATGATGGAATTAGTGTTTTGAGTTGTAATGCAGGAGGGTTTTTAGTGGGTATGGCTGAGTCTTTCGGCGAGTCCCACACGCGGGGAGAGTCATGTTGGCTCTCCCTAGTGCGTAACTGCATTTTCCCTACCTGTACAAGTTTTAAGGGCTCTAATGACCTCGCTGTTGACGAGCCCTAAAGCCCCACAAAAAAAAAAAAAAAAACAGAGGGTGTAACAACAAGAGATGCCGAAGTGTCTCAGTTCCTGCATTTAGATTAGTAGTCAAATGTTTCATGCGGTCAAAATCGTTTCTCAGTTTTAGTCTGCCCTGGCCGACTAGACGAAGTGTCCTCTTAACTGAGACGAACTCGACCCACTGTCTTCCTGTTCTCCAATGAGCGACCTACTGCCTCCTCACTTTATTGCTCTGAAGTTCGGCAGTATAAATTTTATTTTTCCGGGTCTCGGAGCAAAGAGAAAGAAATAAACGGAAGACGGCGAATTTAATAGCGTTTTAACCAAAAAGAGACAAGAAGTAGGTTATAGATCTAGAACAGCTAGAGTATGTATAGGTGGGATAAATTTTCTAAAAATTCACATTGTAAGGCTACTGCAAAGAAATTTAACATTACAAAAGAACCTCATTAACAAAACTCTTTAAATCCTTAGTTTTGTCGCAATAAAAACGTGTCGCAATGGTAATAAAACGTTTTTTAAAAAATTGTAATTTCATTTTTTTTTTGGGGGGGGGTCCAGTAGCTGACCAAGGACATAACCCTGGAGAGATAGAGAGATGTCTCCATTATAAATAATAATAATACTAATAATAAATGGGGTTTTGTTGTTGGCAGAGTTAGGGCCATTCGTCACTCTCTCACACACAATCATTTACAAACATACCAATGCAATAAAATAAGACCAAAATATATTCATACATAGTACATAAAATAAGATGTAAAATACGCAAGAATTTAAAAGAAAAATAAGTGTAAAAGGAATCATATAATCTTATTGAAAATTAAAATTAAATTTATTAGAAATAAGTACGGTTTTGGCACATTTTTTCTGAACTTCCTAAAACTCGACAAGGATCTGACGTTCTCAGGTAACAGATTCCACTCTCGGGCAGCTGAAACGGAAAAAGAGTGAGTGAAGATTTGCAGTTCTGTGTATGGGAAGGACAAGTTAGGTACCACCGCATGCGTGCGTACTGCTGCAATGATGAGATGTTAGTGAAGAAAGACGAGACAAGAGTGTGGAGGGACCAGACGAGTTCGGGAAAGTGTCCAACCCTGTCAGCCGCCACTTTCCTTTGAAAATATTATAGTTCGCACACGTCTTTGCCTCCTGTTGTTGTCGAAGAAGTTGTAAAAAGAGCAATGGCGTCTTGCGCCCAGGACACAGTTCATTTTCACACCGTTTTCACACCGTAAATTGAAACTGATCCCAGCGAATGGTCACGCCGGATATCCGCTATCCGTGTCCGGATTTCGCGACAGTAAAGTCGTGAGAAAATGACTTCGTGAAATGGTTCGATCCGAGGTGCTCTGATTAACTGTAGTTGTCGTAAACAGTAGGGCATGTGACACGCGTGAGTAAATAGAGCCTCACATGAGGTCCATAAAATGACGAAGAAAAAAACAACATGAACCAACAGTCTACGAAACCAATATCAATCTCTTTCAAGAATTAAGGCACGCAAAGATCGTTCTATTTGGGCTTTAGATACTAACTCAGGATTTTCTCCTGTTTTCTTTCGGATACAGGAGGATTTTCACATCATTATAACTTGCATTGATGCTTATGTTATAATTAACTTCGAATTTTTACTGTACATAATATCTACGATTCATTTTGGAATAATAAATTGATAACTGTTCGTTGTGTATTAAGAAATTCATTGTATGAATATTGTAACGAAATATAATTTATGAGTGCAAAGGTAATCTGGCTCCACGTTGGGAAAGCCAATTGTAACACAATGAAAGGGGACTTAATTAATTAAAAGACTTACCTAGCCCACTTGGCAACTTGACTGGAAAACTGCATTTAACCAGGTAATACAACGTTAAGAAGTCGGTGTTCGGCCCATTTTATTAGAGTGAAATACACACACTGTTTCTTTCTCAAGGAAAAATTGGTTTAATTCAATACATAGAAAGTTACATTTAAATTATACCCTTATGCTACTTATGGACACACTTCCCCAATATATTCCCCCAAAAATCACAAATATTGTAAACCGTAGTAGTTGGTTTTATCTTTTATTCAAATACCAATAATGCTGGTTAATTATTTACTCCAGCCAATATTTAATTTAAACATAATACAGTTAAAAAAAAGAATCATCAGCAATAACCGATTGTCTTTGATGATTATTATTAATTAACCATTGATGAGTGCCACAAGAGTCTCTGGCATCGTTACACTCGCTTATATCAGCTCACTGCAACTTGACTCTATAACCGATGCACCAGGCGCAGCCAGTCATGCTTATTACCTTATAGTTTGTAATTGAAGTTTGACCACCAGTTGTCAAAACGATGTGGCCGTGGCGAATTCCTCAAGGATGAATGACCTCATGGTACTACCAGACCATTCACTGCACCACCCTGTAGATATGGTACCTACCAGAATCAGACGACCCTCAGCGTAGCGTATGAGATACCATTGCCATTATTATCAGCTCAACTTGACGACGAGATTATGACATTAATAAAAGTTCGTGGCCATTTACTTCTCGAAAATGTTGGCGTCACACGAACCGAAAACTTTTGCCGAAGGTCGGACGACACTTGAAAACGAAACCGATCAACTAATGATCACTGATTCATCTCCAAAAGAAAACTCCAAGTTCATCATATCATATCGAAAAATAGTTCAGCTCTCTCTCTCAGAATAACTCAGTAAAGTCGACCAACATAATCTCGATCAAACTCCGAAAAATGACTCAGAATGTTGTCATAATGATAATAATGATCTCGCAATGTAATGTCTCGTAATAATAACATGGAGCGACTCTCCTCCCTGTAACTCTATCCTCACTTAGCGTCCCAAAACTTAGAGAGAAGGCTCCACCCTTCCTGACGTCATTATTTTCTTCGGTCAATAATTTCGCTTTTTTCACTCCATGTGGAGTATTTTTGATCGGTTAATTTTAAATGTCGTCTTTTCGTTTCGGACGAATAATAAGGTTTGATTTCACAATACTTCGTTGTCTCCAAAATCTTGGTGTCTTTCCTATCGAGCCCCTTTCTATGACACTGCACAGGCTCGTGACCCTCATCTTTTCACAAGGTGATATTTAATACTAAAAAGTTACCCTCGTCCCTCTTTGTTCTTGCCAATAGCATTTTATTTCAATGCCTCTGTCCCCCGGCATTGACACTTCTTTTCATCTTAAACCCTAGATCTACTTCTACGCATCTTCTGACCCCTTGTTAACGTTGCCTTTCGTCAATCATCTTTTATTGTTGAGCCATGAGCTTCGTAGCTGGACAGTCAAACCTACTTGTTTACCACTACTCCGTCAATCTATATTCTTGCTAATAAACTCCTTCGTCCAGTAAAAACCACCTTACAACGACCCTTCCTTTTTCTGTTAAAAAAACCTTACACGTCGGTTCTGGAATCTATCTCTAAAATAACCCTAACATTCCTCCCGAATTTCTGTAGTAATTTTCCATTTGTCTTTTCAAAGAACGTGTCAACAACGTATCTGGTCAATCATCTCTCACAGCTGTTCAGTTTTCTTTACGTAGCATTCGGTCCCCGTGAACTAACTGCGCAGCGTGTCAAGACACTCGACTGATATTTTTATGACTTTATTCAAAAGAAACCCCCGGGTCTGCGCCCCAAACCAGTCTTCCCACTCCACTCTCCCCTTCGTCCCGCGGCTGCGACCCTTCGAAACCATACCCACTTGGGTACGAAATTTATTTATGATCCTATTATTTTAATAATTTTTAGAATAAATTGTAATTAAAAGAAATAAATAAATTATTCATTACAATATTAAATCCGCCACTCTCTATGGGCCCTTCGCTGGAATTGATGAGATGATCCCTTGCTTGTTTCCGGAGAGTAATTTTTTTATTGTCCCCCACGTGGTCATATGTAGTTTGCAACTTTTCTTGACAATAAAGTGTATTTATTTATACTAGATATTAATGCAATTTACTCTGCGTGCAATACGACAATTTTTCGGAAATCTCAGAAACTACAAAGTCTACAAACTATAAATTTGGCAGGTAGATTCCTGTTAGGGAGTAGACATCCGCTGAGAAACTATTTTACGAAAATGCATCCTTAAGGGGGTGAAATGGGGGTTGGAATGTTTATATATGTATCCCATCATAAACCCTAGAATACCTGGAGCAATTTGAACCAAACTTGATTCACAGATAACTAACAACAAGCACTATGGAGGTAAGACATTCCTTGCACCCCTAGCGAGGTGGTGCGAAGGGGATGACACGTTAAAATAATAGGAAATCCTGATATTAGATTCGAAGCCATAGTTTTCGGTGGCGTTGGAATGGATGAATACGTCCCAGATGCTTTCTAAGTTAACATCGCAGATAATATACCCGAAGCATCCCTAGGGTAGGGGCGGGAAAGAACAAGTAAACATGATAAAAAAAAGACCGATATTGGTGTTGAATAAATTATTTTTGGACCGCTGAAATGAAGTGATACCCTCATTGCCACCCTCTATGAGGAATAAAAACCCTTTGTGTTGTGGGAGAGGAGTAAAGTGTACGAATAATCGAAAACGACCCATGTTAGTGTTGAGATCGTGGTTTTCGGGAACCGCTGAAATTAATATTCAAGCGACGTTCTTGAAGACGTCAAAACCTGCCATGAAAAAATATGAAACATGACATACCAATGACGAGTCCACAAATTTCAGCGTCGCTGAGTAGATCGTGAAAACCCTATTTCATGCAAGTCTGAACTCAACCCTCGTGAAACAAACACACCCCTAGCACCCCTTGGGAGTGGAAGTGGTGGGGGCACGGGTGGAAATAGGTTTATGGATAAAAATCATTGATAACTAATATTTAAATATAAAAAAATAAAAATGCATCGGATACATAGTTTCAGAGTTCCCGAAATGTGTTCGACTTCCAATGCTGTTACGTTCCAGATGAGATCACATAGGAGCACTGTACTCTTAGAGTTGCGGGAGGTATGGGTGAGGTGTAAAAATAACGTAAAAAGATCATTTTTACGTTATGGATGGATTTGTGGATAAGACATCATGTATCCTTCAGACTACATGTGCACGACGCTTCTCGAGATGGGGGTTGCGAAGAGCGTGACACAAAAAAATTATCAAAACTGTCCGCTAAAAAAGGATTTCACAAAAATTCATCCTTAATGTTGTGAAATGGGAAATTGAAAATAAAGGATGGAGGGTACACACCAATTATAATATAGCTTCCAACATTAATGGATAACATTCTCAGTGGATACCAATGACGATATAAGAAAAAAAATTGGAGACATATTACAGAGTTCACGCGGCCAAAGGTGCGGGTGCTCAGCTAGTGTTGTATGTATAAGCGAATTGCCACTGACTGACTCACTAAACACGAAATCTCAGAAACTACAAAGCCTACAAACTTGAAATTTGGCAGATATGTTCCTTTTAGGGAGTAGACATCCACTAAGAAACGATTTTATGAAAATCCATTCCTAAGGGGGTGAAATGAGGGTTGGAATGTTTTATGTAAGTATCCCGCCATAACTGTAGAGTGTCTAGAGCAGTTTCAACCGAACTTGTTACACAGATGACTGAGTATATGACAACAAGTACTATGGGGCTAAGACATTCATTGAACCCCTAGGGAGGGGGTGAGAGGGGGATGACATGTAAAAATAATGGAAAAATCCGATATTAGATTCGAATATGTTTTGACACTAAATTTATTATTTTTATTATTAATCATAATTTTCGGTGGCGTTTGGATGTATAAGGACGTGCCAGATGCTTTCTAAGTTCTTACGATCAGTCCACATTGCAGATAACAAACCCCTAGCGTCCCTAGGGTAGGGTTGGGAGTGAAAGACATGTAGACATCATGTACGACAGGTATTAGTGTTGAATAAATCATTTTTGGGACCGCTGAAGTGATGTGACATCCTCATTACCGGAGAAGTACACGATCACTCGCTATGAAAACTCTTTGGGTAGGGGGTGAGAAGGAGTAAAATGTAAAAATAATCGAATGTGACGAAATTAGGGTTGAGATCGTGGTTTTCGGGGCCGATGAAATTAGTAGTGATATTCTCGAAGACGTCCAAGACCACAACAAACCCATATAAACTCCGGCACCCCTAGGGAAGAAAATATATGAAAAAAATATGAAACATGACATACCTGTGACGAGTCCATAATTTTGGCGTGGCTTAGTTGATAGTGAAATCCTGATATCGTGTAAATCTGAACTCAGCTCTCGTGAAACAAACACACCAATAGCACCCCTTGGGTGGGACGGGGTTGAAAATGGGTTTATGGATAAAAATAATTGCAAAGTAATTTTGAAATATAAAAATGAATGGGATTCATAGACGAGGTGTTTCTACACTCCCAGTTTAGTTATAATCAAGATGAGATCATATAGGAAAACTATTCTTAGAGCTGGGGGCGGAAGAGACGAGACGTAAAAATTACGTAAAAAGACCGATATTAGGGCGGAGTCCATGTTGTTGTTTTTTTGTATACTGAGATGAATAATTGTATTTCCAATGACATTATGTACCCTTCAGACCGCATGAGGTGCACTACGTCCCTAGCAGTGAGGGTTGGAAAGAAGAGCGGAAAAATTATCGATTATGTCCGCTAAGAAAGGATTTTACAAGTTCACTCCCAAGGGCAGAAATTACTGTTTCCAAAAAACGTCTTTTTAAATTACATCAGTGAAACTAAGGGATTGAGGGTACACATCAATACTATAAAATTTCCGACATGAATGGATAAGATTCTCAGTGAATACCGATGAGGATATGAGAAACAATAAAATTTGAGACATATTACAGAATTTACGCTAGCAAAGTTGTAGGTACTCAGCTTGTACTACATTTTAATACCTCAACGTTTTTACACTAATTTTTTAGTTTTTTGAATGCAAATTTATTATTGGGTCAAATTTATTCAAATAATAATTGAAGTACATACCTCCAGTGTATCTCAACAGCTAATAAATTACCTGTGTACTTATTAGTATGGGCAATTTCTTTAAAAAATCGGACTGACTTGGACATGACGCCTCTGATCTTGCAAGAAGAGCGTGATTGACCCAAGTTTGGAAATTCAAATGATCTCCGTGATTTCAATTCGATAGAGATACTTTGAAAATAATATACTCTTATTTATATTTTGTTTGTAAAAAACAGGAATATTTTCTTGTTTCAGTCCGTGATATTTGATATCGATCTGTGTTATGTTACGTATGCAACCTCTCATTTCATACAACAGTCTCTGGCTACAATAAATGACGAGATCCTAAGAACGAAAAATATTGAGCTGTCAAGTTTGGCTCTGAAGAGCATGTGTCATTTTCAACTTAGTCTCCAAATGTAATTTATTGAGTCGTATTTGCTTATCTGGACGAAGACTTATTCCAATGCCTGATTGGTTGATAAATTGCTTCAGAGTTGAGCATGTATATTTCAAATTGAGGCTCGGGAGATAACACTAATACCTTACAGTTTCTAAATCGTAATAATATTTAAATGACGTTTTAGAGACTTACAATCCTAGATAAAAATACTCGAAATAAATTCTTATTTACAACTATCATTTTCTTAATGCCTAATCTATGTTTGACCTCGTAACGATTTTTTTTTCATATTCTTGGGTATAATCAAGAAAAGCGGTTGATCATTCATTGAGAATTATTTATTTCGATAGGATAAAAAAATGGCTGACTTAATAGACTGTGATAGGTTTCTTTTCTTTGGAATTTCACGCAACTTTTAAAAAAATTACATGCATCGAGCTCTAGAGTCGGAACATGAATAAATGGGGACTTTAGAGTTGGAACATGAAATGAGAATCAAAAGTAGGAGACTATTGCATCCCCCCTCCACCCGAAAGTTTAATATTTTTTCATTATCGTAGAAAAAAAATAGATTTTTTTATGAAAAAGTTAGAATTTAAGAGCTTCATTAGTAAAGAGTCGATTTATTGCATAAAGAAAAGTAATATCCATAAAAATCGTATGTTCTTGATTTCTTGTTAACATAAATGTAATTTCTTGGCATTAGGTCAGAAATTAAAATTCTCTTCTAAGTGCCAACGTTTCAATACTTATATCATCATCACCACCACTGCTAATCAGTTATGTAAAATTAGTATTCCGAGTATGTGATGATTCTTTACTTTCCAATCGCACAGGGTGTGTAAGGATAGTATTGTAATCTGTCAAAGAAATTGAGATCTCTTCGGATCCTTCGAATTGGATTCAGGAGAGTCTATTTTCAAATTTTGGCGATGATGTCCAATATTGTAGGTGTGTATGTATGTTAAGAATTTTGTTCCCCCGATACCTCACTAACACATTGATGTATCGAAACAAAACTTGAGATTTGACTTTGAATGCGTTGGGAATAGAAGTCTATATCTAGACAGCTCATTCTGATTTCATTTACACACTGCGCTCCAATTCCGGTTTCTAAATATTCAAAATTTTGAAAATATGCCTAAAAGCATTTTGGTTGGTCAGTGAATTCTGCGTACAGATTGCTAATCCGCATTCCTGAATATTTTTTTTGTAATTTTCTTGTCTCCTCAAGTTTACTTTATTTGTTTAAAATATATTTTTATGTATTCTATTATAGAATATAATATATAAATAGACAGAGTGAGCGACGTAAAATTTATCTATTTTTTGTATGTAGGTGGGTATTTTTACGTTTTACTTGTGTTATGTTATTTATTTATGTTGTTGTTGGCCATTTACATTTGACCACCTTGCCTGCAAAAAAGTCATTGCAATGTTTCTTTAACTCATATGTTACAATCATTTATCAACTTTCACATCTCGCCTTTCGTCATCTGTCAAGTCCTGTTCGTCCTCGTGTTTGTATCTCTAACATTTTGTTCTCTCTTTCCTCAATCTTCCGTATTTATTACAACCTTGATCATTCCTATTCGCGTCACATATTTCCTTATTTTTCTCATAATTTTCCCAGTTGTTTGTCAATTCTTTCTTCTCTTGTCCATTCCATATTTCTGATGCCATTATACACATCGAAACTTTGGCAAGTATGAAGAGAATTAAAATTTTTAATTTGTATCCTAATCACAGCCGAAATTACAGTGGAAAGTAATCTCTTTTATCTCATAAAATGTATCCACCACAAATTTATGCTCCTCTCAACGTATCACATTCTTTATGCGACGTACCTCCTCGTGTGGATAAGCCGCACAGGAATTAAGAACAGTTCTATCTGAAGGATGTCGAAGTCGACGATGAAAATCGATGACGTGTGTTGCTAGAGATATAAGAAGTAATATATCGTAAATTAACTATTGAAAAATTGTTACTGCGGAGTACCTAACATTTACATTCACCCCATGCAAGACGTGCGTAGGACATGGGCATATATCAAAGATATTGCGCTGACACGAGACGTTAAAATTTTCCGGAAGAAATCGACACAAGATGATCAAGGCATTAAAATGTTTAATTCTCACACACGTTGACGCAAACATCAACATTGACGCAAACACAACATTGACGCAAACACAACAAATGTAAACACTTTTCTTTTTTTCAATGAAAAACAGTATGTTAGTTTAATGCTATTATAGTAAAATTGGGTCTGTTTTTTTTTAAATTGATGTTTGGTCATCGACGGAGAAAAAAAAATGCCATTAGTACCTTAAATTACATTTCAATGAATTATTCTCTCAATATAATTGTTTCTATGGACGATCACACTGAGTACTATACTATCATGTGAGATTATTATTTAACATCGTTTTCCGTAATTACTAGTTTATATTATGAGCGATATTTACATTATACAATAAATCAGTTTTTACATAACAGCGAGGGTTCACTAATTATGAAAGAATAAACTATATTTTCCTACTTTCAAATTATTGTTTGGCATATTGTATAAAAGCATAAAAGAGTGATTCTTTGGAATACATGTATTTGGATTTACTTTAAACTAACGAAAAATAAACTATTTTGAAATGAAAACTAGAAAAAAATAGTGTAAAAAATAGTCTTAAAGCGTCCTGCTTTTAAATCCTAAAAAAATCAGCGTATTTTGACGAAATTTTCTAGTAATCCAATATGCGGTACATTGATTGTATAAAAAGATCTTTGTGTTTCCTCTAGTGCAAATTTCCATTTACTTTGATCTTGCCTCCAGAATCTGATTAGTATATGAAATGCAAAATTATCATTGACGATAAGAAAAGATTAATTATATGTTCTACGTAAGAAGAATCATCTAAAACACCAAGATGAGAATTAACAACTCTCCGGCACAAAACAAACCGTCGACCCGCCGCAAAGACCCGGAATATGCATCATGAAATCATTAACAACACAGATTTTATCTGCAATAGAATTTGAAAAAAAAAGAAGAAAACCCGTCAGCCAGTTCTCAAACATTAAACGATCGTAATTTAATTTCGGTTATGGATGTTGGTTGATCGGTCACCCACGGGGAGCGCTGCGGAGACCTTGAAACGACTTCCTGTCGCTTGTTGATATTCACTTACGAGCATCGAACGATATTTACGAGCACTAGAGGGACGAGGTTGAATGCAGGGAATCACTTTGAGGATGATGTACTGGAGACAAGATGGCCTCCAGCGAGTTAGAGGAGGAATAGGGAGAGAGTAAAACAAGAGAGAATAAATAAGACAAAACGAAGAAACAAGAAAAAGAAGGGAGAAAAGGGGAAAAAAAAGAAAAGAGAAAAAAGAAAACCGGAAAAAAGAAAAGAGGGAAAAGGAATAGAGAGAAAGAAAACAGAAGATAAAGAAGGAATAAGGGATAGTAATAAACGAGTGACATAGCAAACAGGGTGAGTAAGAAGTGGGTAAAAACGAAACACAAAATAAACAGGACGAAGGATACTTTAAAAAATAAAAAAGAAGAAAAGAGAATTGACCGGAGTAACAAGGAGTATGAATAAAGAGTTATAGTAGTGGGAAAATGCGGAAAGGAACGAGCAAAAGATAATCAGCATTTGGACAGCAAGTGTCCGCGCGAAATTTCCTGTTCCTCGGTGAGGAAATTTGTTGCATTAGCTACCAATTAAATTCTTGATATACGCTGTACTAGCTACTAATAACACGCGGTATCTCGTGCAACGTTAATTACACTTCTAACCCAAAACAATTTAATGTTCTCCCTCTCTCGACAATTTGAAGCACCATACCCAGACGAGATGGAAATATTTGCGTCTGGATAACGAGAATAAATGGACGGACAACGAGGATAAATAAATTTACGGTCGGAGTGGAACATGATAATCGATGTAATTTGTATTTACTTACATGCGATGTTAATTAGTACAAAAATCTACCTTAAACTTGAATTTTTTGAAACTCGTCGCTCTAAGTAAGCGAGCCACTGAAAATCTGACTCATACATCCATGACAATTTAACAAAAGCAATTCCGTAGCGTAATCGAAATGAACTTCATCCTCATTATTTCAATATTTTAGAGAACAACAAACATATTGATGGTATTGGTGAAGTTTTATTGGGCTATGAAAAATGAAACTAGTGTGTGTGTCTCTCCAATTTTACATTTTCCACGTTTCGTAGTTCGTAGAACGATTGCAATGCAATCCAATGACTGCAAATGCAATCCGAAGTTATTTCTGATGATAAATGCAAGATTGGCCAGACCAACATTACTTTTCTGTCAGTAAAATATTTTTCCTTCTCTCATTAATAATAATCTATTTTCTCAATAATAGCACAACAATTCTAATTAGTTTTGAATCAGTTTACTATTTTGTAGGAGAGGCTTGATACTTTGCTTATTCAAATCATGAATAAGATTAAATTATATAATGTCATAATGTATCGTAAATGTAACCACACATACAACTCCATAAAAAATACTCAATCAGATTAAATATTTATTCCCCTTAATAGATAATTTGAATCTCATGGGGTGATTTCCATTCAAAAAAGTGATCACAGAAATTTATCATTAAAGTAATGTAATATCTTGTGGATGTAAAATGTAGATGGAATTATGAAATTAATTACAGCCGAGACATTGATAAAAACATATATTTTCTATGCGCTTAAATCCATATTTATTTTTTTTCTAGTATGTAATTCTCATGGAGGAAAGAACAATAACAAAAACAGGAAATGGAAGTTGATTCATATTGAAAAGATAGTTGATTATGATGTACCTGCTTCATATTGTTGACTCAGGGGTGTATCTTAACGCTCCGTAACTACAACACCCATCGGGGCAACCTGGCATATCTCTGATGAAAATTACACGCATAAATTTTTCTTTACAAGTCACTTTCACCAACTACCCAACGCGCTGGTATATTTTTGATTATCAAGCTTAAAAAAGATAATCCAAGGTTTTATAAATTTGTCTCTTCGTATTTATTTTATTTTATATCTTTTGAAAAAAGGAGGTTCAGGGCTCTTCCATCCGAGCGTTGGATTGGGGTGAGGGAATAGGGAAGAAGAGATTTTGGGTTGCCGAGGAACTTTCGTTCCGAACCGACATTAGTCTGGAGTAGGTGAGGCAAACCCCAGCTGAAAACTTCACACAGTTCGGCCGAGCGGGGTTTGAACCCACGCTCTATTGCTCAGCGAAATCGTGAAAGCGAAGACGCTACCACTGCTGTCGTTATTTAGGGAGGGAAAGGCGAATAAACACAGTATAAATTTGAAATTTGATTGGTACAGTACGAAACATTCATCTTACTATCGGAGGCCTTGACTTATTCATTCACACGTTGTCAACAATCAAATTATCTTTTTCTATTGTTGTATTTGTAAATGGGAAATGTAGCGTGCTATTGAAGTTTATCTACATGGAGCGATAGGAATTAGGAATTGGGTTGGGTGGTAGGTCATTGTTAGTACGTGGGCCGGTTAGCTGGGTTTACCAGCAACTTGGCTCACATGG
>NNCF01128474.1:233538-261207 GCA_002313205.1 Laupala kohalensis | reverse complement strand
GTAGTAGTAGTTAGTAATAGTTAGAGTTATTGATACTAGCAGGAGGTGGATAGAGGAAGGATGGTTTGATTTTCAGTAGTCACAGCCATATGAATGGGGAATCGAACCCGGGATGACTCGGTGATGAGCGAGAACACTACCACCTGAGCCACCGTTGGGCCGTTTTCTATACTCTTTCGATCGATCGGATATGGAGTTTAGCAAAATGTTGCCCGACAAATTAAACTAATAAGTCATATATATATTAATTATTGGAGTGATTATTGAATTCTCATCGATTAATTTATATTATTGCAAGCAGGGAAAATTAAATAATATATTTCTTTATTTTTAAAGTATTTTTAATATTTATTATTATAATGAACTATTTCCGTATTGTAATGTAACGGAGTAATTCAGAATAGAATTTTCTGTTTCATCTCACCGGACATATAAATTGTGAGAGCATAGATTTAGAACACGAAGGTGTAGTGGAACTCGCGGGCCGCCAGTTGAGCTCGGAATGGTTGAAGATAAAACAAAGGTCTGAGACGATTCCCAAATATCTGTCTTCCACGAACTTCATCAAAATCATTATAGCCATTCTTGAGAGAGAAAAAGTAATCTCGAAATATACGTACATAAATACAACTACAGATAGCTTAATAGTTAAGGATTCAGCAAATTAGTGTCATTAGTGTAAGGTGTCATAAATATGCACAAAAAAAGAAACGATGAATACGGACTTACATTCTGAACTTGAAAGCAACGCAACCGAACGCGTCGGACGAGCTTCTGGCGGTGTACAAATAATGCGTACAAATTAGAGAACGCCTACCCGAGCTCGTGTGTCGAAGTGGTCCGAAGCGGATGGGTTGCTCTCCAAGAGGCGGTGAGAAGTGACATTGGATGAGTTACATCATTAAGTGGGCGTGAGAGATGGAGATACATTGAAGTACAAGTTTTTGTCATTAGTCGTAGTGTAAAGATGTGTCGTCAGGTATACTTAGTCGCAAGACATGATTTAATCATTTACTCACTTATATTTTGATGCATTAAGCGATCGATTCAGAGTGGGTTTTGTGCGCAGATAACTGGGACGTCTCGGATATGGAAAGTTTCGTGCAAAATTATGAATCTTTGAGACAATATGAATCATTTAAGAAAACTTGCGACTTTTGACTTACACGATGCAAATACGTACCTATATTCAAAAAATAATTTATTTCTTTACAAAATTATTATTCGATGTTGCATTTATTCAGGAATACACGTTTTTTTTTGCGGGTTGGAAGGTTCAGATCTCCCGGCGTCTCAGGATATGGAACGTAAGAGGAAAAATTACTCACAAGGCAATTTTGATTCTGTAAGAATATATTTTATTACGTTATTCCAATACGTACCTATAATCCAAAAATAATTTATTGTTTTATAAAATTGTGAGTAATTTTTTTTGGAGGGTGGAGGGTTTGAACCCTCCACAATCTGCCTGTGGTTTCTATTGTCGTTTCACTTAACAATTTGAGTAAATAATCAGCAGACTCAAGGATGCGTCAAAAGTACGCGTAGAAAACTTATCCGTCACCTCCTCGAAGTAAAGAATCAACATCGCGAATAAGTGAATATTTCGAAACGGAAAGATGAAATTTTTTCGTACAGCCTCAAGGATCTTACTTAGGTGTGAGGTTAGGTCATTGTCTTAGCCAAGCTTTACATTCGGAAATGTTAAAAATATTCGCTGTTTCTTTTTGGTGATCATTCAAATTCAATAAATGTTAAGTATTTTTATTCGTCGTTTTTCTGGATTTGAAGAAACAGTGAAAAAAAAACATAGTTTCTTTTTAAAAAATGAATGAAATTTCACTATCAATGGAGCTAAATTAGTTACAAATCATATGAATTTGTCAAATTATTTACGCCGTATCACGACTGATCTAAGTGAAAGCTTCATTTCGATTTTTGTGTTTGTTTGGGAGATATTTGAGGTTTTTGCTTTTACTGATTCACCCGGTGTACCAAATGTTCTACAAAAAGAATTCACAAAAGTTTAGTGAGTATTTTTCCACGAGTATTCAGTTAGTTAAATAATTAACAAACAAATACAAAACTTAAAGGTTTGTTTAACGTAACTTTTATTTCTTTCGTGTTTCCGACACCGTCCTTGTACACTCTGAATTAATGATCCACTTCCAAGATGAAACAAGAAACGTACGATCTTCCAGAATCCATTTCGAGTCACAATGCAAATGGCGACGCCGTGACACGAAAACAACGACATCCTCCGGGAGACAAACGACATGCTAATCCATCTCCTTCCTCTTTAGTTTGGCCTTTTGACCTCTGGCATTTGGCACGTCCTCCCAAACAAACAACATCTCACCTAGACCAGTATTTTTCATCTAAAGAGTTAAATATGTAGGTGTTAAGATTATGAATAAATTTTCACACGAAGGTAAAAATCTTCACTTTTAAATACTTTTCATTTCATAATGTCCCGATATAATAACCCAACATTTCTATCAATTTGTGTGGTTAAGATAAGAAACAAAACTCTTGGCCTGAACCTTGCCACATCAAAAAATACGATATTGAATAAATCAATAAAAATAAATTAATGTATAATTGAAAACAGTAAAAATGAATAACTCTACTCTACGAAAACAAGTGAGAAAAAACCTTCATCAATTAAGTTGCAGTACGAGAATGAATGAGAAGAAAATCCAGGTTGAAATTATGCTACTGTTTTATGCAAACCAGAAACAGTATCGAAACCCCCCCAAAAATGATAGAAAAATATTTCAACCTTCAAATTTTGATCGAAATTACCTAGTTTATTTTTTTATTTCATTATGAACTTCCTTCGAAGCGAAAAATTAGAAAGGTAGAAAATTAAAAATATGTGCTACAATACATTTGTAAAAAACAGTAGTTTTCTTCAAAAATTTTCTATTCAATAATTTCTTTTGAGTACAGTGAAAACTTGCATTCGTATTGATAAGAATCGTATAATGCGTTGTAAACCTACACTAGCTCCTATCGTGATATTTTCCTAGTCTCACATCGCAAGGACGACTCAATGTTGTCTCGACTGCATTGGACGTAGAGTCAACGTCAAACTAGTAAATTTATTCATGTAATATCACATGATTTCTGGTATCACGTGATTGTATAACGAAACATGCAGTTCCAGGACTGTTGACGAACAATCAACATTAGAAGACAAAAAAAAAAAGACGTTGGAAAATTTTTATTTATCCATAGAGCGATTAGACTTGAATTAAATGCCTGTATCGGTTGTGGAAAGATTTCGAGTTCTGCATCTATACCCAGGGTTAGGCAAACGTATGAGAAAAAGCGATGGCCGGTGCCGCCACTAACACAATCGTATGTTGTAATATTCTTAAAAGCTTTACTTCAAGTAAGTTGCACTTTCACACCAATGTTCTCCACGTGGCTAATTTTTTCGCACCTTTTCTTGATTCATGATGCCATGTGAAATATCACACAACTGTAGTACACATAAATGATTGATTAAGTTGCAGCTCGAGTGATACTAGATAATTCACAAGGTCCTCCTGTGCCGTCAGAACATTTCTAAAGGTTTCCTAACGAAGTATAACATGAAAACAGACTCCAGAAATCTTGTTTCTGGAATTACAGGCGAAGAGATTCCCTGGCTCTAAAACAAAAAAATCTGATGTATTGTTTACTGCTATAATAAAAATTAATATTGCTATTGACAGGACGGTGGAACATAATAGACCTGATTTGGTGTTCACGGGAAAAAAGACCAGGTTACTTTCGTAATAGATGTAGCGACACCTAACACTAATGGTATGTGAACAAGGATTCCAAATTTAAGGAAGAAATTGAAAGGATATGGAGGACTGACAGAGTCGTTATAATTCTAATCATTATCTCAGCAAATGGCATTATCCCCACAGATCAGTTCAAAAGTCTAGAATGGGATCTCCCTCGAGAGCGTTTCCTACCTATGCAAAAAGCTGTCATCCTGGAAACATGTCGAACTATCTGGAAGTTTTTGTAAATATTAAATCAAACCAAAGAAGGGAGTGATTGGCATGTCCCTTACCCCTTCTTATCCAGCCTTCAGCTGAGAATTGATAAAGAACAATAATAATAATAATAATTTTTTTGCCAAAAAAGCAGTTACAAACTGCGTATGACCACGTGGAGGACAATAGACTTAGTTTACTGTCCGGAAGCAAGCAAGGGACATATAACATCTCATCAATTCCGGATCAAACGCCCTAAGACAGAGGCGGATTTAACATTTCAGCTTTACACTCCTAAGAAAAGTAGTTCGATACGTTTTGTAATTTTAACAGAACACCAACAAATTTATATTAAATAGAATCAAAATAATTATTTTAGAAATACCTTATTATCAAATTTTTAAGTCATTCGGAAAATATTGTTTATAAATCATATCTATTAAAATAACTCTTGATTCGAGACTTATTATTTGAATAGAAGCCGCCCCTTTGCACTTTGTAGTTCCGCTCTACCGCTACTTAAAAAGTAAAGCAAGCGGCGAGTGATCACAGCACACTCTACTTATTTCAGTCTCTCAACGTAACACAGTTGTTCCAATAACGAGGACATTGTGTTCACTGGTCATATTTGGGAAAAACAAATATTTAAACGTAGTCTGCCCCTAAAACGATCATTGTTTTTCCATACTATTTTCGCAGATATATTTCAATCTTTCAACACAATAAATAAATAAATTTATTGTCAAAAAACAGTACAAACTGCGTATGACCACGTGGAGGACAATAAACTAATTTACTCTCCGGAAGCAAGCAAGGGACCATCCCATCAATTCCGATCAAGGGCCCTAAGGCAGAGGCGGATTCAAAAAATTTCAGCAAAAGTTCCTAAATAAGATAAAACGTTAGCTGCGAGTTGTAATACTAATAGAATGTCAATATGTTTGTAATTTTAAGCAAAATATTACATGTACAAGTTATTATCGAACTATAGATTATTCTGAGTATAGTGTTTAAAAATCATAAGAATTGAAATAACACTAAATTCACGATTTATTGTTACAATAAACATGCCCCTAGACAAAGCCTAGAGAACCTGAATGATAAATCCGCCTCTACCAGAAGGAAAAACGGAGAAAAACCCGGGCCAGGATGGATATTATACGGATTTCAAAACTCCAAAATTTAAGAAGTGGTGGTTACTCAGCTAATCTCCCACATATCGATTTGACCGCGACCCCAACAGTAAGCCACTGTTCGCATTTATTCTTCTTTGAGGTGGCTGCAGACATTCGTCTTTAAGCGAATCCCGAGCGACTGGTTGCCGAATAGCGCACAGTGTGGACGGGCCTTTGCAGCATCGCGAATGCTGGTGCTCGCCCTACCCGAATTGTCAGTGTCAAGTCACCACAACCTACAGAAGGCGCTTAATTTGATTATTTGGCGATGTTATTTCTCGATCTATAAACTATAATAATATTTATTTAATTGCAAATGGGCAGATCTTACCCGGTGACAGAATGTAAGGAAATACAGTTAAGTGATACGAAGAAATGGAATTAAAAGTTAACCATATAGTTAATTCACGTATTTGACCAAGAAAAATTAAAATATTAAATCTACAAACTAATCTATTGTTTATAATTATTTATTGCGTATACTTCGACTGACTACGCTGACGTTTCGTGCACTTCACTTCCCTTTTTTCATTTCTAACTCACGTATCATTCTCTTATCACTCCACTTTACTACCCCTTCCATCACATCTGCTTCCAGAACTTGCCTAACCCTGCAAACAGACGCAGAGCTCCAAATATTTTCCCCAACCATTAAATGCCAGTCTCTAATAAATCTATTGAGAAATAAATATTTTCCAACGTCGGTCTTTTCTTGCCAGCTCTAAATTTCAACATATGATATTTTCTACCTATCCGAGAATGACGTCCCAAATTTACCGCGGTGTATTTTCCACGCGGGTTCGTTTCTACAATGTATGGTATTGAGTCAATTGTATTTTTACATCTGTAACTCAAGAAAATGAAATATTTTTCAAAGACCCTATAGAAATGTTTTCACGTCCCTTCAAATAATTCTTACGTAAACGATAACAACATAACATTTCATTCACAATTATTTCCTCCTTTGCACTTATAAAAATAATAATTAACTTTCTTAACCATTTTTTCTATGAGCCTTATTGTCACAACATTATTTTATCTTTAAAAAAAAATTTCGTAAATTTTGGTCTTAATTTTGTCTGTGTATCTTTTTCTCCTCTGTTGAAACATTTTTTTGTATTCACGTATTATCGCGTCAGAACCTTTTGAACGAGTTCTCATTTTTTACCGTTTCGTTCCTTTCTTTTTACGTCGCAAATTATCATCGGAAAGGAAAAGATGAACCGGTGACCCGTTGATTACATAATTACCATTTCTTAAAACCTTTCCTTTGCCCATTTACACAACAGCAGTCATGAGCAAACATCTGGAATTCTCCTCTGCATTTAAACCGAGAAATAAATTGCCCATATCCTTCCATTCACCCGTAGTTTCTTCCGTTAGCCCTCAATCAAAGTGTTGCAGAGTTTCCTCCGGTCGAAGCAGATTTCCTAAAAACAGAGGTACTTGGTCGAGAGATTAGTTCTCTCGCGGCGCAACAGGTGGCAGCAGCGCCGACATCCATCGGAAGAGGCAGCGCCCGGTGTGACGGTGATAGGAAGAGACAGGTATAAAGCGAGAGACGGGGAGAAAGGGAGGAAGATTTAAAACCTCCGCTTTCAACGCCGTTGAGGGTTGAAACAAGAAAATTAAAATGCAACTGAATGAAGGGGAATGAACAGATGTTGCGGAAACTTCTCCACGGCGGAAATCACTCACAAGAAAAATAAATGAGTGAAAGGATTGGGTGAAATGGAAGAGAATATGTTCTCAAGGTGATCCGCGGTGTAGCAGTTTCTGAGCATACTTACCGTCTTTGGAGACGAAGGATCAACCTCCGAAAGATCCAAGAGTGTCAGTGACATTTTCTCGGACACTCTAGTTTATCAATAATGTATTGCCGAATAGCTGTTACAAACTGCGGTTGAACACGTGGAGGAGAATAAGCTATATTATGTATAAATTAACCTCGTTCATGTACGTGAATAAGAAACACAGAATATTCTCTTTCACCAACTTTAACTTATTTCAAAAGTTTCTACAAGGTGGAATGAATTATTTCAATAAATCTTCTTTTATTGCTCCTATTCTTAACATCGTTAGAGATGAAAAGAAGGGACAGAAACCTTGAATTCAGTTGATTGGGAGAGCGATCTTCTTATTTGCTCTATTCTTCCTCATTTTCGTTCTTATTCAAGAGCACACTCTGGAGCAGAACGTCCTTCCCACGGATCCTGTAAATAAATATATAAATTTCAATGTCGCAAAAAGCTGTTACAAACTGCGTATGACCACGTGGAGGACAATAAAGTAATTTAGTCTTCGGAAGCAAGCAAGGAACCATCCGAACAATTCCGATGAAAGGGTACAAAGGTACAGGCGGATTTAACATTTCTGCACCCCGAGACCAATTCATGATAGGCACCCCTTAAAATAAAAACTAAAATACTTAGCTTCGTGTCATAATATGTAAAGAATAATGAAAAATTTTATTTTTAATTGTTGAAAAATATTGTTATGAACCAAATACATACAGTTACCATTGTATTATGTTGAAAATGAATTTGAACAAAATAACTCAAAATTACAGAATTACTCTAAACTGAGAGCTATGAAAATATTTTTTTAAGAAATAAAATTATTGTGGTACATTTATATTCTTTAACCTACCCTCGGACAGACGTCATAACATAAATTAAATTATTGTCAGAATAATAAAATATGTTTTTCACGATTCTCAGCGAAAGTCGTACTTTAAAATTTGTATAACTTCCTCCGATTGAATCAAATTTTAATATATTGTAGAAAGAGGTTACAAAATATATAATTTAAATTATTGTTTTATTGTCCCAAAAAATCTTCTACTAAGTAGTGATGAACTATCGTTTTAAGCACAAGTTGTTTTGTAAATTTTTACAAAGATAGTAGAAGGATTTCTTTCCACGTATGAGCGATAGTAATAACGAACGAGAAATTTTAGTTAATTGGTTTCAACGTAAAAACACTCATTATTTTCTTTATACGTATCATTAATTTATTTATAAAATTTAAAAAAATTCTTCGAACTAGTGTTTATTTGTAATGATCTCCATTCATTTTATGAATTACTTGACATAATTACCCGAGGACGAAAGTTATAGCAGTGTTTATCACGGGATTATCATATACCCCTTTTTAGTGCACGTAACTAGCGCCCTCTCTCCGCGTTGGCTCTCATACGTAGCGTACTACGCAGAACACTATACTCTCCAAAAGCTCTCCACACGGAGCTTATGATCTCCCTGCACCGGGTCGTACGCATATTGCATTGCTGGTGAGTTACGAATCATTATCGTAAGTATACCACACGAAGGGAAAATTGATAATTACCTGCAAGTTGTGGTGGGTATGGTAGTATTAGATTCAGAGCTCTCGTACTGATTTTACGGGGAAAATAGCTAAATTCAACCCAGCAACACTAATTATATAAAAAAAAAATTCTGTTTGAAAAAGGATGACCAAGTTACGCCACAGATAAGCAATAGTGCTGAGACAATCTCCTCCCGAATGTTTTTGTGAATAGTTTCAACTGCTTTTTTTCTAACGAAGATTATTTATGTTTTATTTATTCATGCGTTTTAGGAGCTTCAAAATGATTATGGATACAAATTACGTAGTGATGAAGTTGAGATAAATTTTTAGTAATACATAATTCGTCTTAAAATACCCTTAGACTTACAATTATTTAGTTTGAAATTTAGGTATAAACTATTAGAACAAAAACTACTTAGCAGGGATTCCGTGAACACCATAGATAACCACGACCATAATTCAATATTAAAATTAT
The DNA here is from genome assembly GCA_002313205.1 of Laupala kohalensis. Lineage (NCBI taxonomy): Eukaryota > Metazoa > Arthropoda > Insecta > Orthoptera > Trigonidiidae > Laupala > Laupala kohalensis. The sequence goes on along the minus strand of NNCF01128474.1, from coordinate 252,232 downwards.
CAAAATTTGTGAATTTTGCTAGTAAATTATAATTTTTACATTAATATTTCTAATTTTTGTTGGTTCTAGATACTGAAATTTAATACATAATATTAATTCATATCATTGACTCTTTCAAAACATTTATTTCCAGTAGTACAAATATATCACTTCAATAAATTTACCGATTTCATATATTGAATGTAAATCAAGTAAACTATTTTTCAATGAAGGGTAAAAACATCAATCGTGAAAGAAAATATTTCATCATCGTTGCAAACCTTACGTCTTCCTGATTTGACCTCTTCACCCATCGACCAGTCGTGGTCAAACAAATGAGAACTGCGACAAGAGCTACCGCGCTGCTAACGATGCCGTGTAATACATCAACGCCAATCCGACCGTCACTAGACGCTGTACGGAACATGACATGTTTTCCCTTCCAGTGACTCATCAGCAGTGTACGAAAGAGAATGAAATATTACTTTTAATTTATTCGTTGACTTTCTTCCAGGATTTCTTTACTTATTTCGTATTCTTTGCAAACTTCATCACGTCATGGTAATAATAATAATAATATCATTAATAATAAAAATAAAATGTCTTTATTTCATCAGGCTTGCTCTTCCGCCTCGCCACCATTTACAAATATATACCATTTAATATATATACACACGATTCATACAACATACACATACATGAATAATTATTACAATAAGTCTATTTTAGTCTGGGTTAGCAATCTAGGGATCATTCCGGCATTTACATTTAGCAATCGAGGAAAATCCAGAAAAAGATTCAATAAGGATGACAGCTTAGTAGCGAACACAGAACGTACACAACTTCAAAGCTAAGTGACACTAAATTATATAATTACACATATAGATAAAATACAGAAGAAAAGTTACAAAAGAAATATAACATAAGGAAAATTATATAAACATACATAAGAAATGTTACATCTATTGCACATAATGTTTAATCTATCATTACAATTTAGTACAGCTATGAAATGTATTTTAAGTTTTGACACGAGCATAAATATACCACATCTGTAATATGATCGAACACATTTACTGATAATTTGTTCAAAAATCCAAGTCACTTTAATTTATGTTCATTAGTTGTTTCCTATTATTAATTAACTATCTCTGTCGGGCATTTTCTTTCGGTCCTTAGTTCCTTGCTTGCTCCAGGAGAGTAAATTAGCTTGTTGCTGTCCTCCTCGTTGACATATGCAGATTTGAGCTGCTCCGTGGGAAAAAATACCAAAGCACAAATTAAACCTTCAAGTTGTTTCATCGCTCGACTGAATACTATTTTCACATATAAATATCAACCAAGGTAATAAGAGGAACAGTTTTATAATTATATGTAAATAAAAAAATTAGGTATAAAATATTTTTTTCAGTTTCAGACGAGTAATCATAACCCAGGTTAGCGCGCACTTCATAAAACCGATTTGGTTTACATTATTTATTTTGTAATTTGTTGTACCAATCTAATGATTATTTAATGAACATTTTCAAATATTTACTGAGAAATACCAGAGTGTCCGTTTCGTATAACATCATCGTTAATCATCTGCACAGGAGGTAAATACTGTATAGAGTAAATTATTGTCAGCAAAAACAACTATTTGACTCCTTTCCTACTTTTTGTTCTCGGTCATGATACTTATGTACAAAAGCTATAATGTATTACAGTTGCAATAAATTATATTTCGTACAGATTTCGTGTTTGTAATTCGCGACTTATATCAAATGGGAGTAACATTTTTATAGGTTAAATTTATCATCTACCGTGGGGAAATATATATGTACGACACAGGACATTATCGCCAAATTTTATATATGTCTCCCCTAGACCTCATACTCATTATGATCTAAAGAGATCTGGACTCTTCTCTTTATTACGAATGCTTCACATACTTGAATAAATGGAAAGTAAAAATCTGCGTGCACGAGTACTTATGAACGAATCGGAACGAATAGAATTGTATTTCCTTCTATATTTCAGCACGTATTTTTATAAATTTTTGATTTTCGAGATTCAATGGAAACCTTTTTGCGGCTATTCACAATCAGTGATATCTGTGTAATTATAGTTTGTACTTCTATAAGGATAATATTAANGAGGAATCTAGTCTCTACGAGACCACCTCAGAGGTCTTTGGGTTTCACAAGTTGAATGAGAATGATAGACGGACCCGAGAAGCGAACGGGATGGCGCAGTCGGTAGGCGCATGAGCGCGTAAAGCTCAAGGTCCCGGGTTCGAATCCCGGTCCCGTCTACCATTTTCATTCGACGTAACATGATTAAGATATCATTTCATTAAAGACGAGAAAAATTAAAAATATGAAAGTGAAAATGATGTGATTACATAATTGTAAATGTAGGAACTGAAATATTTGCCCTTCAGTCACATCATCATTTCTGTATGCTCTATGAAGAAAATCCGTCTCTCCTCTTTATTAACACGAACAAATATTTGCGTTTTCATTTCTTTCGTATATTTTATTTCTTCATTTTGACGATCCTCGGCTTTTTAAATAACAAAACAATAACGATATTGCGCTGTTCAGTCGCGGTTCTTGTCACGAGACCTGCAGAGAAATGCATCGCAATCTCAACTATGTAAGGAGTCTGTGGAACAAGTTTCTGGTGATGTTTATTCGCTATTGGAACATCCAACTGACGGACGAATGGAAATGTAACTCCTATGCAAATTGTCAGCCTTTCAGACGATTTCTTTTGTGGAATCNACAAGTAAGTGGAAGTAATGCCAGACTCAGCTCGGGGCCCCGTGTTCGCCAAACACGTACTTACTAGATGTAAGCCCCCTGGGGGGTAGAAAGTTATCGTTAACTCTATTGTACTTATCTATTCTTCTCCCCCTCCCCCGCTCTGCCACAAGAAAATTAAATGAAAGTACTATAAATAAGTTATGTCATTCCCTAAATTGTTACACGTACTGAATAAAGCATTCAATATCACAGTTCACTCGTAAATATTAAAATATTTACAGGAACTTACGAGTAAACTGTGATATTTAAAACACCTCTTTAATGCCAAAGGGTCGATCAAAAGGCAACTAACTAAAAAAGAGAAAAAGAATCTATTTTCAGACTTATCTGAAAATAGCTATGATTTGGTTGGTCCAACAAACAACACCTTGAAGGTCACTAACCGACTGAAGCTCACAAGAGCGGAAAAGACTCACAACTATATACTATTATCTAAAATTAGATATCTGTTAACTAAAATTAAGTACTTTTTTGGCGGGGTTCTGGCCATGAGACCAGCTATTCCACCTAACTTAAGAGACGGGATAGGGAAGGAGAGATATTGGGTTGCCGAGGAGCATGTGGAACCGAACCGACATTTGTCTGGAATAGGTGAGTAAAACCTCAGCTGAAAACCTCAGCTAGTTCGTCAGGGTTTGTACCCGCACTCTTCTGCTCAACGGTATCTAGGAAGCGAAGAGTCTACCACTAGAATACAGCAAAGTAGTTATCATTGGCTTCGATCTGTAGCTCTATTTTCTTGAGCCTGGCTTTTCTGTCGATGGTCCTGTCTCCATCTGGGAGAATGAATTTCCGTCTGCAAGGATTAAACACTCTAATAAAAATGGTCATGGAGATGGCTATCTGTTATCGTCAAACGGTGACTGGTGGCAACTTGAAATGAATGGCCATTAATGACCGGTCATTGGCGGCCACTTAAAATGTATGACCGTTCGGGGGTAACAGATGGCCATTCAATGGCCATTTTTACGAGGGTAATGAAGAACGAAGTTAAAAAAATACCAGGAAATTATTTTGAAATTAAAAGAGACCGAGAAGCTCTTGTTTCTTCCGAGATGTCCAGGTGAAGAATCGCTATACACTATATCATAGCACCCTCCAAGTTCTGAATCGCTAGCTGAGTTCCTGCGCACCCAGAAAGGAGAGAGCGACTTCGTAGGTGGATGTGCCAAGTGATAGAATACGGTCACTTTACAAAGAACGCGACTGCAATCTTGGAACCAAACCTGCTCACTAAGGCTGTAAGACAAGTAGCAGCTTTACAAACCACAGCTATATAAACAATTTCACAAAAAAACGTAATGGTTTTCGTGTGTTTTATATACTTAGTAGCTGGAGTCAACAACCGAAGCTTGAGAGTTTCAGTTGAAATCTTCCCGACCATTTCACACGCTTTCATAGAGTTTGATAAATACCCATCAGAAACACATATTAGCGTACCATCTCGACTTCAAAAGACATAAAATTATTAAGTCTATTCCTCTGTTAAATATAGCATTTCATTTCGAACAAAAGTTTTATTTGAACAAAAATTATGAGAAGCCACTCTGGGAATCTGAAAAAGTAACATAGATGGCGCATTACTTCTGAACTGTGTCATTTCGTTTGACGCTCTTTGAATCAAAACTTTTGTTACATCCAAGATCCAATAATATTTGTTCGATCTCTAACATTCTTTCAATTTCTTACATAAAATGCAATGAAAATCGATACTATGGATTTCAATAAAAAATTTGTAACTTAGTTAAATAAATATAAACAACTAATTAGAAAACAAAACAAGAAAATAGTCTCTTAATCAGCGATATTTGCCTTCTTCCTCCAACGCAGAATTTCTCATACCATTGAAGATAATCAAAATCAACTTGGACTAGGACAAAGCGTTCACAACTAGTCTGATGACTGCCATCGTGTAAACAAGATACACGAAATATCGGTTGACGTGGGACATGTAGGTTGCGTTTACCTCTAACCATTATCTTGACGTGAAATTCGAAGGTCGTGAAAATAACATAAGTTTATCGCAGAAACGAATGGTTGAAACAAAATTTACATTAAGACGCAAATGTCCTTTACTGAGTAACACGATGGGGGGAAATGAGACAGATGAAAAATCGCACATTTAAAGCATAAAAGAAGTGACTAAGAGTTCTTATTCTTTCATTTCTCCTTTCAAATTTAAAAGCAAATCAAAAAATTAAATAAAGAAAAGACGCTATTTATTTATGTATCTTGATGTCTTCGTTCCTGACGAATGAAATTTTGGTGAGTAATGAACAATATTTGCAGCGAATTGTACGTGAATTACGTAACATCCTGGCCCGGGTTTTTCTCCGTTTTTCCTTCTGGTAGAGGCGGATTTATCATACAGGTTCTCTAGGCTTTGTCTAGGGGCGTGTCTATTGTAACAATAAATCGTGAATTTAGTGTTATTTCAATTCTTATGATTTTTAAACACTATACTCAGAATAATCTATAGTTCGATAATAACTTACATGTAATTTTTTGCTTAAAATTACAAACATATTGACATTCTATTAGTATTATAACTCGCAGCTAACTTTTTATCTTATCTAGGAATTTTTGCTGAATTTTTTGAATCCGCCTCTGCCTTAGGGCCCTTGATCGGAATTGATGGGATGGTCCCTTGCTTGCTTCCGGAGAGTAAATTAGTTTTTTTCCCCTCCACGTGGTCATACGCAGTTTGTACTGTTTTTTGACAATAAATTTATTATTATTATTATTATTAACACTCCATTGTATAGTATGCTGTTCATAACTGTTCTATGTGTTCTATTTACATTGTTAATGCTAAATATGAAACCGAGTAAATTTCGAATACAACTACATGAAGTGGGGGAAGTAGCACGTGCCATATTATTCATGTCAATAAAATAGTTTTATTATGATGTTGATCTTGACCAATATATACATTATATAACGGAACGATACATTCGACGATTGGTCATCAATAAAAGATTCTTTTTTCGACGCCAACGTTTCGGCTCAACCCATGTGTGCTTTAGCAAAATATGCTTTGGCAAATCAACACAGTTTTGATTTTCAAAATGCAAAATTTTATGTGTTGTACCTAATTACAAAAAGAGATTAATTAAAGAAATGGTTCACATCACTAAGTTAAGTCATAGAACTTGTGAACATACAAACTGATACTGACAATTTAAGTAACATGTACAAAAATATTATTGACAAATGGGTTGGCAGCAATGGTAGGGTTTTTTTCGCCATGACTGAACTTATAAATTACCATTTTTATTTTTGTTTTTTACCTGCACCAAGAAGATTGTAGAGATGTAGTGGGTTGTATTTCGAGGTTATGGCTGGTGGTAATTGTTGATGATGTTGTTCCATATCACACAGATATATTGTTTTGTATTATAATAAGACTTCTTGGGTATGTTTTTGTAACAATTATTTTATAGTTAGATAGTGAGTAATCATTGATATATTGTTTGTGTTAATAAGGTGTTTCAAAGTTGTAATAAAAATAATGTAAACTGTGTATGTTCTTTTTAACCCTGATGAAGGCAAAGTAAATTGTCGTAACGTTGGCGTTGTAAAAAGAATCTTATGTAAATTAGATTCAATTTTCCTTGTTAATTAATTGGACGGCTTGAATTAGTCGTTTTTAATTACAAAAATGATTTGCGTAACATTATGCTCTTTCTTGACGTTCCTCGTAAGATTGTCGTAAGGTTTCCAACTGCTCTCGTAAAGTACCTTTTGTGTAATTTAGGGACAGTGCCCTTGGGGTGAGCTGAGGCATAACTTAGTATTGAGATCAGTATTGTAGATGAGGATCTATGCTAATTTGCAGAGTGAAGAAAACAAGATATCATGAAATCATTGATGAATGAGCAAAAAGTTATGTTTACGTCATTGATTTCATCGCTTTGATAATTATTTCAGTCACCTCTACACGACTCAATCCTAACACCCCATGACTCTGCTGTGGAGATCCAGTTTCCCCACGCAAATTGCTTATTTGGAGGACCTGCACACATTTCGGAGTGACCTCGCACATCCGTTGCCAAAACACGCAACTAAAATTCAATTTTTAGAAGCTAATCAAATTCATACTAAATCATTCCACTCACATTCTAATGTAAGATCTATTTGATCAAAAAACTAAATAAAAACAAAAAATACGTCGTGTATATGTTTTTAAGTCTTGTAATCACATTTCATAATTAAATCAAATATAGAAGTGATTTTTTCTTTGTCAGTTTCATATATAAACTATTTGTTAGCGCGCGTATTTTGTTTTTGGTGAGCACTTTTCCAGTTTTAAAGTATGAGTAAGTGAATACAGAACGAAAATATTCCCGTTGATCCCTTATCAGCTTGTTTTCTTGTTTGAAAATTTGAGGGATGGTGTGTTCTTTTGTTTTTATTTGAGAAACGTGAAACACATTAATTATTCATGGGGTATATGAATCACTAATATTTGTAATATAATTTTTTTAATCANCTGTCTCTTATACACATCTAGATGTGTATAAGAGACAGAATATTAGTTGAATCATATAGTTTAATAATTTATTTACCAATTTTTTATTTCAGTTCTCTGTGATATATATTTTTGTATTGTATTTTCTTATATACTGCCACTGGGTAAGATCTGCCCAATTGCAGTAAATAAATATATTGTGTAGGCAGAAAAGACGCGGTAGGAAAATATTCAGTAATAAATAATTTATGTTTAAATAAAATTTACGAGTTGAAGTCAATAGANCAGGTTATTGCTCTTAAAAAAAAGAGAATCTGTCAAAAATATGTTTTTTTGCAAAATTTCATTTGTACTAGTGCGTTTTTGAACCGTTTAGACAATCTTCTCCAATCGAGCAGAGAAAGTTTGCGTGCAAACTCTAAAAAACAAGTAATAACAAGTTAAGTATACGTTAAACAGGAATAAATAGGTACTCCAATACATATTTTCTCAAAAAAAAAAAAAAATTACGTTGTACATATACATGAGTACAAACTTAAAAGGTTTAGATAAACAGGGTGAAATAATAAAAAAAATCGATGAGTTACGGTAACCAGGTAACTATTTTTTTCTCATTTTCATTATGTAAACATCACTAATTCTTTTACATGTAAAAACATAGCTTTTCATCTTAGGAAAGAAGTATTACATCAGTGCCTTATTCCAAAGTTAAATGTCAACGTTATAACAGAAAAAAAAAAAAATTCGGAAACTTTATGCGACCGTTACTCGAAGAAAGAAAAAGTACTAGTAACTATACACGTATGAAATTAACAATAAAAACAAAATAAAGAAAAACAGAAATCGTACGCAAAAGTTTAAATTTAACATTGTGGTTTTTATATGTATCATACGAGACAAAGTTTCTACAATAACTCGATAATAAAGATACACGCAAATAATTGTTTTTTATTTTAATTCGAGAATCTACTGATACTCGATCGTCTGTGACAGAGGCGGATTTAGGCGCATAGGAAATATAAATACAATTGCCTAGGAGAGTAACGGAAAAAATTATTATATTTAGAAAAAGGTTTGTTTTCTAAATGTGTTGCTTTTTTAATTTTCTCTAAAAAATTACATTCAAAATTTTCGTTCGACGAGCAAAGATTTCCTACGAATCTAAAACTAAAAAAACTTTAGAAGTATAATTCTTAAATTGCGGTGAACCTCACCGCCAGATAACATATTAATTATGTCATAATTAATTTAGAAGTGCTTTTAGACAGATTTATTTTAATGTTTTTGGTAGTTTATTGTTTATATTGCTTTGTACCTTACTATAATAATAAATAAACAAAAATGTACAATTATCACTTTGTTTATGTATGATATAAATAATATATAAAAATTTAAATGTACATAAAATCTTCTCTCAAGGGGCGCTATATTTACTACTGCCTGGGGGCGCCAAAGTTTTAAATCCGCCTCTGGTCTGTTCGTCTGTAACATCCTGCTCATAGTCTCTTCCATTATCTCCTCCTCCCGCCGCCACGTCTTCGTGGACCGGACTCAGTCTCTCTGCGACGCCGCACGGCTTCCACATTCTTATATGAAGTGTCTTGATGCATGATATATTGCGCCTCCGACGCGTACGCGCTGAAAAGGATAGCCGTTGTCTCTACCGCCAATTAAGAATCGTCAAATAAAACATGCGCAGGAATTTGAAATGACACGTCGGACAGGCACGATCACCTTCAAATTGAATACCGTCTGACAGATTGATGATTTCGACGTAATAACTTATTTTGATTTGTGCCGTTTGGATTATTTGTGGGTAATTTGCGCCGTATAGTAAGGAAGAGGGTTTATTAAGGCTAATAAACGAGCAGACCTATCGACATTAACTGCGTGACACCTGCGCTTTTCTAAGAATATGTTTCAAAGATCATCGATAAACTTTTGAGACGCAAGGAAAATTGAAAATTAATATATGATGAAAATGGAAACCAACAATATGCAGTGTTTTTAACGTTCACTCTAGTAATGAAATATTATAAAACACCAAGATATTGAATTTGTCGCTGATGAGATACCAACTCTTGGGACGAAGCGTAAGCAGAATGAAATTTGTGTATTTTTTCTCACTATTCATTACATTGTGTTATATTAATGAGGAAGTGCGAGACAACCTGCAAATACAGAATTCTTTATTTTTCGAAACTTATATTTTTTAATGGACGTGTACACTTGGTAATCACAAGATTTCATAACCACTGTAAAGGTTTTCTGCTTTCTTCTCAGGCTTCACAAGCGTTGGTACATCAAATTTTGCATATATTTCTTCCGTGTACCCTACACGTGGAGAAGTTATGAGTTACCTTTCGGTCAGGTGAAAATAGCGACGAGTCGGCTATCGTACCCAGGACTCCTGCTTTGATCGCAGAGATGTTAGCCACCACAAAACCCGTTCGCCTTCCACAACTGTACACCATTTCCACCGAGACCTAAAGCCCAGAAGAACTGAGACACATCCTCATGCAGGAGATAAGTATCCATTTCCGTCCTGACGACGTCGCCATGAAAGTCACCTGACCGAAAGTTATCACATCAAATTTTATTTGCCAGTTTCCAAAGTTGTAATTTTAGGAAATTTTAAATCTACATTTTGCATAAACTATTATTTTCTGTAATAATTCAAGTACGTTTTGTTTTTGGTGGGGCTTTACGGTTCGCCGACATCGACGTCATTAGAGCCCTAAAAACGTGTACAGGTAGGGAAAATGCAGTTACGCACTAGGGACAGCCAGCGTGACTCTCCCCGCGTGTGGGACTCGCCGAATGACTCAACCATACCCACTAAAAACCCTGCTGAGTTACAATATGACAAAACATTCTTAAAAACGAGGGAAAAGAGACAAGAAAGTTCCTAAAACATTATAAAAATTGAAAACAAAGAAAAATGTAAATTTAAAAAGAGAAAGATGTAAATTTAAAGCAAAAGAAAGAAGAAAAGAGAGAGAGATTTAAATCCAAACCCTCCCGAGAACTTGTGGGAGGAGCTCCGTTTCGTTTATGGATTTGAGTAAAAACATACGAAGAGAGATCAAATAACATTCCAGAGGCCAATTTCCTGAAGGAATCTGAAAAGACGCATTAAAATTGGTTCGTTTTGTTCCATCAGAACGTTTAAACTGTTCGGTAGATTGTGTCACCGTCGGCTGGTTCTATATTTAAGACACTCCAGAAGTACGTTTTTGTTTTCGTATATTTTTAGTTTCTGCGTAAATACCTTAAATTTAATTCAACTCTTTAGTTGCTGCCTGACGAGAATTATAAATAAAATTGACAGGGTAAACAGTATTCCAAGATTTAACAAAGATGCTGTGAAGCCAACCATTATTAACTGACTTTATGACAGTTTGTAATATGTAACTTTGTATTTCGAAAATTGAAAAAATGGAATTATACCTGTTCTATGAATAATAGTTATTGCATTTAAGGGTTCCCGGAAAGATTTGTGATTACTGGAGGACGGGAGACCCAAATTGTCTCACATTGTTTCCGAGATGAAAAGGTTGTCAACGCATTGGTCACTATGAAAAACACACTGCAATGCTGTGTTCCTCCCACCCTCACCAGTTTCCTCTTCGCGTTAAGGGCGCTGTCTCTGTTTCTATTGAATCCCATCACCGATCTAGTCTCAATCATGAATAATGAATGCAGGACTGCGATGACCTCATCTGCCGCGAGACGAACCCGCGTCCCAAAGAGTTTGTTCATCTTTGACCTTTTGACTGAGCACGACTCTTTGATGGATCGGAGAGATAGACTCCCAGTCGCCCTCAAGGCATCCAGCAAGATTGTGTTGAGCGACGAGGCTTTCTTTCTATTTGAGTGACCTCTCGACGCGGTGAAACGCCTCAGCGAGAAATTGCGACCGGAACCGCCCCTCAAATCGCGAACGCGAAAACCGAACCGTCCTCATCACCCATCTTCTTCGGTTTCGACTTCCCTGTTTTGATATCGTACTCTTCCATTTCTGGCATCCATTCCTCAGGGGCTTCAGCTTCTATCCTTGTTATATTTGCTGACTTCCTCTTTTCCATTCCTTTCAAGTTATTTTTTTTTATAAAATTTCCTGCCAGTTTCTTCTTCATATTCTCCTTCTCTTCCTTTCAAATCTCTCTCTTCTCCCTTTTCCTCCAATGTCCCCGTCTTTTCGATTTTCATTATCTTATTTTCTAGATAATGATGCACCTCCCTTTAATATCTTACACTCCGTAACTTTTTTTGTTATTTCTGCATATTTCGTGTTCCTTTTCCCCATAAGCTTTCAACTTCCATCATAATAATATTTCCTCACTTCCTCTTCTCTGGATTCCTTTCCCATTCGTTTCAAATTGATTCCTTCCCATTTCCTCATCATCTTCTTCCTACATTTCTCTTCAAATCCCTTTCTTCTCCATTTTCATGGCACGTTCTCTCTTCTCAATATTATCTATTCGCATTGCCACTCTCTTGCTATTCAAGCAATTTCCGTTGATACATTTAACTCTATATTTTTTTTTAATTTCCCCACATTTCGTGCACAATCCTATTCTCCACCATTTTCCCATAACAAGCTCTCATCTTCCAAAATTCCATTTCCCTCCATTTTCCCTTTCTTTTCTTTGTCTCTCTCCTCCCCATCCCACCCACCGCGGTTGTTTCGTGGTGAGCCGCTACCTTTATGTCCGGATCACGATCAGGTCATTTGGGAATCCACGAAGCCGTTCTACATAATCCAAGTGTTTGATCAGATGAACGGCTCGATCGGATCTTTTTGTTGAGCTCTCAGTATGGGAACAAAGTCTCCTTTTCTTTTGAGAGAACACTGCAAAGTGATGTTCCGCAATTTGCTTTGTGAAAATGAAGTTAATGTCGTGTTTTATTTTCACGGCCCCAGGAAAGCATCAGTGTAACTGCTCAACGATTTGTCAGGTGTGCGTAATTGTAGAGAAGAGTAAACGAATGTGTTTTTCCTTCTGGAACAGAACTAGATTGCAACTCTCGTAACTTACAGCATAACCTGAAACTCTAATGAGATAGATGTAAGAAATCCGTCATTATCATTTTTGTTCGAGGGACAGGTTTTCCTGAGGTAAGATATAAAAATATAATGATCAACCAACCTTAAAAATTCTTACATATCATGATTTTCTTGTTTATTTTAAATCCTGATTGGATAGTTAGAAAAGTGTAAGAAAGTTGACTTTCAGGAGAATACATTTTTTGTGTCCAATAGAGATCAACAAACGAAAAAAAATCAATATTTCAAGAGACATATGTATTTGAAAGGTTATTAAACCTGTGCATAGTCGGCCATTAAAGCTTTATATCTCTGCATCATGAAATAAGTTATTTTCCAAAATATGCTTAAGTTGTTGTGACATGTTGATGATGAAAAATAAATTATTCATTCCTAGGTCGACAATGGAATAGTATAGTCCCTTTCGAAGATAATATGGATTTAATGCCTCAAGTTAATTAGAATCCTTTACGTTTTGCTTAACAATGTTGTCATTCAATTTTGTGAAGCTTCTAGCGATGTATATGAACCTTACACATGCTATTAGATAAGTAAACGTGCTCTCACACAAAACTGTATTGTCAGAGTAAAAAACTTGAGTTGTTTACATTTCCCGGTTCTTCTTCTTCTTCTTTAGTTCCCTTCTTTTTATTTCTCGACCATGTATTTTTTTTGGGGGTGGGGTGGGGTGGGGGGCTTTAGGGCNGGGGCTTTAGGGCTAGTCAACATCGAGGTCATTAGAGCCCAAGTATTTATTACTAAGTAAGAGTGTTAACCAAGAGGTAAAGTTTAAGAGAAGGCAGTTGCATTAACTTCGCGTCAAAATAAAGATGCGTTATTATTATTGTTTAAAAAGTATGTTTTGTGTGTTGATTTGTTTCATATTTGTTTTACATCCCGTTGTGTAATTATTTCCAACGATGTATCGAAACAAGAAAAAATTCCTTAGCCTTCGTTAACATGATATTAAAAAAAAAAAATAATGAGAGGGCAGGAGTATTCGTTTTCCGAAGTGCATTCATAAAGTAATTATGGGTTTGCAGACTACCGCAGATTCAATTTCAATGCGCAAGAGAAGTTTATTTCCATTTTAGTTTGTACTTGACTGAAGGTGAATGACTGGCTGCGTTAGACGAGCTGTTATCTTCTTCGATTGCCGCCTCTCGAAACTACCACTCGACAATCGATTATGGTTCTTTGTAGCTACTCCCCGTCGGAGGGGTGACTGTCGATTGTTTCTTCACGCAGCAGCGTAAGCGCATACACAACAAGCGCCTGTCTTTAAAAGGTGGAGGAGGACGAACAAATTTCGTAACTAGCGAGAAATTCCATGCATATCTCCTGTCAGAAATTATAAGAGGAATAATTATTGCTTCATTTTGTTTCCAGATCTGTCTTATGTGCCTGATATTTTTTGAATTTTTGTTTGTTCTCTCTATTTTAAAAACTGTTAGTGGAAGGAACAGTTACATCAGCAATAAAAGTTTTTCTTTTAGATTTGTCTATTAATATTATGTCTGTCTTCTTATGATTAACTATTATTTCTGTAATGATTCGCTTATCCCAGTATAAAGTGGCATTTCTATTTTCCAGGACAGTTGGTGGATCGAATTTATAATAGGGGGTAACTGTTTCAACCAAGTGAAAGTTTTGAGCTAGCCGTTGGTGAATTATTTTCGCCACTTGATTATGTCTCCAGGTGTAGACTAGAGGGGCGAGTACTTGGCAACCCGAAATGATGTGATGGATTGTTTCTTTGGAGATGTGGCATGCCCTACATAATCCACCGACATTCCCATGCATATACAGTCAAAGGCAAACTGTCCCATAACATGACCCGAAGGTGCCCAAAGGGTTCGGGGAGTAGAATTTCGCAATTTCTTTGCCTCAGTCTAGGAGGGGGAGGAGGAGATCCTTTTCTATTGCGACAATTTCAAAAAGTCTCAGGATTGAATTTGAAACTGAAGGCTACTAGCAAAAGATGGTGTTGTCTTATAAATAATATTGTAACAAAACTAAAAAAAGCAATCCTTGACTTCCCTCGCAATGTGAATTAGTTCCAAAAAATTCTGTTAAAGTTCTTTTTGTACAAAGTAAAATAATTTCATTTTGCATTGCACAGTGATTAGCGTAATTTTTTTTATTTAATTATCTCAATAATTAACTTGTAATCTGTTTTCCTTCTGGCGCCCCCTATTAAAAGTGACATGATGAACTTAATCGAGATAATTATCAATGTTTTCAGGTAGTTCACCAACATGGTTTTTCCCTACTAACTGTACCATCTTAATTTGAAAATAATGCTGGCTCATTGTATTTCACGGAGATAAAGAAACAATAATAAAACAATATCTTTTAAATCAGAGCATTTCATATTTCCCTTCTACGACATGTATCTTGTCCTCGAAAGGACATCAACATATCAACGCCACCGCGTGTTCATTAGTGTAATCCAATTTGTCGTATCGCGATTTCTAATAAACTTCTTCATCGATCTGCACCTCCTCTTTCGTGTTTGATGGACAACATTGATTGCACAGCCCTCATCACCAACTCACATTAGCGAAGAGTGATCATTGTCTAAAGCATTATCCTAGAGTAAGGGGAGAGAAGAGGATAAAATACAAGGGGGAAAGAGGTAAAAAGACGAAGAGGACAAAAAGCAGAAGAATAAAAAACAGAGATTGCGGGAAAAAGGTAAAAGCAATGGAATGAAAAGAGAAGAGGCGAAAGAATAACAAAACAAAAAGGGAATAAAGAAGAAGAAGAGAAAAAAGGTAACAAAAAAGATGAAGAAATGGGGAAAAAGGGAAATATTAAAAAGAAATAGGAAATGGAATTAAGAAAGTAGGAAGAAGAAAAAGAAAATAATACCAGAACCTAATTCCCTCCGTGTCTTTCCACCGTTGTTGACATGGTACATGAGTGTATCCGAGAGAGATAATGTAATCCCCATCGCGTCCTTGGGCTCTGAGCTCAGTGTGACGGTAGCGAACCCTTCGTTAGCCCTCTCCCTTCATCCAGAGGAAGGGGCAGCCCTTCCGGTCTCTTCCCTTCGGCGATACCCTCATGTATCATGGAAGCCCTTGATGGCGCGTGCAGTGTGCGCTACAGGCGAAGGTAGTCACTCCACGATCGTTATGCTAATACAGTGGATGTCACATCCGTAGGCACTTCACGTACAACGTGAAGAAGTCCATCTCCTCTCGATTAAATGTTTAAATTATTATTAATACAACAAGAATTGTAGAATTTTTAATTGAAAATAGTAAAATATATATCACACGATTCACAATATTTATAGTGGTTTTTTATACTCGACTCGAGATTGAAGTACAACAAATACCAACATAACCATGAACATGTGCACACGATATACACCGTACAAAATTGTTTTAAAAATATCAGAAATTACACAATTACCCAAACATGTAATAAAATACTATTTTAAATACTTCATGTCCACAAGGAAATTTAAACTCTCATCAGGATTTTTTTAATTTTTTTATTGTTTTTTGCATCATGTCGACTTTTTCCTTTTATGTGTATATATTTGTCGTTTCTATTGTACACCTGAGGAAGTTTCCAATGAAGGGACGAAACGTGTTGAGAAAAAACTTTTAATTAACACGCAATGGATTATACAAAAATTCACCCTGACAATATTTATATAATTTTACATTTATACGTGGAAAACTGTAATTGTATTAATTTTTATTGGAGTTAAATTTACAAAATTGAGAACTGAAGACAACATTCTCGTGTACTATCATATTTCTGTTATAGCATATTGCTAATTGCTAACATAACTTATAATTTAACGATGTTGTAAAAGTAGTGTCTAATTTTTTTACTAACACATACACGATGTTCCGTCAGCTGCATAACGATGTTCCGTCGTCATCAGATGGCTATAAATAATGTTCTTATTTTCATCGTTTTTAATGAGTAATATAGAAGTCTAGTTAATAATATCTGTCCGTAATTTTTAGTTTATATTATTGGAGCTTGTAAAAAATGTTTCAGTAGTTGCAACTTTCCGAGTTGAAACAAATATAGAGAAAAAAACCTTTCGAAAGAATAAATATTCCAATCCCATCATTTATCTTCGTCCACGCCCTGTTGTCACGTATGTCAATGCTAACCATCAGATGCACTAGATCAGACCGAATGCTTTCTTTTTTCTGTAAAAAATACTAAAAAGGGGTCATTAATTACGTCTGGTATATAGGAGTGGTATAAATTAAGAGAGGACCCCTGGCGTTCTCCAACATCTGCCTCGAATGTGAATCCGATCCGGAGGCCCCGAGCGTGTTTATAGCAGGTCTATGATTTAATTACGCCATAAATTGGGATTTTAACTAATCCTTACGCAAGCTCACCACGACGATCAGCGGCGTGCGAGTGCTGACCAGGAAATAAAGCAAAACGTGGATGCAAAGGGTCCAGGAAGTGATTAAGCGGGTGATTAACTGTTCCGCTGTCCCGAATTCGGGATGTGCGTCCCATCCCCTTAGTCCGTTTTTTCCCCTTCGAAAAAACCACTTGCCTTTACCTTTTTGCGCAACGAGCGATGTTCACATCGACCACGTGGTGATTGAGAATGGGTGAGAACTCCTCCGCGATCGGAAGAGAAAAGCGCAGTCGCTTTTTCATCCAGCTGCGCGACCGAATTGAAAAGGAGTTGCATTTCGAGACGAGAAATACGACGTGTAATTGAAGGTTGATAAATTTAACGGCTCTGAGAAAGGAAAACAATTGTGTCTAAGAACAGGACATAGGTGGTTGAATAATTTATCAATTGTTTGTCTGCAAAAATTAAGATACAAGTTGAACTGTAACAAAATTTGAAACACACACACACACACACAAAAACACATTCTTTACTTGCCGATTACCCGGCGTTTCTCGGGATTATTCTTAGAAAAATCTACATTTACTGAGGAAGAAAACCTATCTCTGTAGAAACATCAATATCCTTTTATTTTCTGGTTTTTAAAAACATGTTTATAACAAGCTAATTTTACAAATTCATAATAATACAAATTTAATTCAAAACTTGACTGTATTCACTACACCAGCGGTCGCCAAACGTTTTGACCTCACGGACCAGTAAATTCATAATTTAAATCCCGCGGACCACTAATAGGATTTTTTAAGAGTTAAATATATTTATTTAACAAATTGTGATCTAAGAACACATAAAATGTATCTAGTTAATAAAATAAAACTTGCTTCCGGAGTGTAAATTAGTTTAATTCCTCCACGTGGTCATACGCAGTTTGTACTGTTTTTTGACAATAAATTTATTATTATTATAAAAAAATTATTATTATTATTTGTAACCATTAATAACTATTAATTGTAATTGTCCTTGCAGGAACGTGCGACTATTCCCGATTGCAAGCCACAGAAATGGATTCTCAGTAAGGCTAATTGGTCACAGTACCGGTCCCTGTCTGTCTTCAGAGAAACGGGTAGTGTCCAACAGAGGGTCGACCATCTGATTCAGGTGATTCATCACGCCGCTGATGAATCTATTCCGAAAACATATATTTTTCCGCGAAGACCTCATGTCCCCTGGTGGAACGACGCATGTCGGTCCGCCATTCGGGCAAAGCGAAGAGCATTGCGGAGATTTAAGGCTAGTCCATCTCCGGAAAACCTCGCCGCATATCGGATTGCTAGAGCAAAACCGNCATATCGGATTGCTAGAGCAAAAGCGCGCAGAACTATCAAAGAATCCAGATCCACCTCCTGGAAAGAGTTTCTAAGCACCATTAAGAGAACAACATCGTCCACTAAAGTATGGAAGTCAGTCCGAAAGATATCTGGAAGGTATTCTCGAGTCCCAATATCTGGACTCAATCAGGGTCGGGTTCTCACCAACAACAGAGAAATGGCAACAGCAATGGTTCCATATTTTGCTAACCTAACATCTACAGCAAACTGCGATCCTGATTTCAAGAGAAATAGGGAAACAGCAGAGAGAACTTCTTTTGACTTTCGTTCCACCAACTGGGAACCCTACAACTCTTCCTTCTTTATGTGGGAACTTAAGTCAGCTCTAGCGACAGCCCACAACTCTGCTCCTGGCCCTGATTCAATTCATTATAAAATGCTGAGACAACTCAGTCTCGAGTCGAAAGAATACCTTCTGGATATCTTTAATCTTTCATGGTCCGAAAGAGTATTCCCTAATTCCTGGAAGGAAGCAACGCTTATCCCTTTATTAAAACCAGGTAAGGACAAAACGAACATTAGTAGTTATCGAAGCATTGCCTTGACGAGTTGTGTTGGTAAAACTCTGGAGAGAATTATCAACCGACGTCTCGTCTGGTATCTTGAACTTGCTGAGTCGATCTCAGTGTGGTTTCAAGAAGTTCC
>NNCF01128474.1:204611-231094 GCA_002313205.1 Laupala kohalensis | reverse complement strand
TATCTTCTCACCTGTGCCCCGAAGCGGAAGATTGTTGCATGCCAAAAACAGAATCACATCTACGATTCTTTGAAATAATAACTTAAAAGGCGGTCAGTTTCCTTATTCATACCATATTGATTAATTTTATCTATTGTTGAAGATAAATTTTTATCTTTTAAGCAAATCTTTCCAGGAAATAAACGAATTGACATGATGAACAGAACGCTCACGATCCTGGATCGCATTCGAGAGCTTCCTCCTTTTCACGTATTGTTTGAATTGAATTATGTTTCAATGTATCTTAAAACACAACTTAACGTGATGAGTAAGTATATTCCGCATTTCTCTGGGGACCAGCGAAATTTTCTCGCGGACCAATAGACCACCACTTTGGTGACCTCTCTGCACTACACCACATCGCGTGGCAGCCACGCCGGTCGAATTTTCGCTTCCGAGACATGACATGGTTGCTCTACATTATTACAATTCTTGTAAAATCGGAACTATTCGTCGAAATTTAATGATTTAAAGACAATTTCTATCTTCGATAAATGCACGAAATAAATAATCCATTAAATCTGATGATTGATTTTTCCCTCCTTAAATTGACGTATTTAACAGTTCTATCGATAATTTAGGTTAACTTTTGTAGATGGATTTATCCTGTCGCGGACAGTTTTGTGGAACTCTTAAGAGGCAAACAATATTGAAGCCATTCATAGTTGTCTCCTATCTTGAACTGTTCTGGCAATGTAAGTAAATATAGCTGTCTTTTTTCCCGATTTTACCGACATTTATTTTGAAAAAACATTTGTATCTTTCTTATCACATATATACAAAATAAAAGTTAGTTATCTTCATCCTGGACATCTAAACTATCTCCTTGCCAAATATCATCATAATCGGTTCAGTGGTTTAGTCGTGATCAAGTAACAAACAGACACACAATTTCACATTTCGCATTTATCTATTAGTATGGAAGTATGGACTAAAACATATTTAATTTTTTAAAACTGTAATAATGATACAGATATTTTCCATTTCTTTTGATTGAAAATCAATAACCACGATTTTATTTTGGACTTCTAATATTAATCGGAGGATGTAGAAAAGTTGACTCTCCGGAATGGATTACCCTCCGTACACCATGAAAACACCGATTTGGCTTCCTGTTTTGCGTTCATCCAACACTATGCCGATTTGCGTCTCCGATCGTTATTCATTTGCTGACAAGAAACAACTGACGACTGCAACAAAAACAATAAAAGAATTCTCTACGACTCTACAGGCGAAATTCTAGGGTTGACTCGTATTTTCATCAATTGGATCTATTGGCCAGTATTTTTCTTCGTTCCAGTTCCTTGTTTTGTTGTCTTGTTTAAGTTCTTGGTAAGATAACTAATATATTTTTCTCTTGCATTATATTAGTACACGGACGTTTTTAAAAGTTATTTTAAAAATGTTGATAAAAAATCTAGCCAAATACGAAGATCGAACAATAGTGTTGACAATGGAGAACTCACTTATCTTTAGGATATTCACCTCTCCACGACAAAAAAATCCTTTACTGTATGTGAACGACTCTTTCAGAAGAGATATGGCTTCCTACAATTAACAGGCTGGAGTCTAACGCTGGACAACACCGGTCTCGTAGGCCGGCCGGCCGGCCAAAGAGAAGTTCAAAGAGCAAACACGTTCATATATTTAGTCGTCAATATCATATAAGCTAAAAAAATATAGCGTGACCACAATAAATAAATTATTACTTTAAGTTCAGTTTCATTTTACACGAAAAATATGAATACGTAAGCATTCGCTGAAATAAAGTTAATGCATTTAACCAAACCGGCAAACTGTACACCGTTGCCACATAATGCATGTTCCGTCCCGGTAATTGTAGGAAGCCATGGAAGAGATCAATGGGAATCCAATAAATAAATTTATTGTCAAAAGACAGTACAAACTGCGTATGACCACGTGGAGGAAAAAAAACTAATTTACTCTCCGGAAGCAAGCAAGGGACCATCCCATAATTCCGATCAAGGGCTCTAAGGCAGAGGCGGATTCAAAAAAAAAATCAGCAAAAATTCCTAGATAAGATAAAAAGTTAGCTGCGAGTTATAATACTAATAGAATGTCAGTATGTTTGTAATTTTAAGCAAAAAATTACATGTACAAGTTATTATCGAACTATAGATTATTCTGAGTACAGTGTTTAAAAATCATAAGAATTGAAATAGCACTAAATTCACGATTTATTGTTACAATAAACACGCCCCTAGACAAAGCCTAGAGAACCTGTATAAGAAATCCGCCTCTACCCGAAGGAAAAACGGAGAAAAACCCGGGTCAGGATGGGGCTACGGATGAAAGCTAGAAAACAATATAAACAATCGATTACCTGGAAATAAATGAAAGATGAATTTTCTCTCCTGGTGACACAACTTAAAAGGCACTAACTCGAGTGAGATAAACATAAGTTATTTTCCAGAGTATTTGCCACGCGAAGCTCAGAATCCGGTACGAACGCGTATTCACTCGCGCGTGTCGCTCGCGCGCACCATACGTGATGACATCCGACGCGACGGCTGCGTCCACGCCCACGCGACACGTGCGCTCCTGCTCGGCAATTGTTTGTTGGCGGCACGTGTCTCGCACGCGACGAAAGAAATCGCACTTCGCCTCTTGGTCGTTCCACGTCAAACCAACACAGGTGTTACCATTGAGTTTGTATCTTCAGAAACGTGTATAGAAATTCAACGGTATTAATCAGGGTCTATAAAGGGGAGCATACTGCACGACGCCAGTTTTGTGGGACACATAGATTGACGTGTTAAGTACAACCAAGGAGACTATATACAGGAGTAGAAACTGATGGAGAGGGGGTATGTGCGAAAAACGACGTCAGTTGGGAAGTACGAACACGTCATCAGCGCCTTCAGTCGGTGATTTTGGAACTAATTCAACTGGTTTAAAAGATCCGATTTCTTCAATCCTACACATATAAAATTGCCAAACGTATAAATCTTTTACCGCGAAGAGGTTACTTCACTGTAAGGAAAATGTAAATAGTTACAATCAAGGAGACTATATATTCTCCTTGGTTTCAATACATGTGTAAGATTGAGGGAATCGATTCTTTTAAACCAGTTGAATTAGTTCCAGTATGACCGTCTGACGGCGCTGATGACGGGTTCGTACTTTCCATCTGACGACGTTTTTCGTACATATCGAAGTTTCCACTCCTGTGTATAGTCTCCTTGAGTACAACCGTTAGCATTTCTTTTTTCATTTAATTTCCTTTCTAAACCCTGCTTCAAACAAAAGGTATTTAAACCTTTTACCTTCCACTCTGTTTACATCTCTCATTAGCATATATTAAAATAATAAACAATATATTAAATGAATGAAAATAAAATGTAAGTGCATAAGCTCCACAGTGTGATAAGTCATCTCTTAATTATTTTTCATAATATCCCTCATATCACAAATTATTTTTATAAATTTTGAATATGTTGTATTTCTCCTCTATTACCGTTAGCGTTGCGCTACGCAATATTTGTTTAGTATTGCAAATTCCTAGCATATGACTTGCGAGTTTCATAAGTGTTCGCCATTCTACTATCACGGTTTTTGTGGTGCAGAAGTTAGGTATGGAAAGATATAATTACTTCGAAACATAAGTAAATAAACTAGGGATATGTTACTGCAATTAAACAAATGGTTTTATTATTTGATAATTTATTTTTATACTATTATTATAATGAAGAACACAAATGCATTTATTCTTGCAGTATGCATAGAGTGTGACGATGACAAAATAACATAAGAAAAGAATTACATACTTTTTCCAGAGTTGGAAATGATTTCCTACTAATGAGATATAATATTCACAATATGATGAAAATCCAAATCGTCTCTCTGCAATCGTAAATAATTATTTTTTAATTATTTCAATAGTCACTTTTGTTACTACTATTAATATTTATGTGGATATTACTTAAATTCGTGGGAGTTGGCAATTTGTGTCAGGCAGCCATATTTCATAATTTTCGGCAAAGTTTCATGACTTTCGAGTATAAGCATTGATATCTTTCATTTGGATTTAGGAGGCCTAGACTTCTGTCATTTATGCTTTGTCATCGCATGAATGATGTTCCTTGCTCTTTGGAATACACGACATACGTAATTTCTTATATTAAAAAAAGTACAAAAACGACACATCTCGTTAGTGAGGTCGTGTTAGATCACATTTTTATCCCAATATCCCTCTATTGCGTTTATATTTTATTAATAGAATTTAATGTATTAAAAATACTCGACTTTTAAAAAAATGTGCTTTAAAAATTACTACTCTATCAAAAAAAGACCGTATTCGATATTAAAAACGTATGAGAACTTAAATAACATAAAATTGTCAGAACCGTTCGCAAGAATAAAAATCCAGACTATAAAATTGTAATTCGCATGCTATTATGGAATAGGTGAACGTCCAAAAACATATTTTCCAAAAGAAATAATTGATTCCTTGAGCTACTGTACCCTTCCACTGTTCCAGAAGCTGAACTGACTTTATTTTATATGAATATTTTTTAATGTTACAGTACAGAGTATTATTGACTTATTTCTAAAGGTAAACGCAATTTTTCTATTATACAGTATTAAGCCCCTTGGTGAAATTAAAACATGCCTACACTTTCAGAAGCAATTTGCCGTTAATTGCATTTATTTACTATCAAGTGATGAAAAGATCAATTTATTTTAACAGGCAGCAAGACCTATAAATAATGAGATGGAAGTATTACATAGGGTATAAAACAAGGATCATGAAAGGGAATTTATGGCATTAATTGCTTCAAATTAAGAGGAACAAAAATGCATTAAAATAGCTTCACGGACTTAGAAAACAGTCTCTTTAGATAACAGACCGTTAATAAATCGCCACTCCACATTGAAACCACTTTGTACTCTTAATAGTATACATCTTTTTTTTTAGCTTTTTTTTCTCTACGCTTGTCCCGTCTGGTACTCTTATTCATTTATTTCATGATACAACATTTTTATAGCTTATATATTAAGAGATGTGATATTTACCTCTATATAACTTTGTTGTTATTCTACGACAATGCGAAAATCTCAAAACAAAGAAACATGACTAATCAAGTTATTCCTCTGTTGTCTTCAATTCAAAATACATCTTATGTCATTTGTTTAGATTAATGTCAAATAGAACGATTCATTTTAAAGCGAGTGTATATTTGACTATGTACGTGGTACATTAATTCCAATGTTTCAACCTACTCTTATAGAAGTGTTTTAAAATCAATTTAAAAAGTCTATGGGATGCTTGTCTCCATTTCAGTATTACATGTATATTGTGGAGACTAAAATGAATCGCTTTTGTTTACCTGAAAATAACCAAAACCCAAGTCGAAACGTCGTAATTCAAATAATGTACTTCAATAATGAAATATACAGTGTCTGCTTAAAAATATGTTCTTTTCGTCAACATTCAATTCAGGATAACTTTACACGTACGAGAGAAAATGAATACAACGAAGTGGATCTTTGCGCACCTATCGTAAGTTCAGAAGTTGTTAATTGAACTGATCGTGATACTTCGTCGCGTCGTGAAGTATACTTAACGTTTAAGAACAGTTTATGGGAGTGCCTGTGTTCCTACCGTTTAATATACCCACCCATGTATTATAAATTATTCCCATGAAACAGGAGATCATTTAAAATCCTGTTATTGCGTAGTACGCGGTAAAATCGAGCATACTTATCCATGGAAATTCCTATTCATAAAATCGCATTGAAATTCTATTACGCTACACAAAACGTCACTTAACATTTATTTGCGACAGTAATGAATGATTTAGTAAGTTCCCGTTAGTACATCATTCTTTATGGCTTTCGAAATGATTTATTGTGTTTCAGAACCCGATTTGAAGTGCATGTCTTTAAGGCGTTAAGTTGGTCGTTCGACGGAGAATGTCCGTTCTCGTTCTAGCGAGATATCAAAAGCCGCTAGCGCGGATATTCCGGGTTGTCTGCAAGGATACTATAGACATCGCGGCGAAAGAATGGTAACGAATGTTAACCAATGGAGCGAGAGCGCGACGTTGTCCTAGTGAGGTGACCTAGCATTATAGTGGAATGAGACAGATGTGCCTGTCCCGAGCATGCGCAGTGCAAGCCAATCATATCCAAGACATTTTTCGGAGCGAGCGTATTATAATATCGTTTCACTCCTACAACTCAGTCAAAAATGATACATAAATCGAAACAACATCTTTAACTTCCCTCTCAAAAACGTCTCGCGTTTCATTGGCTGGCCAACGTCTCCTACACCTCGATGCGCAATGGCACACCTTGTGCTATTCCACTATGATCTAGCATAGTTCCACCAATTTCAAATGTCTTGCTCTAGCATTCAAAGGCTCCGATATCCGGTGGAAAAGCAAACTTCATGAAGTCACCTTGCGGACAAGGTTACAGAGCAACCCCTTTGTCAGTCACCATTCGCATATTATTGTCGGTCCACGAATCTGCTGATGTAGGCTGCTGCAACCGAACCTAAACTCACAATATTCTGCTGACACGAGGAAAATGGCCACGTGTCTACAGCGAGAGGGTGAGTCAGGAATGGACTGTGCGATTTGAGCTGTTTTCTGGAATATGACAGAACGTATCAAAACCCTTAAGTTTTGAGTAAATTTTATTCATTTTTAGAGGTGTATCAAATCAAAAATGTGTTGCTTTCACCTAATATTCGTTATTCTTTACAAGTTTCTCGTAGAAATATTTTTTAAAATAATCAACCATTTTAAGGCTTTTACTGTTCAATAACATCGTATTCTATAATTTTGTATGAGTAGTTCAATGCATCAAGAATCAAATAATACATTTTTCAAAAAATTTCTTTTCTTTTAAATTCTATTTTATTAAACAAAATTTTTAGCTGACTTTATGATTCCTTTTACAATTTCTTCCCGAAACTTTAAACGAAATAATTACGAATAAATTTTGAAAGTTCTAAAATTATTAAAAGTCTGTATAATTAACAAGTATAACAGTTTCAAACAAAAATATCAAAACCATATTTTGAGTTATTATTCAAAATATGTTTTTATGATTTTGTTTGAAACGCTTATATTTGCTAATTAAACGAAGTTTTTAAACCATAAAACTGTCCAAATTTATTCATGATTATGTTTTCACAAGTTTCGAAAAGGGAATTGAAAAGAAGTCATAACTTCACGTCAAAATGAGTTTTATAAAAAATAATTGTAAAAAGTGAATGATTTCATATATGATACATTAGTATATGAACGAATCATAAAACTTTATAGAATTCGATGTGATCAAGCAGTTCTTGACTTAAAATGATTATTTCCACGAGAAACATACAAAGAATGTAATATATTAAGCATAAAAAACACTCTTTTTTTTCTTCGTTGACCTCTAAATACCATACAAATAAATTAAATTTACTTTTAAAAATGTTTTTGATACGTTCAATCATATTCCCAAAGACATTTTAAAACTCAAAATTTTGGCATTTGACAGACTCTAGTCGGCAGTCTCGCAACGCGGGCCATTCTCCTCGACTTTCCCGTGGTCTTTACGCTCCTCCTTCATTGATATTTTTTTTATTTTAGTGTTAGTAAATGGGAAATGTAGCGTGCTATTGTAACTTATCTAGATGGAGCGATAGGAGATAGGAGGTGGGTGGTACAGCTATTATCAGAAGATGGACAAGTTAGCTGGATTTGCCAATAACTTGACCCAAGCGGAGGCGTTAGTAGGAGTTGTTAGTAATAGTATGTGGTACTTTAAGCAGTAGGAGATGGATAGATGGAGAGTTCGCCTTTTAGTAGTCTCAGCTTTATGAACAGAGACGTTACTGTGAAAAGTTACAAATTTTTTTCTGGTCCCGTCGTGAATTGAACACAGAGTGACTTGGTGGTGAGCGAGGACGGTAACCCCTTAGCCACTGGAGGGGGTCATTACCATTATTTCGCCGCGAGTATTGTAGCAAAGTTATCGAGAGCCGCTAGCGCGGACATTCCTGGCCGTTTAGGTGGATACTAACCCGTGAGCACGTTTTTCACGGGCGCCGTTCTCCAGCCTCATCGTCGCGCGAGATAAAAACGATTAAGGGAACTCACGCATTCGTAGTAATCGCGAAATGTGCTTCTGCGATAGGCTGTGATGAACACGACCGGGAAAAGCTGACGTCGGAAACTCGCGTAAGCAAATCTAGCGGGCTGAAGCGGGCTTGTCATCCCATTATTCCATCAGCGAATGTGAACACGTTTATATCTATATTTTATATATACACATATGTTGAAGAGAAGTCAGATTTTATTGTTTGTTTTTCTCAGACTAAAAATTAATGATATTCTTAGTTATTTCTAAATAAATAAATAAATTTAAATGTGTCTTGTACTCTTTATCGGTGTATTATTCAAGAAATTATGGTTTCTATAATTAAATCTATTAGATTGAAGTAAATTTCCATGCAGACGCCACAGATAGCGGCATGTTGACCGCAAAGAAATTTACAGGTGAAACGGACACATTATTTTTTTGTTGCCATACAATTATATTTTTTTCGTGTAACCGACCTACTATTGAATAATGGTCAATATTCCTAGAAGTTTAGACTGTATCTTCTTTTGTAAATGTGATGCTGGAATTATATTACGTTGAATGAAAATGGGAGACGGGACCGAGATTCGAACTCGGGACCTTGAGATCGGGACGCGCTCATGCGCTTACCAACTGCACCATCCCGTTCGACTCCCGTCTTCCATTTTCATTCAACTTGCGAGACCCAAAGACGTCTGAAGTGGCTTCGTTTAAAGTACGCTCCTCATATGAGGCGACTCCCTTAGGAATTACTTTGTTTTGGGTCGTATTATCCAATTCTGGTTCACAAACACATAGAAGTCTCTTAAATTGCTGTGAACCTCACCGCCAGGTCACAGATTAATTATGTTACGTTGTAATGTAATTATGTCCACATAACATAATTAATCTGTTACCTAGCTGTGAGGTTCACCGCTATTTAAGAGATTTATGTGATGCTGGAAATAAAATTATTATTATTATTATATACATGGGTTATTTTGATGCGTTATCCAAGCCCGTGAACAAAAATATAATTCAACTGCACTACCCTTCTTCTAAATGGTATACTAAGATTGATAAATATTTTTCAAGACTCTTGAAACTGATGTACGATGGAGCAGAGATAAATTATTTCATAAAAATTTTTTGAGCGAAATACCACTAATGTGGGCTTAAATCAAACTTTCTGTACGCAAAATTCAGAAGAAAAATTATTTGGGCTGTTTTTTTTAATGAAACTTGTGAAATTGATTTTTAACCTTCATATTTCACCCTTGTATTGTAGTGATAAAGTTTTAAAACTAAAACTTGCTTTTTCATTATGGAACACCCAAAACGGATATTTCCTTGGAAAAAATTCACGGTTACAAGATTTTCTATTGAAGTGCGTTATGAGAAATTGTAAACATCTCATTGTTAATAGACTTGTGAAATTGTGTTAAATCAACTATAAGTTTAACCCTGTTCTTAGTGGCAATGCAGCCACGGAGATTTTGCTGGTCTAAGCGATTTCCTAGTTTGCATTGGGGTCACACTTTCAGCAGAATAAAATGAAGGCGATTGAACCAATGAGAGAGAGAGAAACAAAGAAGTTCTATCACGTTCTTTCTAATGAAGTTTCCATCGTTAAGAATTTCGATCCGTACTTTTGCCGTAGTCTCGTGAAGTCAGTCGCGTACCCAGACTTCACGTTTGGTGGCTTCGCCCCAAACCTTCAAATGTCATAAAAACACGTAAATTCTTACAAAAATGTACTCTAAAACATTTTTGTATCAGTAAAATAAAGAGTGGTTGAGATTACTATAAAATAAATTTCCATTTCATTACAAAAAAAAAATGTAAAAATTTTGAAAGTTCTATTCATATTCCAAAGTGTAGTAGGTAGCTTTGTTCGTCGTGTCATACTTGTCAGTGGATTCGTCATAATAAGACTAAAAGCCCTCTGTGATCTGTGACCGTGAACTTTCCGAATTCTGATAAGTTATGATAAACCGGATAACCTGAATACTCAGTATCAAATTCAAATTATAAAGTAAGTCCCACCTGGTGTAGTGGCCTATTTTAGGCGTGAGGACTGGTGTAAAACACGATGAAAGTATATTTCTTATATCATGAAACCGTTATTTTATGATCCATGAATGACAATAAGGTACATTTTTCTCCTAAATAAAGCAAAGAACGGTTTAGAAAAAAAATTATTAATAAATAAAAAACATTCCTCGCGGTGTAACAGCTATTTTGAACGATAACCACACAATGGAATCAAAACGACTTTTCATTATTTGTAAAGATTATCACTTCCTCCAGCATCCATTGCATTGATCACAAAGGAAAATAACCAGTTAAAAGCAGCTGAAATTAAAAACCGGCTAAAAAGTTAGAATTTTAGAAGTTAAATAATTTTCTTCACCTGGGAGTTCACTTCAACTAATTAGGCAGACTACGTATTTCTTGTTGTTGAAGGATGTGTGTAGATGCGAAGAGTGGTTGTGGGTTCGGAGGAGTATGTCGCATGATTTTTGTAGTAAGTGTTGTGGGATAATACGAACTTTGTCCTCATGTTATATGAACTATTAGGTGTGTATCACGCTTTATATCTGGCCTTTTCTTTGGTTCGGTGTTGTCTGAGAGATTTGGAGTTTAATGTATAAATTAGTAATGAATTTGATCCTTTGATGATTATAATATATCGAAACGCAGGCGATACATAAAATGTAGTTTTACTTGGCCTAAACGCAAGAGTATACTTGTTGTGTAATATGGAGGCCGAAAATAAGATCAACGATAATTGTCTTACACACGTGACGCAAGACATAGAAAGAAGAGGGGAAAACGGTTTGACCCAGGAGACGGAAGAAAGGAAATTGTGACCGGATATGGGAATTTATCTAAAGAAAATTGGGAAAGTTGAGGACAGAACATGTATGTGAGGAAAATATGAGGAAACACCTAGACATATGCTATGTGACTTATATAACGTGAAAAGGAAAGACTACTTACTTTATTTTCTAAAATATGGGGACACTTTAATACTCGAAGGTCCACATTTAATTTGGTCAAAGGAAAAATGTGAAAAATTTAACGACTCTACTGGAATGGTATGTGAGATTCGGAACATTTTGAAAAGTTAGACAGAAACCCAAAGAACAAAAGAGTGCGCAGAGTGTAATAAATGGAAAGCAAATGATAAGAACCGCATAATGACGCATTTTCAAATGCGGTAAAAAATCTTACATGTATAGCTAAAAACCTAACCATATAAAATGAGTTTTACATTTTATCTCCTAAGGCTCAAGTTTCCACGATGTCTACGAAATATTTCAATGACGATCAGCGTATCATGAGTCACTTCCTGCAGCGGAGTCTCGATCTACTGTGAGCCCCAGTTTTTACCGGACTACCGCAACCCCCTCACAGGCGCCCATTACCAGTTCGCTGGACTATAAAAGAGTATTTACCCAAGCTGCTCAAGGATGACGCTATTGTCTTGCCGAAGCCATCTTTTCTTGTGCCCCTGCGCCCAGGTGAGCTTCCTAGGTTTCCGCTACATCAGTCACCTTTACTTTGATCTAGGAGTTCCACAAGGCAATGTTTTAGGCGTCGATTGCCTCGGAAATTAATGGATTTACTAGACATATCACATCAACTTTTTCATTAAATATCATATTTGTTCGACTATGAAATAAACTAGTGTTTCTTTGCAAATTGAACTGATCCTGTCTCAGTAAGAGAGGGATAAAAACTAGAATAGAGGAGCACAAACTAAATTTAAAATCATCGAACAACATGTAGTAATCTCACATTGTATTGATAATGATCACTTGATGGATTGGGAAAATACGTTAATATTGTATATGAAGAAGTTAATTATTACAAACGTTTGCATATCAGAATTGATATTTATAAAAATATACCCGGCAGTTTTAATTCACGCATTGACTCTGAATAGATATATGGTATTTACGATACAATATTATAACATGTTTGTATAGTTTCTACTTTTGTTTTTTTAAACGTATTTTTATTTATATTTAATATCATGTTTTATTGTCCTGTTGTTATGTTTCTTTGTTATAATTTGTTACAACTGACGACGACTTCAGCATAAAGTCGAAACGTAGTGAGTCTTAAATCACAAAATATATCACACATAGTATTCGTCCATACTAAGGTCTTAAGTCTTTAATTTTGTAAGGAACAAAAGTTCAATTTCTCGCTTGGTGTTGGATCTAGAGTAACTGAAGAATGAAATATTTCGTAAAACGTTATTTCTGATGTAATGGTTAATGGCAGATTCACGAATTACTGATAAACACACGAAAAACCCGACAGAATACTTAAAAGTATTATGAAAGTGCAAGTATACGGTTGTGAGTTACTATTAAGAAATATAAATATGTTTAAGTAATTGGTATCTACCTTATGATAAAACTTGCAAATGGGATATAATTCTAAATCATCATTTAATCACCACTGTGATATTACTTAAATGAAAATATTCTTTGAAAAGGCGCGAACAGTAATCCAGTACCTTTGGTGTTAAGATACTAGATAAGACCAGGCTCTGTGTAAAGGACTTGATTAATATTGATTCCGACATGTTTCCCCAACGAAAAACAAAAACAAAAAAATATCCNTCCAGTACCTTTGGTGTTAAGATACTAGATAAGACCAGGCTCTGTGTAAAGGACTTGATTAATATTGATTCCGACATGTTTCCCCAACTTTTGGGATTATACGACGAAAAACAAAAAAAAAATATCGGAATGGGATAGCTCTTTTACTTTCTTGATGTTAGAAAATATTTTCCTTACGGATTCGAATAAATATTTTTATTAATTACATTCTATACGAGTAAATCAAAAAGTGAAGACCTAGAGAAGCAAAATGAAAAATTAACGTTTGTTATCTTCCTTTTACTGTCTGGGTCTCCTACTGCTGGAATACGATGAGACAACCAGATAAGAAACTGAATTATGTCATTGAGTCCGGCAACGAAATATCAACATTAACAATGTAGTGGAATAATTGAAATAGTTACGTATGTAATTTTCGTCACGCGTAAGCTCGGTTACCTAGATATTAAATGTTATGTAGTAATCACTCAATAGTTACATTTCAAAGTAGAAGTACTGGCAACTGCTCCAGTATTTCTACCATGTAAAAGAATTTAATAAAGGTGAACTTCGTCTTGTACTTTATCACGCAATAGCTGTAGTTCTTCAAAATAAGTGATCAACAATTTCAAAGCTATATTCCCGGTCCGGGTTTTTCTCCGGTTTTCCTTCGCATAGAGACAAATTTTTTACACAGTTTCTTCAGTCTCTTGTCTAGGGGCGGAGTCAATTGAATTAATAATTCTCTAATTTAGTGCTATTTTAGTACTCACAATTTATGAACAATATTTTCCGAATAATCTATAGTTCATTATGATGTTGATCTTGACCAATATACATTATATAACGGAACGATATATTCGAGGATTGGTCATTAACAAAGGATTCTTTTTACAACACCAACGTTTCGGCAATTTATTTTGCCTTCATCACGACTACAAAGAACATACACTACTTCTAGCATCTTTGGTGAAAAGGGGACTGCGATATATTGATCCGTTTAGAATATATTTGAGTTATTCATTGTCATTGAATCATTCTGTATAAACTTTCTCGTAAAGTTAAAAAAAAATAATGAACATATTATTAATAGTATATTCTGATTCTGTGTCGTATTAATGCTATTATTTTACTATTTAATGTAATTTTTAAATTTTATTATTGCTTCTTCTACCATCTTTTTTCCAGTCCAATATATCTGCATGCTTGCCCCTGGCATAGTCATTTTTGTAGTCCGATAAATCTAAATACGTTTCTCCGTTGGAGGAGGTTCATTACTTTGAGAAATGGTAGAGTCAGGACGGGGATAAACCAAAAAAGGTGAAAAGCAATGAAAATTGTAGGAGTTCGTTTATTCTGAGATTATAAAGTCTGGAAGGAAAGAGAGAAGAAAATAGGTCAGCAGTTAATTAGTCTCATGGTAAACTTCGTGATATTGTTTGAACAGTTTAATTGCCAATATATATGCAAATTTAATTTCATTCCTTCAACAAAAATCTGTAATAGCTTTTCTAATAATATTCTACCACTCCAAATAAATTCTAATCCTTGTAGTTGAAACACTACGAATATAATTTATTACACATGATGGTGAAGGAATTGGAAACCTTCAGTGATTGCTATGCATCAGACACGAAATGGATACCTTGCAAATGACAGAAGTAATAAAAGGTGAAACATAGGTTCCACTGGTTTGTACTGACTGTCAAAAAAAATGATTTGTCAACTTTTACTTTGGCCGTAGGGTACTAACATATCTTTAAAGAAATCTGTCTTGTTGACATTCCAATAGAGAGAACTTTTCAAATTAAACATTTATTTCTCTGTCTTGTCAGTGCCTGATGTGAACCAATAGCATCAATATTTATCTGCCCATTATATCCGCACAACCAATGATGTGGCGCAAAATATAAAAAAATTAGTGTATAAAAACCTACCCAAAAAATTAAAATATATCGTCTAGACTTTCAAAATAGACGAAAACAATCGTCAATATTCCGACAACTTTTCAGTAATCACCAAACACTTTTTAATAAGTTGTAGCTATTCTTAGCCATAAGATAACGCACATTTAACTCATGAACGCTCCTAAATAATGCATCTCTTTACTGTTGTGTTCTGCAATTTTTGTAAATATCTTAAACTTTTATTCTGATGACTTTAATTTTAATGTGCATTAATCATTTCTTAGCTTTGCATAATGCATCTGATTTTTAAAACCATATGATGAGGGCCCATTGATCAAAAGGGTTTAGTGTCTCAATGAACATTATTGCTTGTTTTGACACTTTACTAAAAGCACATCGAGAGAAAAACTTAAAGTTTCATGTGAAGAAATTTTAAAAATAAGGTGCATATTTTTTCCCGATATGGTGTTAGTTAGCTTACACTAGTGAGCTACATTTTCAATGGATATTATCTACGAAGATTCAAAGGATACATTTATTGTCAAAAAGCAGTCGCAAATTTCGTACGACCACATGGAGGTAAATTTACTAATTTACTCTCCAGAATAAAGCAAGGGACCATAAGATCAATTTCGATCGAAGATCCTAAGGCAGAGGTGGATTGAAAAGATAAGAATACAAAGTTAGTTAAGTATCATAATATCAACAGAATACCAACGAATTTTTATTTAATAAAACACACAAAAAAGTTCACAAGTACGTAATATTGACTGACAAAAGATTATTCGGAATTTATAGTTTATAAATCGTAACGATTAAAATAATTTTAATTTCAAGATTAATTATTACAATAGCAAGGGCCAAGAGAGACTGAATATAAAATCTGCCTCTACCCGAAGAAAATTCCGGGCCAGGAGTGGAAAATTTGGACAAAAGTTCCTATATAAACGCCCGGCTAGTAAATTATTTATATCAAAATTTTGTTTTTGGAAGCAAAGTTACCCACTCAAAATTCATCAAAATATACACTGAAATGTTTGAGGAAGAATAGTCTTTACTTCACAAGAAAGAGATTCGACTTCCCCAAAGATCTGCATCACCTTGGAAATGAATCTCGCTATATTGGCAACCCTGGTGCGTAGAGGGAGGTCATCCCAGCTCATGACCTGCTGACAATGCGCCAACGTCGAGATGTTCCTCCCCATCGCCACTCAAAATTGTTCTTCTCCAACTCGCAATTTGCGTGCGGAAGGAGACATGAGATGCCTCAACGTGCCTCGGGAGGAATTTCTCCCGTCACTCAATTTGCACGACACGGTTGCCACATTTCAAACAATCTTCGGTTATCCAAATGTGTATAGTATAGCCTTGGGGGGGGGGGGGCAGGGAGCCTGCCCATGTTCATACTATAAATGTTTCGACAATTTTTGACAATTCATTGGGGGTGGGGAAGGGGGGGTATTTGAATTGTCATGTAAGTGCCCCTCCCATGAAATGTCAAAAACCAAAATGAAACAAATAAAAATTAAATTAAATAGACACGAGTGTCATTAAAGTTTTCCGGGTGTAAACCTCACATCTTGCCAATAAATTCACACGTGAATATAAAATATATTTTGTTGATGATGAATGATAAAATGTGGATTTTGTTGTTGTATATGATGAAGATGAAGTAGTTTATGATGGAGTTTTATTGAAGATCATCCAACCCCTGAGAAAAGTAGCGTTCGCTCTCGAAACGTCACCCTAAGCGCAAGAATTTATTTTTACATTACATCATAATAGCAAAGTACACCCCAATCATTAAAATACATTTTGTTAAATCCCTATTTCTTATTAAAAATATCGCCTCTACTTCAGAATTTTTTCAAATGACCCTCTGCAATCCGCACCGATTGAGAAATATCTGGTGAACTCTAAAATCTTTGATAGGGGTTCGGGTCGTTCCAGAGCACTCACGGCAGAGATGACATAATGTTTGTTCCCCCATTCCTATCCAAAATCCTTGCCCCCCTCCACCTCGAGAACGTTTAGTCACCCCGCCCAAAATCTTGGCTACGCACTTGAGTATTTACCTCGATAATTCGGACAAGCTGCACCATGACCACATTTGACCATTAAAGAATTAATTTGACCATTGGTCAAGGTAAAGCAATAGAACATCAACATTAGAAAGAACACTTGCCATGGATTCTTCAGCGAGAGAACACATTTTGATATGAGATTCAAATTCAGAGGAATGATAGAATTTTTCCTACCCTTCCTAGTGACCTCCCAAATTTTTTATTATAAATCGTAAAGATTAAAATAACTAGCCAGCCTTACACTATCCTAACTTAAAGATTCCGATGTAGTATTCTAAGGTTCAGAGAAATTTCTTCCTTCCGTCCTATGAATTTGGATATCACATTCAATTCTCGGGTACTCAAATCCTAAGCGTTTTCTCAGTACAGGTGAAAAAAAAGGTTAAAATATTTACAAAACACTGGATGTAGTGAAAGAGCAGGTATCAATACTCGCCCATGAATGACAACTAAAAATAATGCTAGGAACTCTGTATTGGTTGAAGGAAATGTGAAAATCGAGTTTTTCTTGATATGGCTCTCACGAACTACCACATTTAAAATTGTGCTTAAACAGTACAACAAAACTGTAAAAAATAATAATAATCTTCGGTAATAAAACTGTTCTGGATAAACCGGGTAAGATTTCTATTCAATTGTTCAACTATAACGGAATAAATAAAAATATTTAGTTGTGATTTTTGCGTCAAGGAGATGAAAAAACACTTATATTTAAATATATTTGAAACCTATGATAAGTAATATTATTCAATGCTCCTGATACATAACAAAAATGAAATTTCTCCCATTTATTTAGCCAGCTGCATACTTGTTAAAGACAAACCAAAATGCTATCAGAATATAGTCAGTAGTTGTCTTTTTAAATTATTTCCCATTACTATTCGTAAATTGACTTTTCAAATCTATTACAATTTAGGTATTCATTTGTAATCTATCAGTGCGATCACGTATCACGAGCCATTGAAGGAAAATCGCCATCGAAATTTACTCAACTGTCAGATGATAATTTTGTCAGTAATTCATGTTATACCACACAATATTTAAGAGAAAAGATTATATTTAAGTTAGGTTGTTTGGTCTCTAGTTGGCAACAACGTGTCTTCAGCATGTTCTCCTGTCTAAGAGACAGGATGTGCGTGATTTCCACGTCATCTTCTCAAAACAAACATTCTAAGTAAATTAGATGAGAGGCCTCCAAGACACGATGAAAGTGGAACGCAAAAAGCGCATCAGGAAATCCTAGGAGAATATAATTGAATTATTTATAACAGAAATATAATAGGAAAGAGTTTGAGAAGAGAAATTGGCAATTATTGAAAATATAAAAACATGAAACTTTCCAGTCACGATTTGGAGACTCCCATCTCCATCTGAATGTGTGTTAATTAGATGTTTAACGGGTGTTAATTGTTCATTTTTTACCCGTTCATGTTGAGGGAAAGCTCATGACAATTTCTATGGTGTGATTAAGATTTCTACAAAACACACAAAGCGGAATACATCTATAAATCTTTTCATGGCTCATATTAAATCAAAATCACATTTCATTAGTAAATATTACATAAGATTGCAATATCATTTTACTTCGAAATGCAGAAACATTATTAGAAAATAATGAAAATACCTATATGCTTATGGTAAGGCTCATTACCACGGAAAGAATTCTTTTCTAAATTTTCATAAAATTACGTGTTGCTATTTTTAAGGAATGTTTTATAAATGACAACACAAGGAAATGAGGAACGAACAATGTATCAAAATTTGTCACCAAAATTTCTGAAAAGCAACAAATGAATTCCGGAACGGTGCGGGGAAGTAGGAGCAGCGTTATTAATAGCAGCGGGGGACGGGGGAGATAAGTACCGTAAGAGGAGCGTAATGGAGGGATGGCTCGAATGTGTTAAAAATGGTAAATTTTGCGTTCTCTTATTTATTTATGTTATTTGCCTAGGAGGCTTAGTCCATGACGCACCGAGGCTCTTCCACGTACCCGTTGTACTTGGGTAAGAGAATTGGGAAGGAGATATGTTGGGGTGCGAGAGAACGTATGGTACGGACATTTGTTTGGAGTGGGTGAGGAAAACCCCAGCTGAAAACCTCACCTAGTTCGGCCGAGCAGGGTTTGAACCCATGCTCCACCTGTCTGTGGCAACGAAGGCGCTTCCACTAGACCGCCGCTGTCGGTTATTTATGGACGGTCCCTTGAATATAATAGGGTAGAAAGAGTACGTTGAGGCTCTTCGTCATAAAGGGAGAAAGGAATCGTTTTTCTTTCGACCAAAAATCTCGTGCTCTATTCAGTGCTATACATCGACGTGATTATCTGTTACAAACCAAACGTTTGTAAGGCAGCCGGAACATCGCGTCAACCAGTTAAACTGCTCCATGGAAGACCAGGTCAACGCAACCATGGCAGCGGAGAGAAGGCTACTGATAAGCACTTCACCTCACTAAGTATACATTCTCGTGATAACGAGATCCGTATTCAGAATCGTAAGATCTAATGCAAAACTCTATTTCCTCGAAAGTGGGGACCACATCGGGAAAACCTCTCGATGGATTCAAAAATCCTGCGCTTATACAAGGTTTTTTATAAACCAACTTTAGCTTATTCAAGCAGGTAATTTGTAAATATCAATTAGTTGATGTCTGGGGGGCGTTCTCGAAAACTCGAGAACAAGGGGCTTTTTTTATTCTTCGTGGAGATTTAACAATCCCACTTCACCTTTTGCAAATATCCACTATAGTAATTCTGTATAAATTGGGAAACGGGATACCAGGGGAATATTATGTGAACAAAGGTTCATATTTATAATTATTTAAACTCTGTTGAAACTGTTCTTCACAGAGCGTTGGTCGCACACAACGACCAACTTCAAATTTGCTATTTTCTATGTCAAGTTTGTCATGCAGTATATGTAGATTTAAGGAAATATATGTGTAAATATTGTATTATAATAAATGTGAATTTGTTGATCCGAAGCGTGTCCGTAAAAGAATCCTATCATACATAACCTTCCACAAGCTTGTTGAAACACACAAGTCCCCCCTATATATTGTTTATGTTTTACGACGAATGGTTATTCGTTCGTAACATTATCTTCACCAAGAAAAGAGAGGAAGTGCAATATCGAATAGATATTTGTGTTCTCTTTTCGTAATCAATTACATATTAGCCCACGTCAAATTCGCAAATGCTCTTTTACTCTTAATTAGTTAGGTTTTATAATAAAATAAATAAATAATAATTATTATTTACAGTTTTCGTAGTTTACCTAGTTCCTTGGCAAAGGTTGCTACCAGGTAATGGCGGATGTAGACCGTAGTCAAGAGGGAGGAACTAACCGGGGAGCAATTATGTTTGAAAATCACGGTTTTGCAACACATTTTATAAATATAACATTTTAAATAAAATAGATAATCATCAACTAACTATATTAAATAGTAAAACTTTTTTTTTAAGTGGTAAAGAATGCCTTTATATGTCGAGTGTTCAGGTCCACGCCATAGATCCGCCGCTGTTACCAGGGTTATACATTCTTGGAATTAAAACTCTTTGTTTAACTGTCGTGTGTCTCTATCATCTTATCTCTCCATTTTTTCGTCCTCCTGTTGCTCATGGTGTTATCGTGTCTTCATGTCCTCTTCGTTTCGTACTCGTGCCTTATGCTCATCATCTGTTCCTTAGTCCTGTAATACGTCGTATTGTGGTCGACCCTTGCTTTATTCAGTCCACTCCCTAAATTTAAACTTTCCTGTTTCTATCATAGTTATTTAGCTTTCATACTACTTCATATCTTACCATTCCAATACGGAAGGATTATAGTTCCCTTCGATCACTGTTGAGCCGAATCCTGCATCTTTTGCTGCCAATCACCGGGAGAGGCAATATCCTGGAAACAGAAAACCAGGTCCTTAATTGTGAGGAAGGGACCCAAAGCAGTTGCTGCCACCCAGTCTGCTNGGCTTTGTCTAGGGGCTGTCTCTTATACACATCTAGATGTGTATAAGAGACAGCCGCCACACAGTGACCGCCATTTTACGCTACTTCGCCATGGCCAATAGACATACCTTCACCCTCATTCCATGACCCCAGTAAGAGCCAAACTTTCTCAAGAGGTCCAACATAGGTTGCTTGAGCATTTTAAAGTAAAATATTATTTTTACTTTCATTTTCCATCAGTTTCAGGAATGTTTTACAATACAAGTGAAGTTTTATTTTTATACCCAACCGATTTCTAATGGCGGCCATTTTTTTCGTACTTGGTGCGTTGATTTTCACCTTTTGTTGACGTAAACGGAAAGGCTATTACTTCTATTAATCAAAGACCAATTTTACTTGTGCTTTAGACGTAAATAACTTGTAGAGGAAAATGATAGTAAAAATATTAATTTATTTACTGATGATCGAGCAACTAAAAACTCGTTTCTGGAGCACTTGAGATGGACTGACCCGTAAGGTGGTAGCGTATTTGCCATACTCTAACCACCATATCGAAACGATAGGGGAGGGCTTCATATTAAATGTATTCAGTAAAACTATCATTTTTATTTGAAAATTTGTTATTATTTTTCCTATTAAATTAAAAGCGACAACTTTTTTAATACTATTACAGAGAATGATGAACTTACAGAACAGGATCGTATACTCTATTAATGCTCACATTTTTGTAATTTTAAGTACTGAGTGAAGTGAATTATTAATGTTTTACCGCACTTTTAGATCGCATAACATACGTAAATTACGATCAAACAATTTCGTAACACAGTATTTATATTACTATTTCATCGGATGGAAATGCTTCTATGAAAACTAACCAACTTCCATTAGCTATTGAATACCAAATTTTCTATTGAATACCTTTTATGTGTTGGTTTATTTTGTTCAATTTCACTTCTTCAAATTTAGTCCTTTTCTTCGTGACAATGCTTCACAAATTACTGAGCTATTTCTCTACTTACAATACTATCATATTTTTACGTTTTCTCCAGTTTTTATGAGTAATGTTCGTGTCACTTCTCTCATTGTTCTTTCATCCTCATCGGTTATGGTTAGTGCTTGTCTTTCAGAGCGAAACTCGAATAATTTTCTTACGTTTATTTTACATCAAAACAATTGAAATCACAAATTTGTTCCTCGGTTGTTTTATGTTTCTCCAACTTAACAATGTAATATCAGCTGCAGTAATTTTCCAAATTTGCATTCATGATACGCACGTGCATTCGTCCTTATCAAAATTCAAGTTCTAATTCATCGCGCCTTCGCCTAATCCACAAAATATTGGTAAGTAAATTGTGTATTTAAATAAAATTTATTAGAGTGGAATCATTAATACGTTTAATTTTATGATGGCACAGTACGTGTAACATCTGTACACCTATTCTTATAACTATTAATAATTGGAGATACTACTAGCACAACATAATTGACAATATCCAAAAGAAAAAACATCCAAAAGAATTAATGTATAAATTTGCAAAATAGATTCC
This sequence comes from Laupala kohalensis, assembly GCA_002313205.1. NCBI lineage: Eukaryota > Metazoa > Arthropoda > Insecta > Orthoptera > Trigonidiidae > Laupala > Laupala kohalensis. The sequence continues at coordinate 208,876 of NNCF01128474.1, read as the reverse complement.
ATTGTTTTAAATTTATTGAAGTGATACAAATTGTACAAAATTTTGTTATTCGCAATTGATAAAGAATTCATGAACTTACACCAACAAAATTTAAAATAGTCGATATTTTCTCTTTCAATAAATGATTTGATATCTCGACATTTGCATGACCATCGCAGATATACAAAAATTATTCGACTTTCCGATATAGTCGTTGTGTTATCCTGTACGATTTTCATATTAAGTGTATTGCAAATAATCAATAAATAAGTTGCAGGTTTCAATCTTATACACTAGAAGAGTATATTTTCAACTTAAAAACTTACCTAAACCTATTTTTCTTTCAAAATAATAACAATAATAAATTTATTGTCAAAAAAAACGCAGTTACAAACTATGTATGACTACGTGGAAGACAATGAACTACTGAACTCTCAGGAAGGAAGCCAGGGATCATCCCATCAATTCCGATCAAGGGCCCAAAGGCAAATGAGGATTTATCTTATAATATTAATAGAATATCATAAAATTTGTATTTAATGAGACACAATAAATCATTTCAGAAGTACGTATTATTCTCAAACTTGATTATTCGGAAATTATTGTTTATACATCGTAACTATTAAGTAAATTCGATATATATTGTTTTAATAGACGCCGCATCTAGGCAAGAGCTTTGTTAGTCTGTATAAGAAATCCACCTCTACCGGAAGGAAAACCGGAGAAAAACCCGCGCCAGGATGGGGCTACAGATTTAATGTACACAACTGTGCCAAAGTTGAGTACATATAAAACTAAACTAATATGAATAATAAGACACTATACAAGTATGCAGGAAAGTAGTTTTGAACTTACTACACCAAAGTTATTTTGAATGTACTAGAGGAATGGCGTGATGAAATAAAAGACAAATCAATAAATTCTTTTATATTGTAGAAGCACTGGTGCGGTATGTAGCTTTCAAATGCGTTATCCATTCATCCAATAGCGTTTCCTTTCACGTACATATTTCATATCAATAGTTATCAGTGACGATGAGAAATCTGTTTTGTCAAAGTGAATGTTTTCCCATTGGTCGCAGTCGACGCCTGTCTCCGCGACTCGAATCCCAGCCACAACAATCCACGCTTCAGTACACACAGTCACCGAGGCAGGCGTTTTTATTGCGTCCATAGCGCTGTTTTTCCTTGTCGCGGCGCATCCGTTCTCCGATACGCCAGCAGCAGTGTCATGGAGACAAAACAACAGCGTGGATGCGACAATGGTGCCAACACCTGAATTCTCTTCCATGTTATTCAAATACTTGCTGATTACTCGGCGTTGTCCCGAATTTTTCTTTGACAAACCTTCTCTTACTCAGGAAAAAAATAAAAAAAATCTATCTGTATTGTGAGATCAAAATACTTTTACTAACTGATTTTTAAAAAACATGATTTTTCAAGTTCAGAATTATACAAATTTAACCCAAAACTTGTCAGTATACACTACACCATCTCGCGGAAACCACGCCGATCGAATTTTTCGCTTCCCTGGCTTGATGCGGCTGCTACATTTCATTAAAACTCTTTTATAATCTAAACTATTCGTCGAAAATTTACGATTTAAAAACATTTCTTTATCTTTGTTAAATGCACGAAACAAATAATTTAGTAAATTTGATGATGATTGATTGTTTTCTTTCTAAAAATACTCCCTTAAGTAGAACACTTGTATTTTTAATAACATTTTTTCTTTATTTTAATGTATACATTAATATATGCATTCATGGACATATACAAAAATTATACCACAAAAATACGAGGACTATATAATTACCAGCGCCCGGATTTTGATGATCTAAAATAACTAAAGAATTATCAATAAAATGATCTGAAAAAACAGTAAAATGATCCAAAAAATGTCTTTAAAATGTTTTGTCTTTATTTCAGAGTATGAGAGTACAGCACAATATTTGCTTCTGTAACGTTAGAATTGAAATTAAAAATTAATGTTAGTTTAAACTCGCAAATGTGTATGGTCTAGGAAGATGAACGTATAAAAAATCTACGTCGTACTGAATTATTGTAATAGATAACCAGCAGCATGCGCAGGTTCTCGAAAGTTAGGAAACGCCTGTTGTCGCAAAGCACATTTTTGTACTGTGAGAAACTCCTTTCCACATCCGCTGATAGAACTGGAGCGTACTTGAAATACGCTAAATCAGTGGCAGTGCGATCATCTTCAATGTAGGAAGTAGCAAATGTTTCACCAGTTAGCACTTGAGAAATGCGACACAAAGTTTTGTATGCAGACTTTTTATCAAAAACATTTTCCACTTTCTTGGATACCCTTCTTCCAACTTCTCCCCCTACACTTTTCAAAGACTTTTTTTTTTACATATTTTGGCTGAGAACTAAAGTATTTTTTAAACTAAGGAAAGGACATGGAAAGTTCAGAATTTGAAACATATTTCTAAGAACTAGAATAAAAAACAAGCAGGCTCTCAGCATGATAAAAAATTCAGTCCCTCCTTTGGTTGGTGTGAGGATAGTTTCTTGGACGGGAGAATAACGTGAATTTAATGTGTGTTGCAGGGTGGGGAATTAGTACGTGAACAGTGAGGACGATGTGCCCCTCAGCTCTAAACTAGCGAGTTTCGAGAGCAGTAAATGAAAAGCTCTATTACTCCATAGTGAAATAAGACAGATGCGCCCGTCCCGAGCATGCGCAGTGCAATCAAGACATTTTTCGGATTGGGCGTATTAGAAATATCGCTTCACACCTACAAATCAGTCAAACATATTAAATAAATCGATACATCTTTAATTTCTCTCAAAAATATCTTACTTTTCATTGGCTGGCCAACAACTCCTCCACCTCGATGCGCTAATGGTACACCTTTTGTTATTTCTCTGCGCGAACCAACTTCATCTGCATAATGGCTCAGCGTCTCCTCAACACCACGCACTGTTGCTGCCAGTTCGGTGACCTCTGACCGATAGAGTGCGTCTTATGTGAGGGCGAGTCAACGCTTGAACTCAACCTAATTGCCTCCTCGCGCGTACACTACGCATTTGTTGGGTTTAGGCACGCTACAAGTTAATTTAGCTCCCTTCCTCTCAATTCTCTTATTCAAAGTTAAACTATTTTTCATTTATGTATTTACTAGCTAATTACCCAGCGCTACTCGGGTTTACTCAGGAAAAAATAAAAAACTATCTACATTGTAAAATCAAAATATTTTTACTATCTGGTTTTTAAAAACATGCACAACATCCGAATTTTACAAATTCATAATAATATTAGTTTAATTCGAAATACGTATGTCCTACACCATTTAGGGAGAACGGCGCCGGTCGAATTTTCTCTTCGGAGGCGTGACGACGCGGCTGCACCATTTCATTAAAATTCTTGTAAAATCTAAACTATTCGTCGAAATTTTACTATTTAAAAGGATTTTTATCTTTGTTAAATGCACAAAAAATAGTTTATTAAATTTGATGAAGATTCACTTTTTCCTTCTTAAATTAAAGTATTTTAACACTTGTATTTTTAATACAAGTACTCGCAATAGTAGTAATATTCATCACCCTAGAGTGTCAACCACTCTTTGCCAAAAAAGGACCGCATCATTCGGGAATCGTTCTATTTAATTCCCTGCCCAAGAATATAAAAGATATTATGAAATTGAATCTCTTCAAATCCACGGTTAAAAACTACCTCTTGCACAAGTGCTTCTACACTGTAAAAGAATTTATTGATTTTAATAAAAGTTAAATCCGTCTTGTACTTTATCACACCATTGCTGTAGTACTTTTTAAATAACTTATAACAATTTCAAAAACTATTTTCTTGCATGATTATGATTCATATTAATTTAGTTTTCTGTGTACTCAACTTTGGCACGGTTGTGTACATTAATTCTGTAGCTCCATCCTGGCCCGGGTTTTTCTCCGGTTTTCCTTCGGGTAGAGGCGGATTTATTATACAGCTTCTCTAGGCTTTGTCTAGGGGCGTGTTTATTGTAACAATAAATCGTGAATTTAGTGTTATTACAATTCTTATGATTTGGAAACACTATACTCAGAATAATCTATAGTTCCATAATGATTTATAGATTTAAAAAAATAATTTTGTGTTAAATTACAAACATATTGACATTCTATTAGTATTATAACTCGCAGCTAACTTTTTATCTTATCTAGTAATTTTTGATGAAATTTTTGAATCAGCCTCTGCCTTGATCGGAATTGATGGGATGGTCCCTTGCTTGCTTCCGGAGAGTAAATTAGTTTATAGTCCTCCAC
>NNCF01128474.1:147256-204439 GCA_002313205.1 Laupala kohalensis | reverse complement strand
TTTTTTTTTTTTTTTGAATTTTGTCGACATTTATTGTTAAAAACCATTTCTATTCTTCTTATTATACATTTTAAAGTCAAAATTAGCGTATGTTCACCGTTTTAGTCATTATCATTAGCAAAAAGACTCACTTTTGCTTTACACATTTATATATTAGTATGAATGTACGTATATAGTTATGTTTACAACATAAGAAACATTACATGACTGGCGTCCCGTAAATCCTGTGTTGTATTTCTGCCACCTAATGTCTTGGGGTTTCCCGCGTAGATCCTCCACTATCTACAGTCTCAGTGTTTCTTCAATCTCATATATGCCGTCTATGAAGAAGCGAAATATATGGTATATAATTCTAATAATATATATTTAATACCTATCACGGTACGTGATATATCCGCTACCAATTCAGTTCTCTTCATTTCCCTCAGATATCTCGCCTTCTTCACCGTAACATTCACATTCCCACAATACATGCGTAAAAAACACAACCAACTTTCATGATCAAACAAAATTCATTATTAACATATACTTATCTTGCTATACTTTTCATCGGCAAGGCTTCGAGAAAACCATCGGCTCGTCATTCCCAAGCATTGACGGACACACTATAATTCATCATTTTTACAGTAAGTGTTATGAAATAGTGGAATAACATAACACTCAAAATAAGAAGCTACAGATTCTTGAATACACATAAATCAAAATTAAATTCTCACCTCTCGTCAAATTGAGACATTTCCTGAAATCTCCTTTTTTCTAATTATGAGTTCGTTCAAAATAGATAAATGGTTTAAGTAAGAACACAAATACTGTGTGGTACTTAAAATGTTATTAGATTTTTTGATTAGTGTTTTTTGGTTCATTTTATGCACCTCTGTATTTTCTTTTGTTGAATTTTTCTTATATTTGTATTATTGTTATAATCATATGCTGTATTGATTTGATATTTTTTCTTTCTTTTTCTAGTTAAATTTTTGTTTCTTATCTCGTTCAGTATTTTTTACTTTTTATTTTCCAGTATTTGTTCATGTCTTTTAATTTAGGTGGAATATCGGAAGTGCAGACTTTATCAATTCGAAATGTGTATGATTTTTTGTTTTGTTTTTACTTTCCAATCATACAAGTATTGTTTAATAAAAGTAAAGTAATCATTAAAAGAAAAGGTGATTTAGAAAACTTGGGATAGCTTGTTCTCGAAACCTTGTTTGTACAGAAATGTAAAAAAAATGCCACTTTTTTGTCTCTGGAGTTACCATAATAACATAATATATTTTTTATATATAATTATAAATCAAAATAAAACAAAAATTGACAAACCAAAAACTTATTTTTGAACACGTGCGTTTGACTGAATGATTGAATTTGAATATTCAGAATTAATATTTTGGAATAATATGGTAATATACTGTTAAAAATTCTGAAAAATCAATACGTAAAATACCTCAAGCACTCTTTAAGTCTCATAATTTAAAGCCTCATAAATTAAACATAATACGAACAAACATTTGAATGTTGTACTGTAGGTTTGATCGTGTGTCAATTCTATAATACGAAGAGTTTACATCTGCAACTTTTTTTTTTTTTGCAGCACAATCTGTGGGCAGTATATATACATAATTCCACTAAAACACATTACTCGAAACCCGGCATAATTACACCGCGCAAAACACACCTAACAGACCGTAAAGTAAATTGTAAAGAAACTCCTTAGCTCGTTCTTTCCCATTGAAATCAACTAGAAAACCCACAGAGGTCAGAGGCAAAAGAATGGATGGTCAATATTTCCACAAGAAACACGTGAAGTCGCAATGTCCACATTTCTTTTGTGCAGTCACATGTTTCTTTGTACGTGTTCTCGAGAACGCCAGCAGAACGCGCCTTTGCATGTCACAGAGAAGTAAGGAATTGTAATTCTCTTTGAATTNAGTAAGTGGAAGTAATGCCAGACTCAGCTCGGGGCCCCGTGTTCGCCAAACACGTACTTACTAGATGTAAGTCCCCTGGGGGGTATAAATTATCTAATGAACCCTGGGGTTAGGGTTATAATACCGCGTTACGGTGAGGAAGGGGGTGTTAACTCTATGGTTACGTGTTTCTACATTATGTAGGGTAGGTTTTACAGTTTTTAACCATAAGTTTGGCATTGTAATCCATGTTCTAAACTGCATAGTGAGTGCACAGAGCAATGACGAACGAACAATTAATTCAGTATACCTAAATTTGTCCCCACATTTTCCGAAAAGCAATAAAAACTTTTCTTGAAGTGGGAAGGTATACTGGGGAAGGAGAAAGAGGTTTCGTTACAGGTGAGTTTAGAATTTTTTGGTGGCGCGGGGTGTGAGGGTTAAAAACTGAAATTTTTTCCGAGGCGTAATTTATCGATACTCTCTTTTAAATATTTTAATCGTCACTGTTTTGATTTCATTTCTATCGATTCGAAAGTATTTTGGTTTTAGAGTTTCGTGTTTTGTGATGTAAGTGTGAGAAACATCCAAATATATTAGTAGTCATTGAATGGAAATAATTTCTGGACAAATACTGAAAATATAGCGGCAATAAATTCTATATTAATATTTTTTTTAGAGAATATTTCTTGATTGCCCCGAAATAACAAGGAACGTTTTGTAGGTGGTGCTACAGCCTCCCGCAGCGATGAATCGACGCCCTAGCGGCGACCTTCGCAAACTTTCATGTGGCGCGTGGGCAAGCGTTGTTAGCATTTTAGATAATTTATATGACGCCGCGGCATGAAAACGCCCCACGTCACCATGCGCATATAAAGAACGCCGTGATGTATCTGGTCTCCCTGGCGAGAGAGAGAGAGAGACCGCGCTCACGTGGTGCACAGCGGTCGCGCTGTGAGAGGCGTTGACATTTGACGATCACGGGGCGAGATCTGAGGCGGAAAGACGAGGAATGAACATGGTGGTCACTCCGATGCAATGGCGGATTTGTATGTGTGTGCAGGGACTAAGGTTAAGGGGCACTGAACTGTCCGCAGAATAAAGCATACTTCGCCACTTAAACGATTAATAAATTTGGTTACTATTTAATATTGTGAATTGTCGATTATCTATTTGATGAATTGATTATTGTATTAAAAGATAATATTTATAAAAAATGTTTTGTAAAACCATGATTTTCAAATAGATATGCTTCCCGAATCCCTCCCCGGTTAGCCAACCCCCCTTTACTAGGGTGTAGACCCGCTAATGTGTGGGGAGGAGGGGGAAGGTTCCAGGCTGAAGCAGGCTACTCATAAATGACAAATGAGTTTGCTTGTATTTTATTAAAAAAGTATATTAGGTGATACGTGTTCATTGGATAATAACAATATATTCTTACAAAAAGCTAAATTACATCGTTTTGCACACACAATTTCGAAATTTTCCTTACCCCCAGATCATAACCCCCCTCCACTCATAAAATGAATTGTGTATCCCCTACTACACCGATGTAAGTAAAATTATTATCTTGTCCTACAATTCATTCGGTTAGTATCAAAACATACACCCACGCCCAAAATATATATTTTGCATCTAATCAACAACTGATTCTAAGGCTTTTTTAGAAACATGAAAAATCATAAAATTTTGATGGAAGCGATTGTACGAGTGAATGACCGCGATGAGTAAAAGAGTACGGAATTTGGATACTCTATATTAAGACGCAAACTGAATGGATATCCTAGAAACGAACGCAGAAAGAACACTTCAGTAATGATTCGATTGTCACCCATGACCAATTCCAATCTTTTATATCTTCCAAATACCCTCTACACTGTTGATAGGGTTTCTACGCATCTTGACGGAAGAGAGAAATAGTCACATTCGCTTTTTATTCATTTCCTACTTATAATTAATTTCACGTTACAACAAACACATTGTGTTCCAGTCCTTTAACTTTTTGTATAAAACATTGNGCTCGGGGCCCCGTGTTTGCCAAACACGTACTTACTAGATGTTAGTCCCCTGGGGCGAGGTAGGAAAATGAAAGATACCCTAGCCCTAATGGCGTCGGGATCGAAAAGAACAAGAGGTGACCAAGGGAGGTCAGGAAAGAGAAAGGAAGGAGCATGGCACAAGTAAGTGGAAGTAATGCCAGACTCAGCTCGGGGCCCCGTGTCACATTCGCTTGATATTCATTTCCTACTTATAATTAATTTCACGTTACAACAAACACATTGTGTTCCAGTCCTTTAACTTTTTGTATAAAACATTGATGAACAGATGCTTAAAGAATTGATACACTTTTTAAAGTTTAAAGATCGTGAATAGTGCATAGGAGCTAATATAGAGAAACTCTCTCAAGTGTGTGAAATTAAGGAGGGTTAAGGTCAATTTTGGAAGTAGTTGCAGGAGTTACATCGTTATAAAGAACTAAAATGAGTAGATTTTCCCTGATGAATATATAACCTTTCCACTGAACACATTCGTTTTCACGTTGTGACTGAAACAAGGTCGATGGTGATATAAATCAGTCCTAATCAGCAACAAGTGGAGTTTTTCCCTCGGACAAAGAACTGAAGCGCTCCAAGCGGCCGCGCCGTGAAACAGCCTTCTGGTTTGACGACTCCCCCTTCGCTCTTCTACATCCCCAATCCAATGTTCTTCCCAACCTGTTTCTGTCCAATCCCCTTCTCCCTTTCATTGTACTCGGTCTCTTATACTCGTCCTTCCTTCACTACCTTCAACAACCAAGATTTCGTTTCAGTCGCGGTCTCCGCCATTATCCGTCTCTCTTTTTTTCCTATATCGACTCGTTCTGCTGGTCAAACGCCAAATATGTCCTCTTCTCTAACTTCCCTCATTATTTGCGTATCTCTTTCCGTTTCTCCTACTCCCATTCTCAATCGTGCGTAACAATGTTCTCCATTCCATACACCTGACGTCACCTCAAACTCATCTCGCCCTCTTTCATTTCGCGTCTCCCCAACAATACGTCATCATCCTGTTACTTTATTTGTCTAAACCCTGACAGCATTCATAGCATTTCTGTGTCTNNGCCTCCCCCCCCCCCATTCTCGAAAGAACGTAAACGCTGAGCTGATTACACCCCATTGCGGGACTCCAGATACAGACCTTAGTCAACACAACATGCCAACAGGTTTCCTTTCTTCGATTATAGAGACGTCTATGCGTTTTTACGACTTGTCACTGAAACAAAAGTGAGATCTGTCTGCATACCAGGAGTGGGAGAAAAGGAGCCACAAAGTTTCAAATTGGGAAGGAGATGTTCGGACGGGAGTGTGGCATACCATGAGGTCATGTGCGTGCTGATGTTTCGACGTCCTAACTGAGCGGTAAAGTAAATGATAATTCAGTGGCTACGTGATGGAAAGGTCATCGTGTCACAACAACAAAAATTCCGCTTTAATTGTTCTACAACCAAATTGTATGAAGTGTGGAATCCGCCTCTGTCTTAGGGCACTTGATCGGAACTGATGGAATGTTCCCTTGCTTGCTTCCGGAGTGTAAATTAGTTTACTGTCGTCCTCATGGTCATACGCAGTTTATCACTGCATTTTTGAAGTAGATTTATTTATATCACATTTATGTATCAATAAATTGAAGTTCCCGAAAAAAGCTCTTCAATGACGATATTATGGTTCAAAGAATATATTCTCTACATTTCCCATTGCTATCGCAAAAACAAAAATTATATTGTCATTTTTCAGGTTACTGCTTTCACATTACGGATTTTCAACATTTATGAGAGATTTGCAAAATCGTGAAGATAAATCAGGTTATGTTTTGAAGCTAATATATTTGCATAATAATTCCATTACTTTGGCGAAGTTCTGGCCATGATGACACCTCCTCTACCCAACCACACCATTTATACCTAATTAAATAAATAATTACAGACTTACTACCTTTAACAGACGAACAGTATAATATAAACAATATATTTCGTGATTTATAGCTCACAATTTTTCGGCTTCATGTCGAAGTCAATGTCAGGTTGTATAAATATAACAAGAAACAAAAAATAGAACAATTGATCATGACATTAAACATAAATATGAACACAAAATATGTTTACGAAAAATCAGAAACTTCACGATTATGTTATAACATTTTGTTGTAAATAGCTTGACTGTACCCGTGCGAATATTCAAACCTCCGTGTGTAGTTTTTATAAATATCATTTCTGATATGCAACGTTTGTAATAATTAACTTATGTCCAAAATTAATGTATTTTCCCAATCCGTTAAGTGATAATTATTAATGCAATGTGAGGTTACTTCACTTTGCTCAACTGATTTTAAATTTCGTCTGTGCTCCTGGATTCTTGTTTTCAACACTTGTTTTGTTTGACCTACATAGCTATCATTGCAGTCTTGGCATTTTATTTTTTGTACTGCATTGCTAGTATTCATATGATATTTCTTATCTTTCCCTTTCTGTGTCAAATTAGTTCATTTTTTATTATATAATGGACATTAATTGTTATAGAATTCATATATCTAGCAAACTAGTTCCATCCTCATACGATCAAAAATTGAAATTAATCTCAGATTTTCCTGTGGGCCCTTAACGTCTTCTCACAGACCACCGGTTTGCGACCGCTGCTCTCCTAATAGTAGTAACTTGAGCGTTTAACGGTGCGTCACCGTCGAAACCAAGCTCCTCCGAAGTGTGAAGCACAGCCCACTAAACGCTTCGGGATTTCTCCATTAGGAAGAAACTTGAACCCGTCACAATGTGGGAGGGCGCCCGTCCACCGCCTTCTAATTGCTGCGAAGGTGTTTGCGTCGTGCCCGCAAGAACCAAAGGAAATGCGTGTCCCACAACGCGGCCAGATTCTCACGGAGGGAAAAGGTGTAAAGGTGAAAATGAACGGGGTTCTGTCGAAACATAATGATCCCCAACCTACACCGAGAGAACAGGCTTGAATAAGACATCTAAATTCAGGAGAAGGAAAGGATATATCCAAATCTTTGGATGTGACATGTATCCGAACTTGGTTATCTTATAAGGTACTAATAAGGTGTACTATATAAGGTACTAACAATAAGTTCAAGTTTCTTTAAATGTGGAATAATCACGATTTTCTTAAATGTGATTAGGTAAATTTAATCATGATTACATGGCATGCGTTTCGTCATGCAAAATTGATCGTCTGTTGTGTTAGTCGATGTTTCTGAAGGATTCTGTTGGCAGTAGTTTTGCAGTGCATTGTGGGTAAATTGAAGACAAATCACCGGCGAAAATAATATCTTATTGCTCACCAGCCCTACTAACGGGCAGAAGTAGCAGTGGGCCTCCCTCGAGCCACTGACCATAACCTATAAATTGAGCCCCGAGCAAACAAATGGACGCCATATTGTTCACAGTATTGAAGAAAATCACGATTTGCGCAAGAAAATGAAGGGGGTGACCAGTGTTTAGGTGTTAATCCTGATTAAAGTAGTGGGTGGGGCGTACATTTCGATAACCATGATTAACTACATAGAAAATATCGTTTAAGGCATTAAACGAACTTGGTGAATTTGGGCCTCAATAAGGTGCAGTTCTAATATCCAAAGATGTGGAGAAATCCTTTCCTTCGTCTGAGTTTGAACCTGGGGCACTCACAATCATAGCGTTTTCTCATTGTACAAAGGTAAACCTCTTTATTCGGTCAACTTCCGTTTGACACGCAGGTGCACACTTTCTAAGAATGTGTTTTCAAGAAACGTCTTTGGAGCGGGTGCTTAACTGGTTTTAAACTTCGCTGGTCTAGTTAAAAGCTATCTATGCCTTTCACTATTCTGTGAGCTCGGAACAAGAGTGGATCTGGGAGTGATTAACCAGTAAACTGGTGAAATAATTCCTGGAGTAAAAAAAGAAATAATTAATCACCTAGTTGATAACGTGAGTGCTCTTAATATTTCTTAGAAGGTTCTAGATGACACTAGAGAAATTTTGAGGTGACGTTTTCTGTGTACGAAGCGACGTATACGATCTTGCTATTATAATCGGCTTGAGGTTTCGCTTATTTCGTTGCCGTTGAATTTTTTATTGTAGTATATGTTAATGGGAAATGTAACGTGCCATTGAAGCTTATATACATGGGGCGATGGGATGTGGGAGGTAGGGGTTATTGTAAGCAGGTGGTCCGCTTACCTGGGTTTACCAGCAACTTGGCTCATTTGCAGGTGTTAGTAGTAGTTACAGATACTAGGAGTAGTAGATGGAAGAAGATGGGTTCGCTTTTCAATAGCCACAGCTACAGATGAACAGGGTCATTGAAATGAAAAGGCTACAAATTTATCCGTCGGGAATTGAACTTGGAGTGTCTACAGATGACGAGCAAGCACGTTAGTCCCTGAGCCGCCGGAAGGACTTGTCGAGAACATGTGGTACTGTTAGTTCTATATTGTCATTATTTCTTCACTTCATGAATTGTGGGTAAAATTTGACAATATACCAAATTTATCCCTAATTTACATTTCCTTTTTGAATCGTTACTGAACGGTCAACAAAGTTTGAAGAGATAGAAAGGGAAGAAATCAAATTAAATGTAATGTATGAGGAATTAATTCACTAATACCTGTAACATAGAAAGATCAATAATTATAAGAATATATTACGAGAACACCCGAGAAGATTTTGATAAAAGTCAGAATAGAGGTACCTTGAGGTGGAAAAGCAGTCTACCCTGTTATTAATACCTTGTAAGATCGTTCAGTTAGGACATTTTTTCAATGGAACAAAAAACATTATTCCAAAGAATAGATAACTTCCAATTGTTTACGATGCGGGAGCGAAAATGTCAAGGTAAAATGAAATATCCATGATTTTTTATCTACTCTATCGTCTTTGTCTGTTTCTCTCACAGCTTTAATACAAGGGTACACATGTAATACTCTGAATATCATTATCCCGTTGGGCTCGGTAGATTCAATATTTCTAACATGTAGTGAGGCAATTTCAAGTCATCAAATTATTTAAATATTTTCTTACGTATCTTTATTCCGAGAGGAGTGCAGTCACACAGATTTTGTTGAAATAATCCACTGAATGATATTTTAATCAAATTGACCACACTGTCCATTACATACCTGGTTTAGGCTTGACACATTATATCCCCCTGGTTATTCAAAGCGATGAGTTGGACTTGGTTGAGCAAACTCAGCCTCAGGGTTCCCAAAGTGAAATGAGAAAACATATCACATGAGAGACGGCTACATCATCTCCACAGCGCTCGAATGAATTAACTTTCGTCTGTTCCCTAGAAATGTTCTCCAGTGTTTTGCATAAGCCCCAGTGCCACGCTATGTCATGTTTGATTTGAATATCCTTGACTGTATTAATATTAACATCACCTACGTTTGCTTTTTATCAGCCATGGTTTTTTTTACCTTTTAAACCACATAGATTGTTCAATGATGTCAAAAATAAAGAACGACGATGTTGATAAATTTCCTCATTTACTTAATAATTAATCTACTTTTGATTAATATTTTCAAAAATTAAAATTTCTTTTTTTAACCATCGTCAAAAATGTACTTTATTATGATTCAATATGCATTTTTTTCTTATAATACTTTTTTTTCAGATTTGATGAATATATTCACACATACAGACGAAATGTATTACAAACATAAAGTCTGAGGTAACGATGTAAAAAAACATACTTAAAACATTGAAATAAAGTTTTCAAGGACTCTCCTTAAGTATTGTTGTATTTCATGTGTATAAGATATTAATGAAACACAAGAGTGGAAAAACATGTTGCATTATTGTGGATGCGATGTCAGCAAAAGTTGCACTTGTGGCGATTAAGCTTACTGATACGTCCGCTAGAGACCACTAGTTACACGTGAGGTGTCAGTGTGTAGGACAACCAAATTGACACTGATTTATCGGTTGTCAGTAAATAAGGCAAAGCTTCTGAAAACATGTGTAGGCAATAAAGACTCAAAGGGGATATAACACAACATGAAGACGAGAAAAGTGAAAAAAAAACACACACACAAAAAACGCAATAATGGTTTCACACTTTTTATCTTCGATTATTTGCGTTAATAGATTTCAGAGTAAAACAAAATCAGTTACAAGTATTATTTACTTCTATCATTATATCACTAAATTATAAATTTATACGACGTTTTGTAGACAAATAACCCATAATGTTTCAACAAAAGTCCTGAACCTTAGTTTCATGACATGGCAAGTAACTTCATTCTTGAAATGCTACTAGGATACAGTACAAATTAAGTTATCACCTGACGAAGGTCAAAATCCTGACTGAAACAGTCATTTTTCTATAAAATGCTGTAAAATTTTATAATTTAAAATCAGTTATTCATCAATTTAAAAAAAAACTAAGCGTAAAATAAATTTAAATACTGCTGTGCTTAATAAAAAACATTGGACAAGTGAATAATAAAATCGGTTCCGATCTGAATAACCTGCTTAACAGATTTGATTTTTGTGTATCAGAGTAGAAATTTGAGATTTAATGAAGAAAAAAGCTTCAGAATTGGTTAATATTTCGATTATTTAAAAGAAAAATAATTCCGAAATTATTTTATTTCTAATGAACATCATTCAAGAGAGTAAATTTCAACTATGTGCACTGTTTTGTACAACTCACCTCCGAGCGAATACGACGCAAGGGAAAGAGAACAGAAAGTGTCCGTGCCATTCACCAAGAAAGTCGAAAGTGAAATGTGTGTGCGTGGATGGTGACCTCGAAAGTCAAAGAAGGATCTCCATCATGTGTGGAGCGGGTTACCGCTGCTCAACTGCTTCTGTCTGCACCAATAACGGATCTCCGAGCGGACGATTTGCGCCGGAACAGAAGGTAACCTGACCAGACCATCGGAATAGTTCCTGGTCAAGGCTACACAAATCAGTGGTGCAAAATCGATGGACGTTTTTACAGGTATCAAAGCCCTAATCGTCTATTCAATATTTGATAATGTTAGATAAAGATGGCTGAGTATTTAGGTAAAAAATTAAACAATATTTGTACTCCCAACATTTTGGACATTTATTTGTCCTTCTTCAGAGCTAAACACAACAGGTTAACAATTTCACCACAGCCAATCAACAGTTGGTAACACATCGTCAGTATATTTGATTCATTGTCAACAATGAATATTCTGCCTAGAAACTTAGACCTAGAGAGGAGGTCGTACCTGGACCTTGAAACGTCGTCGTCGTCCATCCAATTCCAGATAACATATAATATGAACAAATTGATAATGAAGTGATTGTTAGTGAATAAAGAACAGATAGTAATAATTGATTGTCTATAACATCATTCTAAATTTTATATTCCTTGTATAGTCAGAATTATTGTTCATACTCTTGATTTAACAATTTTGGGTAATGTATTTGAGAAGAAAGCAAAAGATGTTGAGATAAATAATTTAGTATTTGTGGTTGGAGATTGTCTCGTATTTACTTAGAAGAGATTTTATTATTATTTTTATTCCTTAAACAACAGTAATTGTATAAATAAAAGGACATATAGAACATCTTGGTTTCCCTTCGATATAATAATTTGCTCCTACCTTCTCTGTTTCAATACAGCACTCTTTTGTGAAAACCAGTACAAATAGAATGTCTGTCCTCCAAGCTTTAAATATGAACTGCACATTGCCATTTTTTATCATTTGCTGACATACTATGCTTTTTTATTGTATATTAAATTGTCATGCAATATTTTTGTAGCTCTGGTGAGAACACATGGGACGAAACGTTATCTGTATGTAATACAAACAATAATAACAATGTTAATTGTCATTAAGCCTATAAGACAAAGACAATATACACATAAGTACAAGAAACATATGTTCATGAATGTAAATATATAAAATTGCAATAAACACAATTATAAACCCAAATATACACAACCATTATAATAAATACCTTTACCCCCAACAATTCACTAATATACACGTTAAGGCAACAATGAAGTAAGTTATTTGTACAACTCATTTCCCATTCTAATAGATAGAAAGCAGCTACATTATAATGTAAATGTATTCATGAATTAAAACCAACTATTATAGAAATATTACCAAAAACAAATAGCTATATATTAAAATACAGTACCTCAAAATGTCGTCTAAGGAATAGACTGGTGCAGTGACTGNACAGCACCTCAAAAAATTATTCTATGGAATAGAATGGTGTAGTGACTAACCAATTATATATTTCAGATTTAAATTTTGTATCTCTTCCATTAATGATATATAATGAAGATGTATTATATTAATAATATAACAAGTCCCGAAATATATTATATTTCCTCATGATCCCTGTACTTTACATTGTATTATAATTTAGTGCGTTTGAGATTTAGAACTTAGTGCGTTCGTGTTCAACAAGAGAATTGTAGCGAACTCCCAAGAACTGCAGAGACAAAAGCGACTGGGAGCGTCTTGGAGTCGAGCAACGTTCTGCCGCGAAGACGACAGAACAAAGGACGATCTCCTCATGCAACAAAAGAGAGCAATGCGGCGAGACACAGAAGGACGAAACGTGAATTTCACGCACAAAACTCCAATTGATTCACTCTGTTCAAAAGCATTACCTTTCAATTAAATCAAGAATAATCACCATCATATACAAATAACGGAACGATATATTCGAGGATTGGTCATCAAGAAAAGATTCCTTTTAAAACGTCAACGTTTCGGCAATTTATTTTGCCTTCGTCAGGACTACAAAGAACAAACACAATTTACATTATTTCTTGTACAACTTTGAAACACCTTATTAACACAAACAATATATCAATGATTACTCACTATCTAACTATGAAATAACTGTCAGAAAAACATAGCCAAAAAGTCTTATTATAATAGAAAACAACATACCTGTATGATATGAAACCACACCAAATAATATGATAAAATTTATTGGTTGATCGACTAGAGAAAACCAGAAATCAGTAACTTGCAGAACTACCTATGAAACAGATTACATAATTTTTTTTTAAATTCTGATACGTGGATATACTATTCATAATATCATGCATACCCTATGTCAAACTATTGATTTTCTGGCACTACCATTAAAGATTTCTAGAGATACAAAATATCCATTGTCCTGTATTTTTAGCAAATTGATATGAATTTCAAAGTATTTTCATATCTCACTTTCATATTAAATACATACACACATGTATACATATGAGACATGTTTAACTTTTTCTCGACGAAAATGTTTCATCCAGACAAAATCATTACTTGAACAATTATTTCAACAAATACAATTTCAATGTCGTGATTATAGTTGGGAGTGTGAAGTATCTGAAATGTTCATAAGTTACTTTGGTGTAATTTATCCAAGGAGTGGCGACTGTTTTGTCATGTGACAATATTCATCAATAACTTGAAGTATTGAAACAAAAATATTCTCAATGCAATTGTTTTGCGATTACGTAATAAGATATTACACATTAAATATATTTTATCCCTTTAGTTTTAATAAAGAAATAAAATATAAAATAAATAGAACCAATTGAAGGAAACATAAATTGTTATCGGTTTTCTCTATTTGCAATCGTAGTTGTTTATACTTTTATTTGAACGCGATTGCTCATTTCAACTGTTGCAAACGACGTCACTTGATCGGAATTGATGCGATGGTCCCCTGTTCGTTTCCGGGGAGAAAATTAGTTTATTATGCCCCACATTACCATACGCAGTTTGCGGCTACTTGATTGGCAATAAAGTAAGCGTATTTATTTATTTAATTCTTATTTGAGGCAAGTGATACCAAATAAATCAACTGTCCAAAAATATAGGCGGAAAGGTCATTTACTAATAATTGTTAATCTAGAATTTTGACTGCACATTATGTCTACAATTCATTTTGGAATAATAAATCGATAACTACGTTTATTTTTTTTAAATATAGCCGTTAAATCCGTCTCTGTCCTTGCGCCCTTGATCGGTATTGATGGGATGGTCCCTTACTTGTTTCCGGAGAGTAAAATTAGTTTATTGTCCTCCACGTGATCATATGCAGCTTGTAACTGCTGTTTTGATAATAAATTTCTTTCTATATTTGGTCAAATGTTCATGTTCGTTCGGCCCACTGTGTTGTGGTGTGAGCCTCGCAGCAACAGGACAACGGGTCCAGGGGCACAAGTCACGAGGACCAATACGATGGTAGAGGACAACAGATGCCTCGCATTACCATACAAGTCTGGTTGACCAAAGGAACAGAGATGGCTATCGAAGAAGAAGAAGTGTGGAGACGAAGGAGAAGGACGAAACAATGTAATGAATCCCGAAAGTAATATTTGTCAAATATTCTGTGGATTTTCGAACAAATTCCTTCTTCCGTTATTTAAATATTTTGAAAGACCTTGTTAGTGGACTAAATATTAATTATAGCTCGTGACATTTTGACAGGTGTTTTCTGTCATCATCAGGTGACAGTAGTGCATAAACGAAGAAATGAAGTTTTTATCTCGATAGCATAGTAAAAACAAGTTAATTACATATACTTAAAGACAATTCTGTAGAAAAATAAATAATATGAAAACAAACCATTGAAACAGGATAATAAAAAAAACACTTAATATTGTTTTTTTTACTGTGATACAATTTATTTATTTGTTTATTTAACGCAAACACCTGGTGACAAAAAGCAGCTCTGGAAACGTCATGATCGTTAATAAATATTCAGTCGACGTACAAAATATTTCAATTGGACAATGACATCGTATGATGGTAATGTGAAAACTTAAATTATTATTCTAGAGGTGTGGTTGCATATCATGATTTTTCTTTGGGACACAGAAATGTTAAATTCGCCACTTTCTTCGGGTCCTTTGAATGGCATTGATGGGACGGTCTCTGGCTCTTCCAGAAAGTAAATACATTTATTGTCTACTACGAGGTCATGTACAGCTTGCAACTGCTTCTTTTTACAATAAATATTTATTCATTATGAAGAGAAGTGTTAACTCGTCAACTGTTATTAAAATTACAAAATTAAGTCTCATTTTCTGAAAATATTTAAAGAAATGAACTATTTAAAAATTACTACCAACAAATTAAAATTAAAATACATGCGTGGCCACTTGAAGGACGATATTATACATTACTCTGTTCGAGGACCTTAATTATTAATTACAGAAACAATGTAACGTTCTCAGATTGCAGTCAGATGCAGGTTAGATTCCCATTTAAAGAGTGAATGAACATTTAAAAACTAATTTTAGTAAAAGAACACAACATCAGTTTTAATATTGAAAGCCCAACACAAAGAATGAATAACATGTGTTCAGTGGTTTTGCATGAATGTTATAAATATTTTGTTATTGATATAAATAAAGCAAGATAATTCGATGAAGAATTCACCTTTTTCTGCATTTAGCTAACATATTAAAGCTAACATACTCGTACAATAAAAAGTAAATGAATGAGGAAAATTCACTTTAAAAGTAATTGAAGTAAAAAGTAACAGGAAGAAAAAAATATTTTGTGTATTTATTTCTACATAATAAAATTTTGTAACATACATTTACGTGGGAGGTATTGCTCGATAAGGTGATGTGTAAAGTTTGGCGTGTTGTGATCAAGTTTCTTTTTTCGATTATCAACATGGACTTCACAGGTGATGATTGGACAAGTTCAGACGAAATGTATCTCTCAAGTGTAAGATCTCCATATCTATTCCACAGACTAATCGCAAATAGCAATCTCTGTATTAATATTTTAATATCAGCCTCCGAAATACGTATGAAGTATCTTTGCTCTTCCAGGTCACTCCAGGAAGAAGAAGAGAAAAAGTCACGAGGGGAGAGAGGACGGGAGTGAGGACGCGTTCAGCGACCGGTTGGGGACTTGTCCTCATCTCTTCACGACAGTCCTCGTCCTGAGGCTACGCAAAGAAGTCGCGGCATGTTTTTCACGCGTTTGGAGAGTGAGAGGTAGAAAGTTGAGGGAATGATGCGTTCGGATACTCCTGCCACGTGATCGTTTCTACAGACGTAAGAATGGAATTCATGTGTGCTTCCGTTTGCAATTTTCGAAACATAATAATAATAATAATAAAGTTATCGGAAAATTTTGAACTACCAATAAATGATATAAAATCCCGTGGTGCAAAATGGCTCGCTAAACCATTGTATGAACAATTCCCAAATACTCTGCAGAATGCCAATGTTGACAAGGATGAATCAACTTTATGGCTAAAACTCCATGCAGAGACTGAAGGGTTCTTGTGTGCTGTACAGCATCAAGCAATCCCAACTAGATATTACAGAAAAGATATTATGCATGAGAACGTCGATGGATTATGTAGAGCATGACACACCTGCAATGAAACAACCCATCACATTATTTCGGGTTGCCAAGTACTCGCCCGTCTAGACTACACCTGCAGACATAGTCAAGTGGCCAAAATAATTCACCAACAGCTGTTTAAAAACTGTAACTTGGTTGAAAATTTGTACTGAGATAAGCAAATCATTACAGACAGAACAGGAGATCGTAACATGCCAGATATAATATTAATAGACAAATCTAAAAGAAAAACTTTTATTATTGATGTAGCTATTCCTTCCACTAACAATTTAAAAAAGACAACAAAAAAAATAAAAATTTTAAGGCCCTTAATACAGAAATACAAAAAACTTGAAAAAATGAAGTATTAATTATTCCCCTAATAATTTCAGCAACTGGAGTCATTTCCAAAACACTGAAAGGGCATCTTGAAAAATTGCCATTGGCCAGAAAAGTACTGCCAGAAAAGCAGAAATCCGTTATATTACAAACATGTCACCTAACAAGGAAATTTCTTAGTCTCAACTAAGATCAAATTTTACTTCCGACATGGCGTATAAGCCCGCCCCAACTACCTGTTCATACAGAGAAAAAACAAGTGTACAACAAAATAATATTAATAATAAATTTATTGTCAAAGAAGTAGTGCAAACTGTGTAGGACCACGTGGAGGACAATAAACTAATTTACTCCCCGGAAGCAAGCAAGGGACCTTCCCATCAATGTCCCTAATACAGTATTTCTCCTTAATCCGACACACTCGGGATCTTGGGCGCCCCAGATTATTTTTGGAAACATGACGTTATTGTCTGAAGACGTATTTTAATAACATAGGCACAACAACATTTGTTCTGTTCTGAAGTCTAAACGGGTGTATCCTTTTATTTATTTATTTTGACGAATCGCTGAAGTCGAATCAAGATTCAGAATTGAAGGAACATCGTCCTGTTATTTTTACTCGCAAGAGAATCGCCCTTAAATACAGAAAATACGAATTGTCAATTGAGATTCGCGTCGGAAGACAAGGATTCGTAGGTCTAGCCTTTTGAACGGACCAATTTTTTCTTGTGGGTGTGTAATAAATAAGCGATATACATGAATTTCATTACATTTATATTATGCAATCAGATATTTAACGTTTACATTAAAAAATAACTTAATGATGCGTGTCGCTTTTTAGAAATCAATGGAGGTAACTGTCACAAATCTCAGTGAACTTCAAGGACATGGCATAAAATGAATTTAAAAAACTATTTTTTTTTTATTTCAATTAAAGTTAATCGCTGGAGACGTCCGATAATAAAATGTCGGACAAAATAGGTTTTATTGTATTCCACCTCACGAATCCAATATCTGGTCACAGTTATCCGGTTCTTCAATTAAAGCGCTATGGGTACATAATAACCCTTCTTGAATATTATATTTCAATTTCCTCTAAATATTTATTTTAAAAAATTTATCTGATCACGAACAACTACATAAGAATGTGTTCAAATTATGAACATAGATTTACGCAATTTTAATTTTTTTTTGATTTTGCGAAAAAGTTCAAACTATTAATATAAATTTCATAATAAAGAATAATAAATAAGTGATTATGATTTTCGGTTCCTTTAATTGATTTAGCTCTGATTCATTAACTAATCTAACATGCACTTTCGATTGTATGACGAATACGACCAGGTTCACCGGATCAGGCCAGGTGGATGTTGCGTACGGACTTGGGAATCGAGTCGGGTGGTGCAGTGGATAGCACACCTGTGGCCAGAGTAGGAGGTCCTGGGTTCGAGTCCCTGTTGACGTTGCAAATACTTCTCCTCGAGTAGGAGGTACTCGGAAGTTGTGAGTTAAAAAGATTAAAACTAGTAATCTCTGATTCCATTCGACTTTTAAGAGGTCTTATCTTTTGATCTCCTCGCCTTTTTGCATGTTTTGAGATGAGTTACATGTCATAAATTTATTGAATGATCATACGGAAACAACGCTAATTCCCTTGACTTTTGGAAGTAACGATATACAAGAACTAGGAACTATTAAGTTCCGATTTTGTGTGTAGAAACGAGTTTGTGCAGAAATTACACTGGGGATCAGTCTTAATCAAACACAGAGTCCTCAAATAATTCTCCATCAATGACATCATAGTACCAGGTCTTGAACTCCTTGTCTGTCCGGGTATTGGAGAACAAGTACTATTTATACAATAATCTAAAGTACCGTATTTGATAAATTTAATCAAGACGCAACATAAACCAGACAGCTAATATTTAGAGAGTGCCTTACATGTTGTCTTAATAAATTACGGGAATTGTAAGTTTCTCATAAAAATACCTTCTTTACGTTCCAATTATACTAGTGTTGAAGAAGGAAGGGAAAAAACCTCATTAACTTTCTAAAAGTTCCGATGTATTTCAAGATTTTAATGAACTGGATATAGGAGAACATATTCTCCAATTTTCCCAATAACGCCGAGTTAGTTCACCAACAAGCAGGTAGATAAGACACAAACTTAAAAATTGAATTTTGTTTCATTTGGAATAGATATCTATTTCTGGGCATTTCATTCGGAGACAATTTATTTTCGGTGAGCCACTTTCTGTTTCTAAAAAATGAAACTTCAAAAAATATATAATTCTTGAACTACAAATATGTATAAATATCGCCCAAAAACATTTTCGCACGTTGCGTCGCTTTGTTTAGAAAAAATCCCGTGAATTTTTGTTCTTTTATACTACGATTCGAAGAATTTGGATAATTGATTGGAGCGCTAATATATCTTTTTACTTTTGAGTAGGGGTTGTGATGATGCACCATGTCAAACTCCAGCTCGTACATCCAACGTGATCAGTAAATAGTGAAACTTAAGTCATATTCAAAGCCATTGACCCAATAACCTAACTGCACCCTTGAAAGCTGGTCAAACCAGTTTATATTAAAATGGTGCCCAAATAGACTTTTGCATACTAATGCGTAAAAATGTTTAATGGATTTCTAATTACTTAAGATTCATATTTATTTTAAAATCATAATATTGATTGAGTGGGACTTATATAGAGAAGCTAGTAGTTTTAATTCCTTGTCGTGCACAATACGTTTCGTTTTGGGTGAATTATTCTACATTATGGATTTTTTTTTGTGGGGCTTTACGGCTCATGTCGACATCAAAGGTCATTGGAGCCCGAAAAACTTGTACAGGTAGGGTATGTTGTATGTAGACCCTCCTGATCTACATACAACATACCAAAACATATCTCACAACATACATCAAATGGAGGGGGGCTACAATGAGGGGGGCACATAACATGAGGGGGACAAAAAATGAGGGGTAGGACAAAAAATGAGAAGAATGAGGAAAATGAAAGATACCCTAGCCTTAATAGCGTCGGGATCGAAAAGAACAAGAGGTGACCAAGGGAGGTCAGGAAAGAGAAAGGAAGGAGCATGGCACAAGTAAGTGGAAGTAATGCCAGACTCAGCTCGGGGCCCCGTGTTCGCCAAACACGTACTTACTAGATGTTAGTCCCCTGGGGGATTATGGAAATTATTTCTTCTAAATTTACAGATGTGTTACAGGATGCAAAAAGAAAAGAAAATGGAATCACTTCTCATGTAAAAAATAGATCTCGAAATGTTTTCGCCCGGCTTGCTTATACAGGAACTTTAGAAGAGAAAAAATGTTAAATACCTAAAAAAATCGAAGAAAATAAGAATTACAAATTTCTGACCTCAAAAAACAACCTGAAAATTGGATTTACCTAATTTTACAGAAATACAAACGAGGGAACCTGTACACAGAGTCTGAATTTGTACACACAAAAATGTAAAAGATTTGTTGCCCTGAGTGGTTTGTACCAGAATATGTCACGGGAAGGTAATGCCAGAGTCTGCGCTTACTGCACAATGGTTTTGCCGCGTTTGCCAAAACCAAAGATTTAACGAGAAAGGAGGAAGACAATTTGAGGATCTAAGTTCCGAGACTGACCAGCAATTGACTAAATTTGGTCGCCATGATTTTTCGGCCAGTTTCAATTTTTGGTAGTTTAACATCGTGTCGGTATATCACCTGATCTAAAAAAAAAATGTTAAATTCTTATTTCATCATGTTCATTATATCACCTCTCAATCGATGTACACATTTTCTTAAGACTTTGAATGTACTTCACGTCTTTCATACTTTCCCGAGGCAAAACATGGGGCCCCCTCAGACGTGCCTATTTCTTACCCTTGGAATCACTTACAGTGAACTGGTTGTAGAGCGCATTTAAGTTCTTTTTTCTCGTGCGTGATTGGTGAAAGCTAATAAAGTTTGCGAGAATAAGATTCAAGTAAATAATCGAGAAACTTTTAATGCACTAGCGTTTAGAGCGCTCCATTAAAATCTTCTGGCGGAAAGCGTAAGCACACAAAGACAAGAGTAGTACATGAGCAGATGAGCCATAAACGAAACGAATAAACTTTCCCCTCAAATATTAACCTCATTTTATTTGAAACTTAACTGAACTACTCAAGGACTTCACTGAACTTGTTATATCCGCGTTGACTGAATTTGCTAACTATTCATGAAACCTGGAAATATTCATACCAAGTATAATTAGTAAGTAGTTCTTATACCTTAATAATTCATTCTACTCATTTTTACTGTTGGATGAGGACAATTATTTTGTGATTTTAAAACTTGATAATAAACTTAGACTGTCGTTTGCCTCTGTCTTAGACAAGGATCGCATTGTCTTCAGTCACATTTCCCAGAATATTTTCTGGGAAATTATTCTTGTAAATGCCCCGAAAGGCATGAACATCTTAACGTTATTGCGTTCCTATTTCATTTTTCTATGTTTTAGTACGGGTTTTCACTATATTAAACCGGTTCTTTTGCCAGAAAAATATATATATATATATAGTAATTTAAAGTCAAATAATTCAAAATTTGCACCGTAAGGGTATTAAAATTCATCACCACTGAAAAGAGCATGGTTTAAACTATCATTTGAAACATTTTTAAGGAGTACATAAGTCTAGTTGCTCTGATATAATACCTTAAACCCAATTTACTCCGGAAACTTTTGGCCAAGAAAATAAAAGAAATGAAGGAAGAAGAACCGACATTTTCATAACTTTTTGTTTCATTAGCTGACGTCATTAAGCGCATATTAAAATAGTGAATGGAGAATGCATGTTGTAATGAAGGGCTTGGAACGGAAAGAATTGTTTCTTTGAAATAGGTGAAAGAAAATCGCAAAATCACCTTTTGATATTTCGTATTTTAAAAGCGCGAAGATAATCATTACGTTCTTTTCGTTCGTCAAACAATTAAGAAAAATTTAGTTTCATTAAAAATTGTTTAAAAGGAATTAGTTACAACCTCGTTCAAAATTGAGTCAACATACCTGAGTTGGTAGAGCGCAGAATTGCTTGTCGAACAAGGTACGATCCCCGGTAGGATGGGGATTTTTCATCACATCCCAACATCCAGACTGACTCCCAGTCATACGCAGTCTGCTTTAAATTGAATACAAGGTCTATCGTGGTGGCGAACCAGCCGGAGCGAGACGATGGCCACATCTCCTCCTCCTAGTGCCGAGAGCTCTTCTCCCCGCGAACCCCTTTGGCCACTTTCGGGGCCTGTTGTGGGATAGTTTGACTTTTGAATTTCAACATTATTTCATTTTGATATAAACACATTTATGTTTTAGAAATTCGAGTTTAATTATTCCGATATAATAATGAAACAAATGAGAATCTAAGATTGAAGAATGGTATCAAATTAGATTTCTTTAATTTATTTTGTTGTCTTGAATTGACGAATTTGAGAATGAAAAAGCGATCCAACATTTCCGAGTATCAATATTTTAATTAAATCTATGGAATATTAATTCTCAAATAAAATGATCTTATTACTCGAAGAATTTCCAAGTATCGTTTTAGAACTCATTTTAATATTAGATCATGCGTATGTGTTACTCTCATTTACGACCATTTTTTCCCATTATATGTAATATTTTCCAAAAAATAAATAGTTTTATTCTTTATATTGACAATGTTAGATTGAAAAAGTCTGTCCTCCTGAATCGAAACGAACGACAAATATTACATATTTTCTGTTTACTATTAATGGTTTCTCTGTCTTTATACGAGGAGACCATGAGATAAATCCTTTAAAAATCTATTTTAGCTGGGTGAAGTAAAATTTAACAAGGAATAGCATGGGTGGTAGTGACACTGTCAAGTCACTGAATTACTGAAATAGTTACGAATGTAATTTTAATCCGATGGAAGCTCTGTTACCCAGAATTCTTATTATGAATGTATCCTCCCTTTTCCATTTCAGCGACACATCCACTCCCAAAGCAATTCCGTAACATAACTGAGAAACATACTGTGTATTTCTCACGAAGGAGGGTTCGTACAATACTTTTACTCGCGATGCGATTTTCGATGAGTCACCATTGTAATCTGCGAAACTTCTCTCGGAGCGCTTGTCGCAAGGAAGCGTCAACGAGGACACGGAGACTTGAATGCGCGATGTAGCAGCGAACCCAGTGAAAAGAGGAAATGACGTCTGTAACAAGCATCATCATTCATAAGGACCGCCCCCGACGACTGCTGTCACCATCTATTCCATTATTCAAACAAGCAATTTCAGTATACTTAACTTTCAATTACTGAACATGAATTCTTGAATACACTTCTTTTTACGTTTCGTCCTACGTTCAAAATTATATGTGGACCTACTGTGATATTTGTTGACTTCAAATTGGAATAAAAAGATGTCTCAAGTACATGATTTTACCTAAAAGTATTACGGTCACTCTGTCGTTATCTTAGGTTCCATGAAAATTGAAGAAAATACACAAACCAATACCAAATAGAATCATTATAGTTTGACATTATTTTAATTTTGAATAAATTGAAAGCACAAACTGAACGCACAGATAAAGAATAACAAAAAATAACCAGAGATAAAAAATACGTAATGGAATTGAATAAAAGTGACGGAAATGTCGTCAATAATTATTGGGGATAAAATAAACTGTTTGATTATGACATTATTTTTTACTTCCTCAAATACAATGCTTCGGAAATCATACGTACTTCCTCTAACATTCAGACACAATCATTCTGTAAATATAAAATAATATGTTGAACACATTAAAAGACAAGACTACGAAAAACTCTTGTAACAAATAAGTGATTTTCATCCAAGTATTTGAAACAATGAAGGAAAAAACTCATTTCCAAGAAGGGGAGTAGAGAATACCGTTAATTATATTCATTGTTCTGGTCTTCATCCACTTTTTATGTACAAAGTGAAAGCTTTCTCAATGACGTGATCTGACGGATAATTCTGAGAAAAGCTTTCACAAAGTTAAAAAATTAAATGGAGATCAGGACAATGAATACGATGCATAAAAACTTTAAATGTTGAGAAAGAGGTCGACGAACGGGGAACGATTTTTAATTTTCAATTTACTGATTATTTGAGTAAAACTCAAAACACAATTATTTTTAAAAAATTAAAAAAAAACGTAATGAATAAAGTGTTACGGAATCTATATTCAGGAAAAGAATGAATTTTTTCCCATGCGTTAGTAAATAGCCTTTCAACTTGGTAATTTAATGAAAGTCAAACTTAATTGAATTAAGTTTAATGAAAGTCAAACTTAATTAATAGTAATTGAGCGATTGACTGCTCAAAAATAAAATTTAGTTTCTAACATGAAATTTGTCTGCAGATTTACAACTGATCTGGAAAAGACCCCTGTTTGAGTGAAAAAAAAATCAAAAGTTATTATTCTGTTATAAATGATGTACACTTCAACTTTGAAAAAAAACATTTCTCACGCATTCAAGATGAAATAAATACGAAAAACTTGTTTAGATTTGGAATAAATGGAAATAGCTGGACATCATAGCGTGACCTGGAGGTAAACATTAATTTTTTCGTAACACTAGTTCTAAATTTTATTTCATTTAAAAATATACGTTTTTTTACGTATGTGTAATGTAAAGTATGGATAAAGTCAGTTCACGAAATCGCTGTTTAGCATTAACATACATTTCTTTAAAACTACACTACACTGTTACAATTTTAACTGGTGTAACAGAATCTGATCAAAGTGTCCAACTTTGTTGACAGTACGTTACTACCATCGTTTTAAGACAGATTTACGTGTTTTGTGACACAAAAATAGGGTGCATCGAGAGTCGTGGTCTTGCATCAGTTATTTTTCAAATGCTCCAATACACTTTTTATTATATCACTTTCCTTCCTCATGTTATCAAAAAAAGGTAAATAAGAAACTTTTCCTCCATACACATAAATGATCATTTTTTTCGTGATCATATCCATATATCATCCGCCTCAATGAGGTGAAGCAGAAATGACACCCGACTACTTAGTTATTCTCCCTTACCCAAAGGAAAAACGGACGCTTTATCATAGTGACCTCCAAAAGAATCGGGACAAGCTACAGAAGAATAATCATTTAAAGGATTATTTGCACACTTCTAATTAAATTTCGTATCGGAACCTCCCGATCAGAAAGTTCTCATCTCCTCTTACTCTATAATCTCTCGGATGATATTTCCTTGATTCCACGCCCCTCTTGATCTAAAACCGCTTCCGAAGTCGTAATCGCAATTCTACGACGAAAAAACTATATTGCAGATCGGTGACCCAGAAGAATTATTTATTACTTCATCACTTCATCTTCTAACGGGTTTATACCTTGAACTGAAAATTTTGGAGAGGAAATAAGAGATATCTGGAGCAGTCTCAATTAATCCGCAATTTCTCTGAAATTGCGCACGTCGTTGCAATTTTGTCGGAGCTGCTCGAGTTCACCGCAGTTCGTATTACATGGAAAGAAATTATGTTATTAGTCATTTTACATTAAAAAAAGTGGAAAAATAACACTTCTTCGAGGTTTGGAAGTGGTGAAATGCAAACGTATTTGTGAAGTATGTTTATGACTGTAGTGTGAAGAATCCTATTTAAAAGCAATATTTTTCTGAAGCTCACGAAGAGTGTTTTTAAACTATTTTTCATCCCTCTCAAGACCGTTTTCTTGCATAATATGGAATTTTTGGAATATTTACAAGACAAGGGAACTAAAAAAAGAGGGTGCGATAATTCGTAACTATTAAACACGTAAAAGGGCGCAAAGGATTTTAAGTTCTAAGATGATAATAGTAATAAGAAGCAGACAGCAAAGTATCAAGATATTAAAGATTTTTTTTTGTGGGGCTTTAGGGCTCGTCAACATCGAGGTCATTATAGCCCATAGATATTAAAGAGTTGTATAATTTATATTGTTTCCTCATTCATCTCATCAACAGAAATAAAACGACCTACAAATTGATTGAATATTCAACGTTGAAATTATCTTCGTAATTATATGTAGCGCGTTATGGTTCCGAGCTGGAATTGTAGGCCAACGATGTACAGTATATGATGTTGGGATGATGAATTGTTTCGCAAAATATGACCTGAATATACGAATTTCCCCCAAAATACTGCATTGGGTAAACTGAAATTCATCTACGAATATCTTATAATCGTGAAAGGACGAGATATTTGATTTGTGAACGTTGATCACATACTAAAACAGTTCTCGTTCATCTACCTTTCAAAATGAAAGAAGACGCTTGATTTATGCTAAATAATTCATGTTTCCCTTTGTTGTGGATCGGATGACGTGTGTGATTAAGATTGTTTTGAGGTTCGCCGCTAAAGATTGCTCCTTTGACTCATATGTTAAAACACAAGACGTTTTCTGGCACTAATGATATCGCCGACCAAAAATTCAACATGGAGGCGCTCAGTGGGAAGAAATAGCATAAAAATTCACAAAGACGTTTAAATTGTTTCACCGATAAATACGCAATAAAATTAAATGTACATCGAACTCAGCTTAAAAAGTTGTAATAATAACTTTAAATGAACTTTGTAATTGTAATTTATGTAATTTGCCGCTGCCCCGCCTTACTTTCATCGAAATAATAATAATAATAATAATTTATTTCCATCATCACATTTACAAAAGAATATACAGTACAAACTTCTAGGAATCCAGTAGTAGGTCAATTACACGAATAAAATATAATTGTATGGCAACAAAAATATAATGTGTCCGTTTCACCAATAAATTTATTTGCGGTCAACATGCCGCTATCTGTGGCGTCTGCATGGAAATTTACTTCAATCTAATAGATTTAATTATAGAAACCATAATTTCTTGAATAATACACCGACAAAAGTAACTACAAGACACATTTGAACTAATTAATTGATTTAGGAATAACTAAGAATAACATTAATTTGTAGTCTGAGAAAAACAAACAAACAAAATCTTACTTCTATACATCTTACGTGTATAAATAGAATACAGATATAAACGTGCTTACATTCTCTGATGCAATAATGAGATGACGATTCATGTCAAATTAATTTATAATTAGTGAACATGATAGAACAATTTATTTTAAATGATTATTTGTATTGTTTTAATATATTTCACTTATTATCTTGCGTAAGTAGCTAATATCAGATGTCCTTAATAGCCAAAGACTTCAGCATTTTACTATATTGTTTCAGTTCATTGCAGGATTTAATTTCATAAGGCAACTGATTAAACAACTTAGGTCCTATGTACTGAAGACACTGTCTAAACAATTCCTTTTTATTTGACTTTAGGTGTTATGAAAACTCTATTTTCCGTATTTCGTGTTCTACATAATAAATCATTTGTTCTTAATTTCCGCTTCTCATATAAAAAATTCTTAAAACTTTAAATACGAACAAATGTTCAAAGGTCAATATGTTTAATTCTACATGCAATGGGAAAAGCATTCACTCGTTTACTTTTATATAACCCAATACGAACAAAGTAATTTTGTGTTGTTTTTAACAACTTAATTAGCTTTTTAAACGAACTTCCCAAACAGTTGATAGCATACGTTAATCTAGAATGAATTAATGCAAAATACAATTGACGCATCAGGTCAGGGTCACAAAAGTTGCATTGGTAGTAAAAAATTCTAATTGACGATCTTAATTTATTATGTAAATCTCCGAGGTGGTTTTCCCATGATAATTTGTTACCCATAGTTACACCAAGGTATTTAAAACTATTAACTTTTTCTATACATTGACAGTTACATGCATTTGTGGTATAAGTTTCTAAATGATATTTTATAGTAACGTTATTTTATTTTATAAATTTGTTATTACTAACTTTATAAATAACGTTATAAAATAAATACAGGATTGAACTAATAAAATTAATATTATAATATTATTTCTTTAAGAAGGGGAGATATTCATAGACGTGTAGAACATTATGAAGAAACAAATTCCTAGGACGCAGTCTTGCAATGTGTCCAGCGGTTTCCGCACCCTAGAAGATTAACATACATTTGAATCTCGAATGAACATTCTGCCCATCTTACCTGTCACTAATGACTCACTTCTAAGTACTGATTGGCAAAACATCATTTCACATCTTTATTTTTAGACAACTAAATTTATAATATGAACCTGTTTGTCCGGGACAAACCTCGTCTTAGTAGATAAAACTACCAACGTTTCGGCCATCATGCTGTGGCTTTCTTCAGAGCAATGTCAGAGTCGTACAGACCTAAGTCGCTGTACAATGGCAGAGTATCCACAAAATATAAATTGAAACATTCTAAAAACAATCTACCTCCTTCTTCTTTGAAAAGTCGCTGTCTTACTCTGCTATTAGGTCTGTACGACTCTGACATTGACCTGAAGAAGGCCACAACATGATGGCCGAAACGTTGGTAGTTTTATCTACTAAGACGCGGTTTGTCCCGGACAAACAGGTTCACACTGACTCCGGCCGCAAAAACCTACGTTTATAAATTTATAATATAAAAAATCTTCACGCAGTTCCAATTCAATTCAGTCCAAACACGATTATGTAAGCACGTCGTGTGTGTTGGCAAATCGCTACTCGGTGAAGCTTTGGAATGCTGGGAAGACAGTTATCCATAATTACTACTGTAATGAGCTTATAATAGAGTGACAAGTGGGGAAGACAAAGTCCATATGTTTTAATGTAGTCAATACCATTAACATATAATTTTGTTTCACAATAATGTTTCTATTATCTTCATGTTTTAAATCTAAATCGCGTATAGTTTCCCAAAATATGGCTGAAAGTTGTTTCCATGCATGAAATTGTAATAAATTTATTTAAACTTTTTTTATCATTTATTTTTTGTGGTGAAAATTTGCTTTTCTCTTTACCGACATTACACGATTATTCTTACAATAATTTTGTACAATTAATCATTTAATACTATGCATTTTTAATACTCAATTTTATTTGCGATATCTCCTTTATTTTTGTGGGGCTTTACGGCTCATATCGACATCAAAGTTCATTGGAGCCCTAAAAACTTGTACAGGTAGGGAAAATGCAGTTACGCACTAGGAAGAGCCAACATGACTCCGCGTGTGTGGGACTCGCCGAATGATTCAACCCTACCCACTAAACACCCTCATGATCTACAACACACCAAAACATATCTCACAAAACACATCAAATCGAGGGGGGGCAAAAATGAAGGAGGTACATAACATGAGGGGGGACAAAGAATGAGGGGTAGGACAAAAAAAAGAGAAGAATGAGGAAAATGAAAGATACCCTAGCCCTAATAGCGTCGGGATCGAAAAGGACAAGAGGTGACCAAGGAAGGACAGAAAAGAGAAAGGAAGGAGCATGGCACAAGTAAGTGGAAGTAATGCCATACTCAGCTCGGGGCCCCGTGTTCGCCAAACACGTACGTACTAGATGTATGTCCCCTGGAGGAGTTATCTCCTTTAAATACATGTCAAAGATACACATTCTTTTGTCATCTCAGTATATATTTCATTTTTCACAATATCTCGGTCCCTCTTCGCCGTATAATTCACAATCCGATATAAGATTATCAATAGTTTCCTTATATTTTTTTCAAATGCATTGAGCATTATCCGAAATTCCAAAACTGTGCAGATACCTTAAAGATCCTTATATTCAGTTGTTAAAAGTTGTAATAGAAGTGTTGTGCCCGCTTTTTCATGCGTTTCCATCCACTGTGCTTCGTTGCCGCGCGTCGACTCCAAAGCGCAGTCGCATTACACACCGCCATCGCAAAGAAACAGACGAATGACGACGTCTTGGAGGAACGTTGTCAGAGATGGAGGAGGTTGTACGGTGGAAGAGTCGTTGGAATGACGGTTATGAGCCGGTGATTTAAATGGAGGAACGATCAATGGTCAGCAGGTACAAGAGTGTCTCCTGCTTCCAACAACTGCCTCTGGGAGTCACTTTCCTCGGTCGAAGCACCTTCCCCTGAGGAACTCCTTGGAACTCCCAGTAGGTCGCATATTCCAATGAAACTTCGTATGATTCTTTATACTTATTTTGATTGTTAATGTGATTTTAACTTTAATTTCTTATTTTTGTCAAAAGTCAAGCTGTCCCACAACAGGGTTTTCGGAGGGTAGAGCTCCGCAATTACTAGGCCTCGGCTCTGGAGGAGGAGATGTGGCCGTCATCTCGCTTCGGACCGTTTTGACCCTTGGATAGACCCGGTACTCATTTTACAGTAGACTGAGTAGGTCTGGGAGTCATTCTGGATGTTGAGGTATGATGAAAAATCCCCACTCCACCAGGGATCGAACACTGGCCATCCAATCGGCAACTCAGCGCTCTACCCACTACTTTTAAACGAAATTATTATTTTATTGCGATCACAAATGTGTACAATACAAGAGTTAAAACATTTTATTAACGTCAAATAAAGTAAAAATGTTTAAAAAATCGACGTTCAGTTAATAAGTGTTTTTAATTCATTTCAATCAAGTAAACAAAAATTAATTGAATATATTTGATAAAACTTTTAAAATAATGATGTATTCTCTCTGGATCTCACATTCTAGTTACAATGCGTAGTAGCGCACACATCCTTGTGTTGACACCTTCTGTATGCATCCAGCGTGGGATTTGAATCCACGACCCAGAGATTAAGAGTATCATGGGCTACCGACATTTTATTTTATTTTATTTTAAAATTTTTCCTTTTGGGAGGATTGAACTTGCGATTCCTGGTTTACGAGATCAGTGCTCTGGTATGTTTCTTTCTTTCACATTTTTTTTATTTATTATCATATATACAATATCATCTTATAAATACTTACACACAATTTAAAATAGTTTCACAAAGTTTTGCAATATTTTCTCCCACAACTCTCCAAACATAGAATTGTTCCATTTAAAAGAACAACATACAAATAATAAAAACTTTGAAAAGTGTCACATAAAACGTGAGCTTTGAAACATATGCAAAGAAGGCCTTATATTCAAATTAAATCCACACATTTCACAAAATTTCTAATTCTAATTGTTATCCGATGCCTAAGATAAATTTAATATACTCTGCAAATAATTTACTCTTACTTTCGAATATTTTTATACATGGTTACCAAAAATTTGTGTATCCCCTCTTTAGATATTATCTAATTCTGATTTAGTATAATTTACATACCGTGCAATAAACTATGCAAGTTCTTTTTCTTTATAAGGGAATTTGTTATCAGGCCAGATCGCTATTAGTTGATTAACATTATTTTTAGAAGTCCTACATATTCTTCTGATCATCATCTTCACATAATTCCATTCTAACAATTCCACTATTTGCGACTCTCCGTTTTTCCACGTAAACTACATAGTTCTATAGAATATCTATTAATTCTGTTATACGTCAGAATTAGATCATTTTTCCTTCAACTTCTCTTGTTCATGAGGAGGAAAAATAGACAAATTCATCTTTCAATAAGATATCTCTCTTAGTATTATTTGAGTTGTCAAGGTCAATCTCATACTGACGGCATGATAGTCCGAGAATGCAGCTATCTTCACATCATTATACGTTACCTTGTAACGTCAACAGCCAGGTGAAATTGGCGACGGACCGGGAATCGNTCGAACCCGGGAGTTCCTGCTCTTACTGCACCACCCACGTCGACTCCCAAGTCCGTACGCATCCTTCACCTTGTGTCATCCCGAATAATAATATTTGTGGTTGTCTCCAGCACTGGTATTAACCCAGTCAGTTGTCACCTCGTCAACCCACAGGAGATCTGAGTTCGGCTCCAGAGCAGTGCTCGCAGCGGACGCCAGCTCGTAGGAGATCTTAGGTCTGCTTCCGTACGACACACGCATCAGTGGAACTCTGCTCTTCGACCTGCTACCCACCCACCCTGCATAAATATTTCGACCTGTGCGTTGGTGCTCTCCCACTCTGTGCTGATCCGCCTGAGATCCTTGGGGCGCTGCGCCCGCTGGGCGGCGAGGGCGTATGCGGGAGGCTCGTCTGACTCGTGATGGAAAGCATGTGTCAAGTCCGGCTCTCCGGCGACTGCGAGGAGACTTCGCAACGCCGGTGCCACCCTAGCGCTGGACTGTGTCGTCAGACACTGCTAACTTGGGTGGTCTATCACACAAGAGCGCCGTACTTATGTGGAGTAGTCTTCACGACATCCTCTACAACTTTTACGAAGTATTCTCTTTCTACTACTCTTCAAATGATTGTTAACTAAATTTGCGTTGTGGACTCTATGGAAAAATCAATCCCTCTCATTATACCTTCTGAGGCCTCTTCATTGTCTCTGTAAACTATACTAATTGTTTACGCGTTTAATTGAGCGTATCTACAATGGTATCTGCTTCATTTATCTTCCATTTTCGATTCATTTCCTGTTTCTTCGCTTGTTACCACCATCTTCCCCGAACCCTGTTTAATAACCATGACAACTATTGCAGTTTAATCATTTTGTGTTAACTTAGTTTTTTCATTGTCTTTCGTTCTTGTCCCTTTGTTACCTCTGTCCTGCGCCTTCCGCGTTGTTTTCCTTGTCCCTTTGACGTCGTCGTCAGCTGTGCACTGGTGTGGTAACTCCATCTACGTCACCCTCCGACGTCTTCTTCGATGTACTCTCCTTCGTCTGC
This sequence comes from Laupala kohalensis, assembly GCA_002313205.1. NCBI lineage: Eukaryota > Metazoa > Arthropoda > Insecta > Orthoptera > Trigonidiidae > Laupala > Laupala kohalensis. Next base: position 172,170 of record NNCF01128474.1, on the reverse strand, counting down.
ATTTCCGAGTCATTTTCCACCACATCGGAAGTACGTACTTACAGATTCTTGTCTCCGTGCACTAACCATTTCTTATATACTATCCCTGGCGAAGTGACCAATTCTTTTGCACTTGTAGCACTTATTGTCCTTCTTTATTATAAAAATAACCCGCAGATAACGACAATTAATGTTTATAATTTCCGGGATCGGTAATCCATTCAACGTACCCAAGCTTTGTGAATTGATTTAACATGCATTAGTTCTGCGTCCTTAATACTTAAGTTGAAATCTTTTATTTGCACCAACCACACATACGAATCTACTTAATACAGCATGAACAGTCTCGTCATCAACACAAGGGTTCACACGACACATGTATTTTTTTTTTACATTGTTCTCAAATTATTGCATAGGTACACGATAGTCCTTTATATTTAAATGTCAATATTTTTTAACTTTTCCACATTTTCACTGCTATTTACACACTCTTCCTCCTCGTATCCACAAGGCATAAGTTACGCATTTACAATGTCTACCACAGCTCTTACACAATCACCAACGGTTATATCTTCATAAAAAAACTGGATTTCTGCCACTCCGTCTGGACAACATATTTAACGATCTTCGCACAAGAGGCATGCGATAATTCCCGATTAAATTAGACCTAACTTATAAATGTTCGATACAGATAACGAAGTCAAAAAGTCTGTAACACTCCTTAACAACGCTCTAACTTCTCGCTCAGTAAACAATACGGAACAAGTTTCTTGCCTGACTGCTCGAAGTCAACTCCCACTATAGACCCACGCTGCCTCCTTTTTGTTATTTTACTATGTATTGTTATCTGCACATGGTTTGGTGGAAGAGCAGACCAGACGTCCTGAGTCAAACAATAAATATTCTATTCTATTAGTAGATGGTTTGAAATTCAGTTGCAAATTTTTCTTCGCTTTAAACAATTAAACTAAGAAACAAATGTTTACTTTTTTGGACTCGATTCTCGTTATGTGTGACAATCGAATAATGATTCCAATTTCTTGCTGTCAGGGGTTTGATCTTTATTGAATATTCTTTTTCGATTCTTTTACTTTAAGTTTGCTACTGATAAAATTCCCCAGCGCTAACAGTGTAGCACAAATACAAGTCTCAAGAAATTGCTAATTAGGATCTATGTATTACAAAAGATGATTCTTATTAAGTAAATAGATTTATGAGTATATTAAGAACAGGGATCACGTGGAGAGCAATAAGCTACTGAACACCACGAAAGCATAGAATTATCCCTTCGAAGCTCGGAAATTTTATTATAGTTCGATTAGCACGATCAATTTATACCTTAATCAATTAATCCAAAATAAGAGTAAATGTAAGTTGTAATAATAGCTGTCTGAAGTATTCACTTTGAGAAGAAAACCCTTACGATTGTGTGGAGAGTCACTCCATAACAAGTAGTAGAATAAATATACAAGACGCCTTAGAGTTTTTAGCAAGGGTCATAAGATATAATTTACTTATACAGCCTTATTACATGATGGACAAAAAAGTACAATTAGACCACTGGAACAATTTATGTTCAATTTTTTTTGTCTTTTATTGAATACAAATTTGTTGTTATTCTATTAATATTATAACATGTACCGATCTATTTTTATTCTTATCTTAAGTGTGTGCTGAAATGTTAAATCCGCCTCTGCCTTAGGACCCTTAATTGGAATTGATGGGATGGTACGCTGCTTGTTTCCGGAGTTAGTTTATTGTTCTCCAAGTGGTCATACGCAGTTTGTACTACATTTTGACAATAACTTTATTATTATTTAATTCATTATTATTAATAATTATATTGAATACTGAACAATTATAAATTTAGGATATGTCCTCACAACATGCAGAGCAACTGGTGTCTATCACACCCCCCTCGTGTCGGAAACGTCTGGAAGGCGTTGCAGCGAAGATGCAGACCCTATCCGGGTACGGCGGCGCGCAGCCCGAAACTCATTTGTCATATGGCCCCTCTGCGTCCCGGGATGGGGCGGACCTCCAGATGCCTCTCTAGGAAAAACACGACCGCTCTCCCCCGCATGTGTTGCACCCTGCAACCCCTATGACTGCTCAACCCCCTGGCGACCACCATCCCTCGCCGTTCGGATGGCTCACCCCAATCGCAACTGTGTCAAACGTTATTCCCATTCTTTAAGAACGACCGTGTTTTGCTCTCACAATTGTTTGTTCCCGAACATTCCCTTACATCATCACTTAAGTTTATCTTACTCACTGTTACTTCTTCAACGAAATTCTTCACTTCTAGGAATATTCCGTTGAGATATTGAGCCAAAAAAAAGCAGCGAAGAAACAGTTAAAAACAGCAAATTTGATTAATAATACAATTACTTATTATTATTATTTCCCTTGCCGCTCTAGATCGTGTGAGACTCTTTTTGATTTTTTTCGATGACTAGCTGCAGATCTCATCTCAATTCTGTTTCTACCCCCTGCAGCTGCAAGAGCGCATTTTCGACTACCGTGTCTCAAGGATTCATAACAAGTCTTCTTTACTGGATTCCGTATTGTTTCTTAGTGTGTGGCAAATCCAACCCAATTTCCTCCGTCTTATTGAAAAATGTATATTGTCCGAGATGAGTTTCTTTCCACAAATTATCATACACCACCATATTCTACAAATGTACCTAAGAGCTATGATTTGCAATGACCGCAAAAACGAGAGAAGAAACTAAAAAGGATATTTTAGTTACTAAGGAGTTCACGTGTGCTATATATAATATGTAGAGTATGTTGGTAAATCCAGCTCTATATTAGAGAATGGGCTCTAATGACCTCGATGTTGACGAACCCTAAAGCCCCCCCCCCAAAAAAAAAATCTATATAAGAACTATAGTATTTAACCCGAGGGACAATAAAGTTATTTGCGTTTAAGAATAACTTTTCGGTATTCTCTTTTTTGGCTATTGAAACGTTTTTTAATCGTTTAGATCTCTAAAGAAAGAATATGATAATATTTTAAAACAAAACGACTTTTAGGTGTTATGAAAATAATGGAGTCCAGTTTCAGCGACATGGCGATAGTTCATTCGCCAATTGTTATGAGACGATTTCAAGAGCCCTCAACCAACTTTCTAGCACTTTGCAACCAACTTTATGGCTAGTGATTCATGATTGAAGTCAGTCAGTTTCTGAGTTCCGCGATCAATTTATATATATATATATATATATATATATATATATATATATATATATATATATATATATATATTTGCTTAGAAGTCCGCGCATCTTCTTCTTTAATAGTGCATTTTCCCCTGACTATGTTATCTACATTTATTTAATATTTTGTCATAATTTTCGGATAAAAGAATCTAGAACTAAATGTAAAATATTATTGGACATTTTTAATTTTATGACTTTGTCCCAATTTTTTTACCACCCCCGACGAGATTTATTCGATCGAATGCTACGGAGGAAATAATTCATTTCGCTGTTATGAAGAATTCAACTCCCCCTTCAGCTCGTTCAGCCTCTACCCTCGTGGGGTCGTTCTTGCTTCAACCGACGCGACGCACAGGGTGAAGTCATTGCGCAGGAGGAAGAAATTTATGTCCTTTCCCCGGATGCGTCTGCTGGGGAATATTAAGAACGATCTTCCCCAATCACTTCTTGCAATTTATATCTCGGTGACCATCGCAAACTGCTGAGGAAGATAGATTCGTCTCCGATGGAGAATAAGAACGAGGAGGCTCTTTTGGCTCTTGCATCTATTGAAATAATAAATCTCGAATTCAGTGTTATTTAATAGTTACGATTTATCATCAATACTTTGCGAATAAACTATGGTATTATTATCATAATACATACTTGTAAAATTATTACCTTGTGTTGCATTAAATACTAATTTGTTGGTTTTATGTTAATACTATGACACGTGCCGCACTATTCTTATTGTTAGCAAAGTGTCGAAATGACGAATCCTCCTCTGGTGCTTAGGGTCCTTCATCGGAATTGATGGGATGGTCCCTTGCTTGCTTCCTGAGAGTTTATTGTCCTCCACGTGGTCATACGCAGTTTATAACTGCTTTTTTGGCAATAAAGTTTATTTATTTATTAAATCCTGTAGCCAGATATTTATATTTGGCAGCTCAGACTTTTCGCCGAAAATTAATTGATTTTAACTCAAGGGTACTTGCCCCCCTCACCCCCCGAAATTTCAGATGTTTTTGCACCTCTTCATGTTTAAAATTTGTCTCCAAAGTGTAAAATAAAAAAATATTCTTCCGAACTTTTCTGTAGACTCGTTTTTATTGAATATCGCGAAGTTTCAGCAGTTGATAACTGCCCATCGTCAGTTGCATGTATAAACAAATGTTAGATTTATCACAATAACAAAAAGAAAACAAATTAACTACATATACCAATAAAATAATTCTATAGAGAAGTAAATAATTAAAAAAAACATAAAAGCAGAAAATCATAATAAACAACCATAAATTTTGGATAAGTTGTAAATGCCAGTTTTTAAATTGAATGTGTATAAAGTTTATTTTTTATTTTTTGTTAATAAATTAACAACATGAAATACGTTTCTGTGCAAATGAAAAATACAAGAACAGTGAACATAAATTAATTTTTCGTGAAAATCTCGATGCCCCAAAAATTTCTGTCAACGTGTATGTAAAGTCACTTTCTTTAAAAATTGTAAAGTAGTTAATTTCACACTTTTAATTAGTTTATGAAATGGCAAAGTAACAATATTTTATATTGATAAATTACTGCCATTGCAATTTTAGAAATATTTCGGAATGGCGTGGTTTACCTGCTCTAGCGCGTCATAGAGCACTAGAGGTATTTAGAAGGCAAGGGGAAGAAATTCAGAAGGAAACTGAGAGAAAACAAAGAAAATCGACAAGGGAATAACGGATATGTCGGGAGAAAGCAAAATCCTCGCCTGTAACTTTTATGTTTTGAAACTGGTACGGTCATAGAAAAAGCGCCATGAATCGCTGAAATGGATTGGTCAATACGGTGGTTTTTTTAGGCTGTGGAAGCTTTTCAGGAGCAGATCGAAATCTTACTCGGTTCTACAAAATAGCTCTCCAATTCCTTCTTCATCCAGCCATTTTGGATTCGAGAGTAGGTTTTCTTACTAGCGCTTCATAGCATCTCGAAGTATAAAACCGACATTATACTCCTCCTATAAAATTTAGTAGTTACATATAAATTCAAGAAACCTTCATTTGGAAACGTGTATTGAATTAACGCTAGATTTCCCCATCTACAGTCGTTTCCACAGAATGAGGAAAAATAAACATTTTGGAAAAAAACTTACTAGTTTTTATTTGTAGAATGTAATTCTAATTAAAACAGAAAATTTAGTTTTTATTATTTCCATTTTCAGATTGTTTTCAACGTGTTAAATAAATTTTTTTCGTATATTTTACAGAGCTCGAAAGCTTTTTTGAGCGTTCTGGATTCCCTCCGACAAATCACTTCCTTTCGGAGCGCATTGAACAATAATGCACATCTAGAATTTCATTACGGAGCCTAAATATTATAAAATATAAAACAAAATATTTCAAACTCATTTTTATTCTCATTCTCAATGGCGTTCTTTGAATAAAAGTTTCAAGAACTATGTTTTCGTTTCTTTCACATCTAACTGAAGTTGATTTTTGCTTAAACCTACCACGTAATGTCTGGAAATGTATATTGAATATATCACAACAATGAACACCTAATTCAAATTAATATCTTTACGGGAGGGATTAGAATAAATCTTGCCACGATACAGACGCCTACCGCTTTAACATTTACATTCATACTTTTTCAGTCTCACGATACATGGTCGCCGAACTTACAAAGAAAATAGTTTAACTTACAGCTGATACATTGTACTTGAAACTGGTAATTGGGATTTAAAATACGTAAATAAGTTAATGTAGCCATTAAAGAACTTGAAGATAGATAATATCTTACTATGATGGCATTAATGGCGACATTTAAGAATACTTCAGTTCTATAATAATTCTATTACTTCAAAATAATTCTCCAGAGCGCACAGTTTTAAATGAAATAATCAATCCACATAATAATTAACAAAATGAATTACAATGTCAGATGAGACAACTGTCAGTCCGAAGCCTCTGGTCTCGTCGAGACAAAACACTTTACTCGAACAAAAGAAACCAATAATGGAAGAATTGCATCTCCCTCGTACCCACGTGGACCTTCGTTGACTCCATGACGTGACGTAATTTTGTGGACCCTCTGCTGAAGTTGTCGTCGCCACTCCCTGCTGTTCCAAGGCGCCCTGTCACCCCCTGGCAGACGCAACAGTTCACCCTCCACGACACAGTGGCGCACTTACCCTCTGATCGAAGTCTGAGAAAAAAAAACCTGCTATATTCCAGTTTCACTGAGTGCGTTTAATGCCTGGAACGTTATTTTCTGTGCAGTTCATCATGAATATTGAACTTCCGTTGCACCAATTACTTATATATGAATAAATAAATAAACAAACAAATTAACTTTATTGTAAAAAAAGCAGTTACAAACTACGTATGACCACGCGGAGGACAATGAACTAATTTACTCTCCGGAAGCAAGCAAGGGACCATCGCATCAAATCCGATCAACGGCCCTTACGCAGAGGCGGATTAAACATTTCAGCACACTCCTAACAATCAAAGTAGTTTGGCACGTGTTGTAATATTATCATAATACCAACAAATCTGTACTTAATGAAACACAAGAAAGTAATATCTCCAGTACTCATTGTTGTCAAACTTTAATAATGATTTACGAGAAATACGCGACTTACTCTTAAACGCTCGTGGTCCCCTCTATTACCTGCGCTAATCGCGATTTTCTTCAGTATTGCAATAATTTTTGGTGTCCAGTTTGCTCCTTCTCTCGTTATAGGTTATGTTCACTGGCACAAGGGAGGTCTGCTGCTGCGTTGGTTAGCAATGAGATGCGCTTTTCGCCCGTCATTTGTCTTTAAGTTACCCACAATGCACTGCAAAACTACTAACAACCGAAGTATTTCTTCAGAAATATCGATTCGAAAAGTAGTTTTGCGTGCTGAAACGCATATAGTGTAATAGTGATTAAGCTTACATAATCACATTTAAATAATCGTAATTTTTCTACATTTGGTTAAACTGGGTCTAAGTGACCTAAGTTAATGAGCCCTAGTACAGTTATAAAATGTAACGTAAACGTTCATTTAATGCAAATCTCTCTTTCATCTTTTCCACCAGCAAAATTACGTTAAAAATATTTTTATATATGTCAGCGATACAACAATCAGTTAACCAACATTAACACTAGGACCTCAAACTTCACGAGACGTTTGTGATGTGATCAGTGAAAATTAAAACAAATGAAATACTTCAAATGTTGAGTCGAAGTGACATTAATTAGAGAATTCACGTTTCAAAAGATCACATAACGTGTCTTCAAAAATATGTACACATAAATGAGACCATAAAGTGTCTTAAGACATTGCAAAATTTCCTTCAATTTTACAAACGAAGTGGAACTCAATATATAAGATATATAACTCAAGTATAGCATAAGTTGTGTATGCTTCATGTGGTTACGTCGTCGTTAACACTGCATTACGTATGTTTTTTTTTTAGAAAAGAACTAAAAACAATATTCATTTTTTATTGGTCAAGGAATATATTATAACGTAACAAAGGGATTTGAACGCATTTAAGTGGAATACCGTAACACGAAGTTATCGAACACTTCAAAATTATCCTTACAAAATCCCGCCCCGAGGTTTTCTCCGGTTTTCCTTCGGGTAGTGGACTATCCATGGGCCAGAATGTCATTAGTACTTTCATTTTATTAATCTTTAATTTTTACTGTACAAAGTATCTACAATTCATTTTGGAATAATAAATGGATAACAGTACGTATTTATTAAACAATTTCTTGTATAAATATTAAATCCGGAACTGCCTTTGGGCCCTTGATCAGAATTGGTAGGACGGTCCTTTGCTTGTTTTCAGAGAGTAGCTTAATTTATCTTCACCCACGTGGTCATACTCTCTTTGCAACCGCCTTTTTCACAATGTTAATTTGTTTATTTATTTACTTTGTCCGCGAAAACGAAATGTGCACCCACTGTAAAGTGCACTGTGGCGCCGACGCGTCGCTAGAGTGGCGCCACTGTGCCACCCCTCGACTTCACTGCTAAGAATCGCAGCCATTTAAAAAATGTCTCCATCCCCCACAAGATGAGGGATGGCGAGCCACTTCATTCGTTCCGTTCATTCACTTCATTCCACTTCGCACTTCATCTTACACCCTCACCCCCTCCATCACCCTCATTAGGAAAGCTTCCCCTTTCCGATGTTGCATTAGACACATGCAAGTATAATGTTCCTAAGAAATCTACTGAATTGTAGAGTCATGCCTCATTTTTACATATCTTAATTAATTTTAATACAAGTAAGAGATGAAGTGAAAAGTAGTAAAAAATGAGAATAAAAATAAATACTGAAAACTTCATGTCATCTAATACAATGATCGTTTATCATATAATCAAATGAAATAAATAAATCAAGTATATATTTTGTTGTTGTTTTCGAAAGTATACACTGTTCGTCCGTAAAATGTTCTAAGTCTTAAATTATTTATTTCATGTCATCCTCGGTTTAAGTTTGTAATTGATCGGTCCGTTTCATTGTAATTGAATATTTCATTACAAAGAAGATAAACTTTGCCTCATATCACACAATACAGAAGGAACGACTGCAGTTTCTTAACTTAGTTGCACTCAAGCCTTTCCAAGTTCATAATATTTGAAACATACGATCAAATGTGAGTAAAACTGCTCACCTCTCCAAAAGTGATCTAGGGACCATCTCACGGATTCCATCACATTACCTGAGGAGACAAGGATTATTTATATATTTAAAAATAATAATAATATATTTATTGTAAAAAAAACACTTACATTAGAGGAAAATATTCTAAATTACTCTCCGGAATCTAGCAATGGACCATCCCATAATTCCGATCAACGACCCTAATGCAGAGGTGAATTTAATACTTCAAGACAATAATAAAAATAGTTAGCTACAAGTTCTAATATCACAAATTTGTATTTTATAAATCAAAAGACGTTATTTCACGAGTACATATTATCAAAAAATGGATTATTGGCAAATGTTTATAAATCGGAACTGTTAAAATAACTCTAAATTTATTACAATAATATATCTTTTTCGGATTGTCTTCAATCTTCTCAATTATGTGTGTCTTTTTTATAGACAATCAACAGTATCTTTTATTTCACTTACATCTTCATAAATAAAATGAGTTCAAATGATGGTTTTTAAAATGATGCATTTGTTTTAAAATCAGCCAACGTTTCGATATCTGATTTGACATCTTCAACAGGGCTATAGTTTATAATAATAATAATAATAAATTTAATAATATATTTATTGCCAAAAAAGCAGTACAAACTGCGTATGACCACGCAGAGGACAATAAACTAATTTACTCTCCGGAAGCAAGCGAGGGACCATCCCATCAATTCCGATTAAGGGCCCTAAGGCAGAGGCGGATTCAAAAATTCCTAGACAAGATAAAAAGTTAACCATGAGTTATAATACTAATAAAATATCAGTTTGTTTGTAATTTAACACAAAAAAATTATTTTACATTTACGAATTATTATGGAACTATAGATTATTCTGAATATAGTGTTTACAAATCATAAGAATTGAAATAACACTAAATTCACGATTTATTGCTTCAATAATTATATATTTATATTATATATAATAATTGTTTATATAAATCCAACTTCAAATCATCTCTTAAAACACGAACATACAATCACCAAATTGTCACATATTGGAATCATAAGGAAGGTTAAATTCAACCTCCATAGTCAAACGTGCATTCATTCACTCGAGAAGAAGACACGTGACAATAGACAGGGCAAGATATAAAATCCGCGTCTACCCTCTGTTTATTTATAATTTTTATGTACGACACTCGGGTCATGAGGCTTACTGTTTCATCTAACATTATTTGTGAAGGAGGGAAGGTTGGATCTCTAGAAGTTCATCAGGATGTGCAAAGGTTAAAATAGGTCTTTAGAATCGTGATGAGAAAAGTTAATCACAATAAGTATAAAATTATTTGACACGCAAACATGTTCTATACACGAAAAGTTAATTTAACAACAAAAGAAAATAATGAATTAAACAATGAAGTACTGTCATTTGAACTCGAATGTAATCTCACGTCGATTGATATGTACCAATTTAAATTATATTTGTGTTGATATAAATCTATAGATGAGAGAACATGCTGTAAAATTTTAGTTTCTCCTTCATCCCATTCGCTCTAGAAGATTCTCCAGAACTAAAAAACGGACACGGAAAAGATGCCAGAATCTTCTTCGTTTCCTTCTTCCGAAATGATATATACGTCGAATCCTCGAGCCCCGTTCTTCTCCAGACGTTTTTGCATCCCAAGAGAGAGCAAGTGAGGAGATAGCCTATCCCTCAACCCCATCCAACCCTTATCTCAGAGGGGAGCAACGAATTGTTCTCAGTGGAATTTGGACGTTCGAGAAAAGTAATCTTAAGGGCATCACATCATTAAAGTAACGGCGCCGGGACGTCGCGGATTGGAAAACCATTTCCGTTATCACGAAACGAGAGCGTAGAAGGGAAGTCAGAAGACGAAATAACGGTTGTACGTACCACAAATTTCTCTCACTAGGGGAGGGCGCGAATTTGTCATCGACTCGAACAAAGCGTACGTTTAGTTTATCACCGACATTGCTATTAACCAAAAGCCACCTCTCACAACTACACAACAAAGGTTGATTATGATGCACAATTGAAAAATGAGACGTGTCATATATTTGTCTAATTGCATGTATACTAAAGAAATAGTTCGATGACAAAAATTTCAGAACCAATGTATTACCGAACTCAATGAATTTAAACAACGCTGCATTGAATTAATTGGTCAGTCTCTTAACTCCGAGATCGCGAAGGTCCCTGATTCGACTCAACCTGCTGACACAAACATTCATAAAGTCAAGCGAGATTTCTCTTTCTCTGGTTCATTAAAATCCCATTTGGTTGTAAAAATGCTAGTTTTATCGCCAGCTCTAGATGCAGACGCAATTATTGTTTAATGTGCTTTTATGGCTCTAGCATTCGAGAATTAATATTGAAAATTTTGTACTTACTATCGCCGCTGTCAGTAACGGAATCGATAAAAAAATCAAAAACATCATAATGTTCTTTGTATTAAAATACGTATGTTTACTCTGATCTCCTCTAAAATGCGTGTTCTATTTCATAGTTCGACTCCCAGGGATCTCTAAATGTAATGATCTCCATTGTTCCACTACTGCTACGGAAATAACATTGTTTGAATTTATTTTTGTCGTAAGCATTATATTACATTGGTTCTGACATTTTTGTCTTAACTGTAAACGTCATTAGATAAATACCAGATAGTCATATCTCATTTTTCATTTGTGTATCGTAATCAACTTTTGTTATTACAGTTACTTCTATAATCAAATGATTCCATTGATATTTTGTTTTCACTAGATAACAATTTGATTTATTGAAACACTTGATATTTTTCATTGTTGAATTGTGTCTATGAACATTATATAAATCAAACATTTACATTTCGAAGACATTTGTTGATCTTTGGGAATGTTGCTTCTCGGCGCAAAGCACTGAAATCATGAAGCTGCATCTTTTAATACATTCAACATCATAAACCTTATCTCTTATGGAAGGAGCTTTTTTATGAACACTTTCCCAACAGAATACGAGATAAGTAAAATCCTTGAATAATGAATGCTTCATGTAAGTTCATTAGACATCTGATTATTGGTATAAGGGTGTTACGCCCGTTCTTGACTTTAGACACAGGTGTAGTTTATGAGCCACATATGTAGAAATGATTCTTGAGATCCAGGCAGAAGGAAAATATACTTTACGCAGATCACTTAATAAACAAAACGAATTGTTAAACTTCTGAATTCTTAGGTTTTATTTCACTTTCAGGTTATGTACTTGAAAACAATGTTCTTCACAGCCTTAATATACTTTTTCTTCTAAGATTAGGCCACGTAGATCACACGTACAGCCAATTGTCCACCTCACGTAATGTAATCGAGCTAAGGTAGTCACATTAGTAAGCTTCACAGTCTACAGTCAGGCGAGAGAAGATTCGAATCTACTGATTAGCACCCAGCTTTTATTGTTTTTCTGATCTTGTAATTCCTTAATATTAGCCATACTTTGCAGTTTTTGCAATAATCCTTAAGAAACATATTTTGAAATTTAACAAAAAATTCGTATGCTTTTCCGATATCCATGCCTCAGATGTTCCATTGAATTCCATTTTATGTGTATATATTGGAAGACCAACATCTTGACTTAAACACTGAAAAGTGTTTAATTATAATTATTTCTCTCTCAAAGGTCGTTAATTCCATAACGTGATTTTCCTTGAACCTTTCTAGCTGAAAATCTGAAAATCTGAAGCATTACGAGACAACTATTTCAATCCCAATTGAAAAACGTTTTTGTTAATCTCTTCTTAACAATCGTAGTTCGTGAAGAACCAGCACTTCCCGAGTATTGGGAATCTATTCTCACACTATTTGAGAAGCAGAAAGAAAATCCGTTTAGTATTTTCCTTTGAATACCATTTTTAGAACCGCTCTCATATTCCTTGGTTTGACAAGCGCGTATCTCTGAAAAGCACCTCTACCTGGTATAGATCTGTCAACAAATACATTTCTTTTACAGTTTATGGAACGAAAACTACAAAACAGCTTCAGAAGTAGACCGTTCCTTTGAATTCTCTTCCTTCTGCTCTTTATCCAGCTGCTGCTGCGGGGGTGCGAGGGTGGGAGGGGGTGTGGAAACGCAGTCGTTCGTTTCACCCCCACACCACGTGGTGCGACCGTCCCCTTCCCTTTTCGAAAGGTGCCTGAGGAATAACAGTCGTAGCGAGCCTCTCTCAATGTACATATGGAATATGAGTATAATGTTAGGTGATGGTGATTGGTTAAAAGAGTTTTCATAAATAAATGAGAAAAATATTCTCTCTTTCTCATTTCTTTTATGCATGAAGTCTTTCCGATCGCGTAGCGGTCATCTTCAGGGCTATAAAATAAAAAATAAAAAATTATAAAAACCTGTTGTAACATATAACTAATGATAAAATAAAATACAGTGAAGTGAATTACGCTATTCAATTTTCAAATAGATTCTCCCAATATTTTCAAAATTGAAATTATTTTACAACACGCTATTCACTTAACTTTACTTTATTTTAACCTCTGTTATACGTTGCGATGGTTCCTATAACATTTCATTTCTTATTTTAGTAGCTCTGAAGATGGCCACTGCGCAGTCGAAAAAGCTTTCTGCATTAAAGAATTCAGAAAGAGACACAATATTTCCTCATTTATTTGTGTATAATTGATATATTAACAATCAATATTCATTATATCAGGTTGTGATTGTGAGCTCTTCATGAATGGAGTGGAGTTGGTCATTGAAACATTATCTGTAATAGTGTAACCATGTATCTATGCTAGTTCACCGATCTCCGGTGCCCAAGATGATGGCAGCACCAGTCACACAGAAATTGTACAGAGCGGTTGGAGACCGATTTCTGCCTAGGGAGCCCTTCCCCGACGCGGGTGTAGGGAGGGTGCTTTGTCCTGGGTGCTAAAATCAACGTTGAATGGAAGACTGCAGCGTGTCAAATCTCTATTGGTAAATACACGCGGACCGTCGTCAGATCTCAATAGGGTCACACCCTGCGTCCCTTCCCTTTTGGAAGTCGCCCTTAGTGACAAGCGGTCAAAGAGCCTTCGAGGTAGAAACTACTGCTTCGTTTCAGATGTACATCGACGAGGGGTGGACAAACGGTACCGGAAGATATCCCCGAACGGGCTTCACATTTTTGTTTGACATTGAATCATACGTTACTCTAAAGAATATCCTAATATAACGCTATCCAACTTATTTTAGCCCGCGGACCATTTTCAATGCACTCTTTGGACCGGTGGGATGGAATTTAATAATAATAATTTATTAATCTGCAAGTAAGCTATGCTCGGTGGTAGATGTTAAACATAATAGACATAATAAGAATATACATAATACAATAATGTCAAATTAAAAAACAAATCTCGCCCAAATATCTATAAAATACAAAACACACACGGAATAAAATGCTTAGGAAATTAACACACAAGACGCGAAAAAGATAGTACATCTAAGAAATTAAAAAGTTAGGTCCATATGTGTGCAGGAACACATTTTCACTTACAGACAGATACAGACACACACTCATATGTACGTACAAGCACGCTTCAATATACACACATACACCATTACTCCTCCTATAACCTTAATGTAAAAATAATTGCTATAATATAATTAAAACTATAAAAATAACGCCAAGACAGTATTGCTGTGAACAGTAACGCACACTTCACATCACTACACTACACTGCATTTGAATTCTATTCGGTCTGAGCATTTTCTATACCCTTAGACTCCATTCACCTCACTACACTGGACTTCACATGTTCTCCTATTTCGAAGAAGCAAGAAGACGATTGCGGAAACATTTTATTCTTTTTAGTAAGTTCATAAGTGTTGCTGCACGTACGTTATTCCAGTCTACAATGGTTGTATTTACGAAGGAGTATTTCCCAATGTCCGTTTTCTGTTTCCTACATTTTATTTTACGCTTGTGGTCGCCGCGACTAATGTAGTTCGGTGGATTCAGGTAAACTCATATTCATGTATTCAGGTAAATAAAATAGTTTCGCCGCACTAAAGTAAACGTTAGTTTTTTTTCGTTCAGGATATTTGTTAGATCAATTTCCCAAGGGATTTAATCGCACGGGTGGACCTCCTATAGTTTATTCATAGCGCACATTAACCCTAACAATATTAATTCTTTCAAAATTCTTAAGTGTATTTGGAAACCGTAGGGGGCGAAACGAAAGTAAATGATTTTAAGAATGAACTGTCAAGAAATGGGGCTCTGTTCCAAATGTAGTTATATTCAATTCTTAAGTTTATTATTATTAAGTTAATAAAGAATACTCTAATGTAATGCTGTCCAACTTATTTTAGCCCGCGGGCCATTTTCTATACACTTTCTACCGATCTGGTTGTTACGGTATGGGCTTTGACAAAATTTTGCCCGACGAATGGAACTAATGGGTCATATTTATTTGTTACGGGATATTTTGATTCTTATCAACAAATTTATATTATTTCAAGCGGAGAAAATTAAGAGTACATTTCTTTATTTAAAAGGTATTTTTAATGTTTAGATGTGTAATGAAATGTTTTTTATTGTGATATATGACGGAGTTATTCCCAACACAATTTTCTATTTTCTCTCGCCAGACATATCACGTCAAATAATAATTCTGACCGTATAGATTTATAACAAAGTTGTGACCCCCCAACGTTTGATGAAAAATTTGATGTAGAATGTTCTAGAATTCGCGAGTAAATGAAAAAATGTTCACTAGTTGGACAGCACTGCTCTCCAATGGAAGTTTCAATTTACGTAGAGGCATGGAAAATTTATTCAGTATTTACAGCACAATTTTGTGACATATTTGTATGATTTCTGCTATTTATATTAATATAATATTTATATTAATATTTAAGTTAATTATATAAGTATTTATATTAATATTTATGTTAACGCCATGTTAAGTTGTTATATTACAGTTTGTTATTATTTGTTACTCTAAAATAAAACCCCGTGCAAGGAATGAAACGTAGTGTAGTGTAAAGGAAACTACCACTACGAATGTAGTGGAGAGTCCAATTAAGGTCGCATAATATATATAAATATTCGTGAATTTTTAACTTAAAGACGTACATTTTGGAACCAAAAAAATCTAGTGCTGAAGATTTGTAATTCCATCATTTCATACAAATTATATTCGTGTTGTATTGTTGGGATGTTGAAATAGTTCTTCCTCTCTAGTTCAAGGGGCAGCGACACAAAATTGACTGTCATTTCATTAGACACCATTTTTTGCACACGTTATTAGTAAGCCTAAATTAAAATGTTTTGATTGGTCTGTCAGTTTAGTAGCACTGGATGCAAGCACTGTGGTACTATAAATATAGCAAATGAAAAAGAATAAAAAGTCATTTCATTGGCCGGCAAATCAAGAGCAATCGAAAGCTTACTTAATATATTAATTTTTTTTTTAAATTTGTCTGCGGCTCTTCCGATGCTGGAGCAGTTTGCAAACATCGCAAATGTGACGTAGCAACCAGATGGAGGAGAATGGAAAGTAGAGAGGGATAAACTCCGGATTTTTCTGTATTTAGATATTGTAGTTTCTTTCTACACGCACAATCAAAAGTTCTGAATCAGATTTAAAAGATTTTCATTGTAACTTATGCGTGTTGCAAATTGTAAAAACTCATCATCTCGATTTTCGGTGCTTTGTATTGTGTCGATCACGGAAGAAACTCATAAAATATAGAAACCAAAGTGTCTTTACCAACTTAGCCCACTTGTAATTCGTAATTTTAACGGGCAGTTAGTAATAAAGATAATTCCTTCGTGGAGCTAATGACATACGCGAGGTGTAGTTCCTGAACAAAACACCTTTTGTCATCGAAGACAATAAACTAATTAACTGTGAGTTCTTTGTGTGTTAACATACCTTTAATTTGCAGTTAAGGAAATCTTATTGTCAATCGTCCATTTCAGTGCTGTGTAAATTACGGTGTTTAATGTTAAGTGAAAAATGTTAAAGATGTAATGAATTCTAATTCATACCATTCAGCTGCACAACCATACAAACTTAACTCGACACCATTAATATTCAGATCAGGAAATGTGAGTTTTTCAAGGTTCCAGAACGTAGGTTTGACAACCGCTATCCTTGTAACTATGAACTGTCGTTTTATAACTGTGTGTTTGTTAACGTGATCTCATTTTTTGTCAACTGCATTTTTTGTCCATTCAGTCTTAAAACGTCATTTTCCATAATTGCTGTTACATTTATTTCTGTCCTAAAACATCAATAATTGCTGTTACATTTATTTCTTTGAACTGCACAATTTTATTTATACAAAACGTAAAAATAACATCATTTTATTAAAAATGTTATTGGACTTACCGATTTTATTTCTTTAAATCAGGTACATGAAAAGATAGTGTCGTTATTTATTTGGAAACGTATTTACTCTAAATCTGGTAAAATTACACACAGTTCATATCTTTGAAAATATTTTATTTTAATTTTTCATTAAATTTCATAATTTATGTGAAATTTCGACGACAATAGTAAGTGAATTACGAAGCTTGTCGCATAAATAAAAAAAGAAAATACATACTTCCGCAAGAACTTACTTACCAACCAATCACTGTGCTATAAAATTAATTGGTATCTACTTTCATGAACATTTTGCGCGACAAGCTTCTTAAAAACAAATAATTCAACAAAACATATTAAACAGTTTTCGGCAATAAAGTTTTACATTGATTTTTATTAGATTCTCGTAATGTGAAATATGTATGGAGATACTGGCATTTGCATTACCTTAATGAAAACCTTAACTTTTTTTTGTTTTAGTTCGTGGCTTATATAATAGCTTGTTTCTAAAAAGATTTTTTATTTATTATTTAATTACAGTTTGAGTGCCTTGAACACTCTAAAAGTGCCAAACAAAACGAGAAACGTATACTTTTATAATAATGATTTTATGTATACGAGTAATAGTGTCATATTTGACCATTGCAGTTGCGGTTCGTTACCTCGGTTCGTGATAATTTACCCGAAACGAATACATTTTTTTACGTCACAAACGTGCAGTTTCAAAACTAACCCAATAACATGAAAAACCCACAGGGCAGTTCCTACCCAGTGTTTTATCTCCTTCTGTAGAATTCCCGCACTACGCACCTCGACGTGGAATGATTTGATTTTGTAGAAGCTTCCTTCAATCTTGTGCGGTGCCAGATACCAATTCACGTGCGGTGAAAACCCGAACTTGTCTTTAAAAAAAAAGAGAAGCAGGACGCTAACAATCCATCTCGGTAGCACACGTGTGGAAAGGGGCGCGAATGGGATTTAAGAGCGCGTACGTGGTGACGATCTAAGCCTCCACGACGTTTGGACTGATTGACCGGTCCTAATCGCGATGCTACAACACGTTGCACGTATGATCACAGGGACACATTACTTCGACGAATATTTTTGGAGTTTGCTTTTTTACACTAAAGACACTGCTTGCTTTTTTTCTGGAGACTATTTGTGTAAAGGTAACAAAAGATAAAAGACCCTATTTCTTGGGATTGTTCTCTATAAGATAAAGATCGGAGGGCATATATATATGTAAGAAGCTTGAAGAAGAACGGAGTGACAAGGACGCGGGGTGAGAATGAGATATTGGAGACAGAGAAGAAGTACAAATTATTTTCAGAGTATGTAAAAATAATCTTTGTCAAAAAAGCAGTTGCAAACCACGTGAGGGACGATAAACAAAGTTACTCTCAGGACCGTCCCAGCGACGCCGATCAAGCGCCACTTACCATTTAACACATACAAAAAATAATATTTTACTTTATAATACTTCACTCTAATAATAATAAATCATTCTATAATATTTCTCAAAACATATCTCTATGCCTGTTAAGGTGGGACCAGCAGCCCAAGTTAGTCAAATCACTGAGATGTATAATTGTTCTCTTTAATCTTATTCTAATGAATATAAAATACAATAATATAAATAATAATGATAAAAACATGATTTAATTTCTATCTATCAGTTAACAACAGTACAAACAATATTCAGGAACTCGCTTGATTCGTTTGGAATGCACAAGAGCTTCAAGTACAAACATGGCGGCCGAGCGCAACGGTTTCGATATTTGCGCATCTCACCTCTGTTTCCCTTTCTGTTTATTTAATTGTCGATTTAAGATATTTTAGTGATTTAATTCTACCTACGCTTGTACTGCCTTAACACATTCAAAAAATAATAAAATCATACTGTTATCAATTTATTGTTACAAAATGAATCGTTGATACAATGAGCACTCATAATTTGAGATTAATTATAATAAAAGTATTGAATGGAAAATTCGCCCGGAGGAAAATCGGAGAAAAATCCAGGCCAGGATTGTACATAGGTGTGCTAAGTACAAAGAGAGATGCAATAAAGGATGGACACAGAACGTGACAGCAAAGAAAAGAACAATAAGAGACAGAATTTCAAGATAAAACATAGAAAGGGAAAATGTATAGCAGATCGCACCCTCATTCCCGAGGTGTCTCCTTAAGAGAAGGTTACACAAATGTCAGACAAGAATATCCGCATATTGACATAGTTGGAAGAGCGGATATGAGGGAAAATGTATTTACATTTGTTTTGTATAGTATTTGTTATAACCTAATAGTTCGAAAGGTTGGTATGTCACATCCGCAGGTTTGGAAAAATCCTTCCTTTCGCTGAATTTGGATCTCACGTAGAAACCCATTCTCTTAGTACATGCAAACCGTTTTGCATATTGGTGACTTTTATTTCTTTCTATATAGAAATGTATATATAGAGATTTGCTTCTAATGGAGCGGAACAATATTTAATATGTGTGCAGGTACTTCTCGGATATAAACCAATAATATTTCAGTGAATCGTTAGACTTCCACTGATTTTTTTATTATATATAGCACTAACAAACTTGATGCCACAATCTGCTGTTGGGTGACAGGTATATATCCTCGTAACATTTTTATACACGATTTCAGAGGGAAATCTACGTAGAAATGTCTCTCAATTTTAACATACAAAATACTTCCCTTTAGATTCGCGTTGTCAAGGCGACACTGCATAAAATAATTATAAACACTCGTAGTTGAAGACTACCATCATGATGGATCACGATGCTACCATGGTAACGGTGTCTAGATTATTTTTGGTCCCGATTGTCCCTAGTATTTTACTTCAGTTTTACACCAATTATGTAAATAAAAATATAAAGATGTACCGCGATATCACATCGGATGTTACCATCTCCACAGAGCCAACTTACGTATTCGAGAGCCCTCCTCATTTCCAATAGGTCCGGCGGACAGATTTCAGAAAGTTCGGACTCTTCCTCTCTAGCCTCCATTTTGGAAACACCGCGTGCTCTCCAGAGTCCAATGTTGCTTGTTGCCTTGTTCCTTTGTGCTCGTGTGATTGCGCGCTGCGCTGCTTGTAGAGGGCGTCGCGAACGAGCTCTTCACTCGCTGACGCGAAATCAAGGAGGCTTTGCATGTTGACGAAGGAAACAAGCGACGGGAGATAAGTCTCTCTCAAAGAGTTGAAGGTATGAGGGAGGAGAAAGGGCACACAGACGGTGCCAGGGCATGGTGGAGACAACATGGTGCTGTTCGGAACATTATTTTTGAAGTGTTATTCCAATAAGTTCCTAATTTTAGGAAATGAGAGTTTTCAGATAAACGATGAAGCCATGTTTCTCCGTTATACTTTTCTATTAAGGTGTTATATCCGCCAGAGCGATTTGGCTTAAGCACTCCCAAACAAATTTTCAAATTATAATTCCATTCCCTATTCAGGGACGATATATTATCATACCCTTACAGCGCAAAATTTTGAATTATTTGGCTGAGAAAAAAACAACTAAAACATAGCAAATAAAAAATAGGAACGTGATGATGAAAAGATTTTGATACCGTACTTGGTATTTCCAAGAATAATGCACCAAAAACTGCGAAAAATATCGTTCTAACGGAAAAGCAAGCCTCATCATGTGACTCAAAACAATGCGATCCTTGTCAAAAAAAGAGTCGAACGACAATCTAAATTCCTATATAATTTAAAAATTACAAAGTTATTGTCTCCGTCCATTGTTGAAAGTCAGTAGAGCGAATTATTAATTAATTAGTACTCCTTTGGTGAATATTTCCGAGTTTTGTGAATAGTTGACTTGGCTTCAGTCAACGGGGATATAATACATTAAGCTATGGTAAACCATACATATTTATAAAAGTATATCTCCTCGCATTCCGAGTATTTTTTTCAACTTTATTAAATATTAGAAAAACGTATGTTATGGTTTCCACAGAACAGATAACTTGGTTATTCACAAAGTGGGAATAAAAAGTCAGTGCCTCCTAAAGCACAATGAAAAATTAATATCCGTAACTCCTCATTACTTCTAAAACATGAAGTCTTTTTTCTTTAGTTCGGAAAAAAAAAAAAAAAAAATCCACAGAATAGAGTAACTATATTTACGCAATCAAAAGTCATCATATTTCTGAGGTACGTATGTTATTTTCAAGCAAGAGAAATTCAGTCGCGTAGTCTTACGCAGTTGTAACTGCGCAAGCTGGCAATTGCAATTTGTGAAGAAAAAAAATAGTTTTAAAATCTTGTATACATGACTACACAGTCTAGTACAAATTATGACAGCGACATACTAAGATATATTTCGTAATTGTCATTATAACTGTCCATTTCGTAAAAATGGACGTTTTGAGTTGAAAATAATGTCAGATTTTCAATTTTTTAACATATTAATTGTTTTAACAGATTAATATCATCAAGAAAAATACCCTTTCAAATGAATCAGTGAGAACCCCAAATAAATTTCACCATCTAATCATACGTATATACATATTGAGATGAACAATTAGTTCACTCAATTTAGTGATAGGTTGATTTTACTTGCGCTTAGTGCACGAGTGTTGAGTGCATGAAGCGCGTCCAGAATTCCCCAATCAGAGAGAGGCAGCACCTCCGACCTACCTACACGCGCAGCGCAAGGCAGTGGAGTAGAACGGTCTCCTCTATAGGAACGCTGGTAGCGACAAGACGTCGAAGCAGCACAGCAGCAAAAAAGTACGCGTTGTTAATTAAGATGTAGTACAAGTGTACGAACGCTGCACGGAGATCAGAACGTTTTAAAAAGAACTTTAATATTCGTCAAAGACTGGTACGATTCAATCAGTAATATTATCGATCTAACATTCGGCTTAAGAACTGAATTGTGGCGAGCGGTGCCGCTCACGAGAATCAGTCGGTTTTGATCTTGACCTTCGTCAACGCTACGACAGAGAAGGAGCACTGGAGGACAACACAAGGTATACGAGTCAAGTGTACGGCGTCGCATCGTCGAACTACGAACCGTGGAAAACTTTTTCTTGTCTGAAAAGAGACTAAATTGTGCAATCAGTGATCTTGGGTAATTAGCGCTGTAAATTTTGTAAAGTTCATGTTCCAGTGTTATGAGTACTTAATATTATATTTTGTGTGAATATGTTCAGGTTAAACAATATTCTGAGTCAATTTAATATGATTTTTATTATTTTATGTATTATTATTTACAGGATTATTTTGTGAATAAATATTTTGTTGAACGAATTACGTTTCTGTACTACAATCAAACATTTTTTGCCTTTGTTTTATCTGTTCTTTTGTATGTTTGTACACCGTTTCAGCTGTTAGATATTGGGTAGACTTTATTTGGGAAATTTCGAGTAGGTTTATTTAGGAATTTATTTAATTTCTTATGGATTTTATGTCTGTTAAATTGCCGTGAATACTTGTGCTGATCGAAGTGATTAATTCAGTAGGGTATTATTTCGGCAGAACTGATTTCCTAACCGTGCCGCTGTAGGATAACTCTCAGGTCCTGAAACTATGGACATTTGTGTTTTTAATAATTTAAAATCCACAGACTTGGATGAGAGTGGACATTCTGGGGGTATTTATTTGCTGCCCGGTGCAAATCTAGTTGGTGCACCTAGGTTACCCTTCGAGTTATCCAGAACATAATTGTATTTTCGGTAACCCTATCAAGAATTGTCTTCATTCCCTACGGACTCCAGTATAAGGACCACGCTATAGGAGGGGTGATAGTAAATATTTTATAATCGTGTAAATTACAAGTTCTAAATTACAATTTCCTATCCTCATTTTTATTTCAATCAATCATTTTATGATAACGAAAGAGTAGGTAGATATCCTTTTACATAATTGATGCAACGGAAAACAAATCGTTCAAATCATTATTTTTAGAGAGTAACGAAGCTAAATAAAAAAAGTTGAGAATATTTTTAGTACATTCGCATTTGTAATATCTATTATTCATTCGTTCTTTCTAAATATCCTTGTGTGCAATGAATTATCTGAGAGAAGTCACTGTTTCATGGAATGAGACAAATCACATATTTAACTTCACAAATAGTTAAAAATCAACTATTCCACGTCTACCTAGTATAAATCTCGATAGCTAATGAAGAAGCTGAATATTCCTCAAATGAATCCTGAAAGCCTTGATTGCAGCAGTTGTGATCTACTTCCTTAAACACGCACTACCCTCGGCTGATAAATTGGTCGCAAGAGGATTATTAAAACACACATACAAACGGGTTATATTAAGAAATCACCGATAATCTGTAGATCACACACTACCCCTTCAGAAACAGCTCCGTCCCAAATAAACTTGGAAATTTATTTATTTTATTTTTTTAACGAACTTCAGGCCACGAGGTCTGCTCTTCCAACCAACCGTTGGACTTTGGTAAGGGAATTGGGAAGGAGACATGTTGGGTTGCCATGGAACATATGGTATGAAAATAGATTTTTTTGTCNTCGTCAACATCAAAGGTCATTAGAGCCCTTAAAACTTGTACAGGTAGGGAAAATGCAGTTACGCACTAGGGAGAGCCAACATGACTTTCCCCGCGTGTGGGACTCGCCGAATGACTCACCCATACCCACTAAAAACCCTCCTGAATTACAACTCAAAACTCAAATCCCAACATATCTCACGACTTTACTAAAAACATTTTTTTTTAAGAAGAGGAAAGAGGAAAATGAAAGATACCCTAGCCCTAATAGCGTCGGGATCGAAAAGAACAAGAGGTGACCAAGGAAGGTCAGGAAAGAGAAAGGAAGGAGCATGGAACAAGTAAGTGGAAGCAATGCTAGACTCAGCTCGGGGCCCCGTTTTTGCCAAACACGTACTTACTCGATGTAAGTCCCCTGTGGGGGTATGGAAATAGACATTTGTCTGGAGTAGGTGAGGGAAACCCGAGTGAAAACCTCATCTAGTTTAGCGGAGCAAGGTTTGAATCCACGCTCTACCGCTCAGCCAATGGGATCGCGGGAGAGGAGACGCTACCACAAGACCACGGCTGTCGGTAGAGATGTCGTTTTATAGTGTATTGATAAGTGTACCCGTATTTTGTATGCGACCGAACGTTTCAGAAAGATACGTCACCGTTTCCGAGGTTGTGATCACGGAACGTGAATCGATCACGGATTGCGTAAATCACGAGAACACAGCGCTCGGTCGCCGTGTCTATTTTTATTTATCTTTTTACATTCTCTCACAAGTCAAGCGAGTTCACACTAAACTATTAAATGATAGATACTAATTAAATCATATTTTTTCATCATTATATTTCATAATATCGAGTTATAAAACAACTACAATAACAACAAAGTCAAATTACTGAGAAGTATTATTGTTTTCTAACTCGGAGCGCTAGTCCCAACTTAAAAAAAGTAAAAGATTCCAAACATTTTTGTTTCGTTTTGCTAACGTGAGCCTTGACTGTTTTATTTACATATTGTACAATATCATATTAAAGCATTTCTTCACCATATTGAAGGTTTTATTTCAATGTTTTCTTTATTTATAATATTTGGCATTTTAATTTTGTTCATCAATATTCATTGTATCTTCCAGAATATGTCTTCGTTCTCGAAAAATTGAAACTTTTATGAATCCGTCGATCCCCTGTCGCGTAATCAGTTCGGTTAATGAATGCATCTTGATAGTATGTATTTCCACATCCAAATCAGAGACATGTACTCAGAGGC
>NNCF01128474.1:101009-147236 GCA_002313205.1 Laupala kohalensis | reverse complement strand
GGGGGGGGGGCTAACCGGGGAGCGTTTTTGTTTTAAAATTATGGTTTTACTACACAAATTTTATAAATATTACCTTAAAATAAAATACATCAAATAAATAATTAACAATAAATAAATAATATTGAAGATATTAATGTGGTACTATTAATTTAATTTATCTGGTATTATTAATTTTATGGATCTATAATTGTTAATAACAACTATATTATTAATAACAATAACAATTATAACTAATGACAATTATTAATCTGGTGACACTTTTGCAAAGTATGCCGTTTACCAATTTTAAATTGATCTGTTAAAGAGTTCAGGTCCAATGAGGGGGGCGGGGGGGCTATTACGTCGTTAGCCCCCACCATAGGACCGCCACTGCATGTACCCCATGGTAAAGCTGTGTGAATTATGCATATTCTCAATAGATGGAGAGAGAGAGAGAGAGAGAGAGACCTTGGAGGGTGGTTGGCGAAGCAGACGGGTTGGCGTACAACGCGTGGCTGGCGATCTGTGAAGCAGGAATCCCCCGCGGACGGACGGACGCTCTTAATTGGCGCGACGAATCGAGGAGCGTTGTTGACGAAGACGCCCCCTGGGCGCAGCACGTGCTCAAGGGCCCTCTTCCGGTCCCCTTTCATTCTCTCCGCCGCATATCTCACTCACTCCACTGGGATCGAAGGCCACGGAGTAACTCTCGTGTCGAGGAACGATGGAATAGACGGAATCGAGGATGCTACACGAACACGATGATACGCGAAAAAAACAACAACAACAACAACAACAAAACGGAAATAACTAGTAAAAATGGTTATTGAGTGGTCGTCTGTTAGCGCCAAACGGCCATTCATTGTAAGTGTCCACCAATGTCCGTTTTGGCAGATGGCCACCACTATGGCCATTTTTACGAGAGAATATCAACTACCCGTGTAAAGACATTTATCATATCCTCTACTGTACAGGATACAATGTGTAACTCACTCACTGACTAATTAGTGTATTGAAAATTTACACCACACCTACCCGTCCTGTGCCGGGTTTCCTTCGGGTAGAAGTGGATTTTGCATAAGAGCTCTCTAGGCTCTGGCATAGGGGTGGCAGCCCCGAAACACTATTGTAATGATTAATCTTAAATTTACAATTATTGTAATATTAACGAATTATAAAAAAATATTTTCCTAATAATTAAAAGAGTTGATAATAGTAACTATTTGTTCAATAACTTTTTTATAATCTATTAAATATAAGTATGGTGGTATTACCTTGATATCATTACACGTACCAAAGTACTTGTATTCTTATCTTAAGAGTGTGCTGAAATTTTCAATCCACCTCTGCCTTACAGTCCTGGATAGGAATGGTTCCTGGCTTGCTTCCGGAGAGTGAATTAGTTTATTGTTCTTTATGTGGTCATTTGCAGTTGTAATTGATTTTTTGACCATATATTTATATAGTCATACAAGCGATACATTTGACACGTGCATACCTTTAGGTGACTAATGGATGATGAAATAACAAAAACGGGGAAAGTTTTAATATTAACTAGCACCGTTTAATATCAAAAGTTCACCCCCATACGAAAGCGTTGAGTCGTTGTGTCCAATTAAGATGGCATTGACTTACTTTAAGTCAAAGATTTTTTATGTGACTGACAACAAAACTAAAATAAGGCTAAATAGCGATCGAAAAATTACTTTGGTTAGTGTTTGGCTGAGGCATAGCTTTAAACAGGATTCAACCTTCCTGCTAGCGCATGCGATTGGTTTCTTATCAACAGTCGGACTCTCTTTTTTTGTCACATTAGCCTCGTTTCCACAAATTTACTGTTTTCTTCAAGACTAATAAAAATAATCATATTTAAAATATTTTCTATGAGATGGGAAAAATAATCTCAATTATTACATGCATATATATCTTCCGTGAACCCTACACGTAGAGAATGTATGTGACCACTTTCGGTCAGGTGAAAATGGCGACGTGTCGGGAATGGAATTCGTGGTACCTTGTTTGCTTCCGAAGAGTGAATTAGTTTATTGTCAACCACGTAGTCACAGAGGCAGTTTGTGACTTTTGCTTTTTTTTATCGTTAATTTGTTGAAATATTTTAACCAGAAATGAAACACGTGTAAACTTCCAAAAGTTCCCCAGGTGAGACTCGAACTCTCAATCCCGACATGTCTCAGTTTCTGTCGTAAAAGTACCGCTCGCTGACTGAATGCTCGCTCCACTGGAGACGAACGTTCGTATAAAAACCTGAATTTGACATGAATTCATTCTGAAAGATGGAATGATATTGAATATTGATGTACAAAATTAAAATAATAAATATTATAAAGAGATAAAACATTGAAGTAAAATCTTCAATGTTAGTGAAAATATACCTTAATATATATTTTATAAAATATGATTGAATAGTTCGATGCCTCCGACAGCAAAATGAAAGGTAAACGATTCGAATGTTCGATTCACTGTTTAAGGTGGGAGTGACGCTCCAAGTTAGTCAAATCACTGAGAAATATCATTGTTTTCTTTAACACACAGAAATCTCTTAAATTGCGGTGAACCTCATCGCCAGGTTCATTCGACATAACATAATTAATTTTCTTTATTGTTATTTTTATAACACAACATTATGAATTATAATGACGAGAAAACATTTTGTTTCTACTTTTGTTGTTGTTGAAAATATGTTTTTTTTCATGAGACGGAATGTGTTATATCATGAACGCAATTATTTCATTCATGTGGCCGGTGAGGTATGTTTCTCAAGTTGAAATCCCAAATAGTACATTATTTATATCGATTTTGAATATTTTAGTGATTTAATTCTACCTTAAGTCTACTCTTTTTTGTCTAAGTCTAAATACATGGAGACATCGATAAAACGTCGGAAACTAAAAAATTCACCAGGCAAAGACTGGTCACTTAATCAATGAAATAGTTTCGTATGTAATTTTCATTACAAACAATTTAGGTTGTCCAAATTTTTTATGAATAAGCTCATAAAATATATAAAAATATATGTATATATTTTGATGTATTTTTATTTATAAGCTCACAAGAGTTATATATTTTAATAACACTATGGTACCGTACAGCGAGAATTATACTTGAAGATGGAGAATTAACATTGAGATGCAAAATTTACTTCTTTTGAGAATAATTTGAATCCTCTTTGTGGAATACCGAAGAACCCTCTCGACGTGCGCTGTTCCACGAGCGGAATTCATAAATCGCTCCAACCACCTCCGGAGGGGGTCTCTCGTACTCTCAGTGCAATTCACTTCCATCATAAATTTCTTTCGAACCCTCGCCAACCCCCCACTTCGTCACACCAGCTGTTCGCGATCCTTTTCAAATTGCACCAGAAGAAAAGAAGTATCCTGTCGGTTTTCGAGTGTGTCATTACAAGAGTTTTGAACTGCGTCGTTATTAAGAGGCGCTGTGTGAAATGTTTTTGACGACGCGGTACATTAATGGGAATGGAACATGCCATTACGATGTTGACGCGGTCTTATTTAGATTGAATGCATACTCGTGTCAAAAGAATTTTTATAGATTCCAAACGTATTCGGTCTATAATCTTGTACGGAATTTAACATTCTTGTCAAAAGAACAAGCGTGTGAAAACGATGATATTAATCGTCATGGTATTAATCAAATTTAAGATAACATGTGACATCACAAGTGAAGAGAAAAAGAAACAAATAAAATATAAGGAGAAATTTATTTTGAAACATTTGTGTACGTGTGCAAACATACGTGTTTCCCCAAGCAGGATATGCGTGGTAAGCGCACGTCTTTTTTTAAAAAAAAGGTAATTTGATTATATTTTTTTAATGCCGATACCGGATTCAGAAGGGTATATATTTTGTATATTTTGCTGCTGCTTTTTTAATAAGACTGAATAGGAGCCTTCCAAGTCTGGTGAATGTTAAGTATTTGTGCGAACTCGTAAATGAGCGTTCTTCAGACTGATCCAAATTGTCGTCTGAAGAAGCCCGAACACGATGCGAGACTTCATTACGTGACGGATATAGTCAGGTGAAATTCACAACTAGACGTTCAATCGAGTTCAGAAGCAAAAGGGATATTGAACAACATGAACAAGGAGATCGAAGCCTAAAAAAAGGTGCACAATATTGGTTAAATGTTTGTAAGACTTCTCTTTCCAGGAAATATGACAAACTTTTCTTTTTCTTTTTTTGATTTGTTTATTTAAGATCGCTGTTTAACATAGGTCATCACTGACCACAAGGAATATTACAGTAAAATGGCTAAATTAAATGTTACATTAAATAAGAAGAAATCACTAACTATAAACACAATATACATATTGAAAACTAACAACCATTTAATAATACATTAATAAACTTGAAAATAAAACTAATTTAAATCAGTTTGTCAAGTTGTGACAATTTAAAAAGTCGTATCACCGGCATCCACTGGGCGCTTCGAATATATTAGAAATGTCATTTGATATATTTAAGGGTTTCTTTGGTATCTAAGTTCAAGGCACTGCAGCACTGAAAGATGAGGTGAGGTTTCGACACTGTACTACCAGAAAGGGGACAAGGCTCTGGGTCAGTCTTCTTCCTCAAGTGGATGTGACCGAGGTTGAAGTGACCAATCCGCAACCTAGTCAAAATAGTTTGGCCTCTTCTCCCCAGGGTGAATTTAAGGATGGAACCATCCTTAGTTGATTTTCTTACTAGATGTAACTTCGTATATGTTGATTGCCATTTTGAATTCCATTGTTTTAAAATAGTTGGCTTGAATAGTTTCCAAGCACCTTTTAAAGTTCCATAAATAATTCCTTTTTCTTTTTCAACGATTCATGTTGCAGCTTTTTCGGCCATATCTGCTTCTTCCTTTCCAGATGTTCTCTTGTGCGCAGGGACCCATGCTGAGTCGATTTTAATACCTTTACTGAAACAGATAGAAAGCTGCTCATTTGCACCATTGGGTCAATGGAATATCAGTTGTCTATAGCTTTGAGTGATGACATTGAATCAGTTATTTGAGATGATGAAGACAGTGTTATCCTTGGTTTTTTTCTAATTTCGAAGGCTTTGTTAATTGCCCCAGTTTCACATAAAAATTTAGAGAAGTTTATCGGGAGACGGAATGAATGAATGAATGTAAAGAGGGTTTGTTAATACAACTGATCATCCATCCATTCTCGATCCAGCCATCCGTATAACAGTTAAGATGATTTTCGTATTTGTGAGAGATGCAAGAGATGAAAGGTAGATGAATGGCAAACTTCATTTATCAGTAAGTCACTGATAACCCAACTCAACTCGAGTACATATTCAGCAATGGCGTCGTCACTTTCACCGAACAAAATGTCCACGACTGACTGGTTTTATTGAGTCGTGGTTCTATCTTGAGTAGTTGTGTCTACATGGGGTTCGGAGAAAAAAAACCTGCAACTCTTAAGAGGTGAAGTCCATGTTAAGTTGAAGTTGGCAAGTACCACCGCATGCACAACATCAATTCTCAGAAAGAATTAAACGGAAGAATAAAACTCGTGAAAGATTTATGACCCGGAGAAGAAAGGAGACATTTGGAGAGTACTATCAAGAAAAAGAGACAGTACAATGGGTGGGACATGTCGCAAGGATAGAAGAATATAATTACTTTGTGTGTTATTTTGCTGGTTTCCAGATACTAAGGTGGCTACGTGAATGAATGGGGAGATGGGAATGTTAATGAATGACACTAGTGATGTGAGGGACGGATGATTTCTGACTGTTGCGGAGGAATGATAGACATGGGAAACGTGAGTACTCCGAAGAAAAGAAACACTCAAGATCCGCTTTGTCCACCACCACAAATTCTTCTTGGGTCATCTAGAACAACCTTATCAGAGGTAGGACAGTGCTCTATCCACAACACCACGGGCCACCCCAACCCCTCCACTAGGTCAGGGTATGGTATACTTGCTCGTCACCGAGTCACTCCGGTTTATATTCCTCACGGGGACAGAAATCAATTGTAGCTTTTCTTTGCTCCTACTCCTAGTATCATTAACTCTTATGCATATGTTTCTTCCGTGTACCCTACACGTGCAGAAGATATGTGATAACTTTCGGTCAGGTAAAAATGGCGACGAGTCGAGGATCGATCCCGGGGTTCCTGCTTCGATCGCAGGGGTGTTAGCCACCCGTTCATCTTCCACAACTGTACGTCATTTCCACCCAGACCCAAACTCTTGCTATTACTTCTAACACTTCCACGTGGGTCAAGATGTTGATAAACCCAGCTAAGCGGCCCACCTACTAACAATAGCCCTACCATCCACCTCCTGCCTCCTACCTCCTACCTCCTATCGCTCCATGTACATAAGTGCAATAGCTCGCTACATTTCCCATTTACAAATACTACAATAAAATGGTCAATAGATACCCCAAGAAAGCTCAGGGGGAAGAGGAAACTGAAGAAGATGTGAAAGATCAGGGTAGAGGATCTGGAGGAGGAAACGGGGAATAGAATTCCACGAGATGTAACTCCGCAAGTGGCGTGAATGTATTGCGATGCTCCTCTTAACTCCCCCAAACTCTACTTGCAGCTTCTCACAGTGCTATAAGTATCACATGAATATGGATCACTTGTATAACAGCGCGATCACATTGGATGTCGCTTGGCACTCAAATGACTTTCCGTTCTTCCCGTTCTGAGAACATACTCATCAAGAAGTAAACTATGAGAATCTGTACGCAGCGAATTAAAGCAGTTTGAGAAATTACGCGCTTTGAGGCTTTGAGAGTCACTGGCGTTTTCCTGCTTTCTGGGGACTGCACTATTGGGGAAGTATCGACTGGAGTCCTTAATTCAAGAGAGAACCGCCAAGGGACAAAATATAATGAAGAATATCTCGTATTTCCGGAAAATACTGCCTGCAATTTCTCGTAGTGGTGACAATCAGCTGTTTTTGGTCCCACGGTTGTGTCGTGTCTCCCTCCCTTTCTATCTACTCGACCAATAAGAGGGGAGTATCGAATAACAGCTAGTGCCAAAGAGGCTGTGAGAATTTGTACGTAGTAAATATTGCAGTTATGATAAATTAAATGGTCTATAGTTATGTACACGACAAACAGTTCTCTCTGTAATTGAGGTCTCTAAGATCAACCAGAGATGGAAGAGAAGGGATGATTGTCCAAGAGGAGGGCAATACTAATGAACCGAAGTTTCAATGAAAGAAGGAGGATGAAATGGGTTGGTTATCACGTAATTGGAAGTGGTAAGAATCTTCTAAGTTTACAAACGAAACACTGGTCGTTTGAGAAGATAGAAGTTTGGCGAATTCTATTGAATTCTACTCTGCGACAAACACAACCATTTTCTTAAATACATATGTATGCATTAATACGCAAATGTACCATTTCTTTTCTATATAACCAGACAGATCAAATCACACAAATGAAGGATCAGTACATTAGAGCATTAAAGGTGTCTATGATTTCCCAATGTTTAACCTTAAGCATTTTCTCTCCCGAAATAAAAGTATCTAAAACTGACATCATGGTCGCCAAATGAAAACCTAGTTCTGTTTATCACTTATTTGTGATTATATACTAAGTTTTAAACGTTTAATTTTAGTTGATCATGTGATCACGGATTTTTTCAGAAGGGGACAGTATAAATTTTATTTCTTAAAAATGTACCTGGTCGCTTTTAGCAATGATCTTGGAAAATATTAATATCTCATTATATTTTGCATGTAGAAGTTCGAAATTTTTAAGTGTTGTCACAAACATAATAGTTAACATTTTCTGATTCGGAGTTATTTTTGACAGTTTTAATTTATTTTATAAAAAATAGTAAAGCCGACCTATCGAACAAAAACGGTAAAAATTTCGCGTTTTTTGAAACATTTCTGTTATTAAATCGGTATTATTCATTCGTAGAACAATTTACTTGAGTATAAAAAAAAAGAACAAGACAAATTTAATGGTTTTCATTAGTTTTTTCTACGATTTTTTGTGGCATCTACAGCAGTTCAAAGAGAGGGGTCTATAATAAAAAAAATCCTACAATAGATGTTAGTACAAGGATTCAGAAAGCAAGGGGCACATTTACAAGGTTTAGGAGAAATTATCTGTCCAAAATGAAGCATAGATACGATACAAAACATTTATTGCGTATATCCTTTGTCTATCTTTTGCTGTATGGCAGTGAAACTTGGTTGGTTATTGCTCAAAGTAAAGGGAAGCTTCAAAGTTAAATATATATATGTCTACGATACATCTAAAAAGTATGGTGGCCACGCGTTATTTTCAAGAAAGATCTCTGGGAAAAAAACAGGACAGATGGATATCAATAAAGAAATTTACAAACGGAAATTTGGATGGATTGGACACATACATCGAAAAGATGATGATGAACTTTCGAAAAGGGCCCCCAAGGGTCCAGAAAACGCTCAGCAGAAGAAAATCCATTCTGAAAAAAGCTGCCAAAAGTGAATGAATGAGATGCAAGCGAAGCAAAGAGAGAGATAACAGGTTGGAGAAGATGGAGAAATTCTGTGGACGACACAACTCTTGTAAAACACAACAATATGAATTATAATGATTTAATTTCTATCTATTAGTTAATACTAAAGTACAAACACTATTCAGGAACTCGCTTGACTTGTTTGAAATAAATAAGAGAATGAAAAAGTATGGCAGACATGCGAAAAGGTTTCCTGATTTATGCATCCCACCTCAAAGGAAAAAGTGAAATATCTTTCTCAAATGTCCAGTGACATGTAGATAAAAGTGTTAAAAATACTACGCAAAATTTGTTACAAATCAAGGTCAACTTTGATCGTTTTTGTGAATTAAAAGTATGTCTTTTAAAAAAAGTTTTTTTTTTCATAAAAAGCAATGTATTACTACATTGCAATTATTACATTTAAATGGCTGGTGAGGTGTTTTTTAAGTTGGTAGTATAGCAAGTATAATAATAATAAATAATGATAAATTTTATTGTAAAAAAAACAGTACAAACTGCGTATGACTACGTGGAGGACAATATATGTTACTCTGTTCATTTATTCCTATTTCATATATTTTAGTGATTTACCTCTACCAACCTTACGGTGTGAAGCACTCATGTATTTGCTCAAAATTAAAGTGCAGCGAGTACAAAACGCAACATGCATTTGAAAGTGGATCGTGCACTAGGAAGAACTAATGGAAGCACCGACCTTCCTCCAGCATTTCGCCGTCTCACCACCATCCTCCTCCTCCTCCATCCCCGCGGGTGACTCCACCACTCCAGGCAATTTGCTTCTAAGGTGAGAGTGACTCATTTACGCTCAGCGAAAAAACTGGCCCTCCAGGACTACCAACAGCAAAAGAGGAAATGACCGCCGGATGCAGCGGTGGATGGGTGACAGTGGCAGTCATGGCTAATGACATCGTGGGACTGGGAATACATTTCATTCGAGATTTCACTCCGACGTTCGAGTGAAGAGTCGTTTCATTAATCATACTTTCTCTTCAATATCGTGATCGATCGGGTTTTTTTCTATTCTCACTTATGGGTCTACACTAGAAGACAGGTTTCTTTGCTTCGAGAAATTCTACTTCGTGGAAAAAGATCACGAACGAAGAGCACTGTGTTTATTCGTTTAATGTATATTAGTCGCAGTAAATAATTGTTTCCGTCCTCAAAGTGGTCTTAGGTAGTGTGTAACTGCTCTCTTGACAATAATTTATTTATTTCTTTATTTATTGTCTGTCTAATTGGCTTGATGTTGGTACAGAGCCTCTACACAGTGTAGCCAACGCTTTTACTTCGTCATCGTCCATAAGAGTAATGATACATGTGCCTCGCGTTATGTTGGCAGGACATTCGAATTTCTGACAAATTAAATCCATCGCCAACCTCGGACACCGATTCAATTCACTTGAATGCTCTTGTGGCGTTGTTCTGTTATTTGAGAGAGGGGAACGAATATTACCTTGTCTCTTAGTTTGTTGTGTTATTAACTTGTAGTTCTTTACAGCAAATAGTCGGTTTGTTTGAATATAACTTGAATTCGTAGAAGTCAGAAGCCATATTGGCAAAGTTACATGACTTGGAGCATAGGAAGTATTCTCTTCCAGACGAGGTATGGGAAATGCGTCATCTCGTGTTTTATGACGTCATCACGCGGGCAAAAATGCGTCGTCCATAGGAGTAATGATATTTGTACCTCGCGTTATGTTGGCAAGACATTCGAATTTCTGAAAACTTAAATATATCGCCAATATCAGTCATCAATTCAATTCACTTGATGGCTCTTGTGGCGCTATTCCGTTCCTTCTGAATCGAGCAAAGTGTGGAACGAATATTACCTTGTGTAATAGATTATCTTGTCTTACTTCGGGAGTAGTAGTTTCGAATGAGTTTTGATGTAAGACACAGCAACGTGAAAACGCTTCTAAATTAAAATGAGACTATTCAGCGGATTTCTTCCTTTTTTTTTCTCCGATTTTGGTAGTGGCGTATTTTCCAAGGGTGGGAATGTCATTAATAATTTGTTTTATAAATCTCGATTTTTTTTGCACATAATATCTACATTTCATTTTGGAATAATAAATGGTTAACGGTAGGTGTTTATTAAATAACATATTTTATAAAAAATTAAATTACCACCGCCCATGGTCCCTTGCTTGTTTCCCGAGAGTAGATTAGTTTATTATCCCCAAAGTGGTCATACGCAGTTCGCAACTGTCTTTTTAAATTAATTTTATTATTTATTATTTAAATGTCTATATTTAAAATACTTCACAACGTAGTAATCTTTGCCGATTACTCTACCACCGGGAGAAGAAAAAAGGAGGCATTGCAAATGGGAGTAAACTCATGGTATTGAAGGAAAAAAACTCACTATTGTAATAGTAAAATATGAAATTACTTTAAACGCCTCTGCAATGATCACACATGAAAGATGCTACATGAATTAAGGCATTTGAATAATGATTTCGTGTCTGCTTCCGATTTTTTTTTTGCAGTAGAATATCGCTTCTCGTGCGTACAAAACTAACCGTACTCATCTCTATATCATTTACTATTTTTTTCATTTATTGAACCAATATGAAAGCTATTGGAAGTATTCAAACAATGAAGGAGATACCACGGAAAAGTTTCAATACGTAAATGACAAAATATGCGATTGAACTTTCTATGAACTAAAAAATTGGATCGAATGAAGATTATATGGTCGTGTAATGTTAGAAATGGGTAATGAAGTAAATTAACCTGCACACTAAAAATTAAAGGCATGATTCCCACATCTTATAAAAACCTTTTATCATGTGATGCCTACTGTGAACAACGTGCTGTGGCTAAGGTAACGTTGATGTGCAGATGAGAGAGATCGGCAGAATCAAAAGTGAAATATCGGAATAAGAATAACTAAAACAATTAAATAACTTGCATTAATTTAAATTGAATTAAAAGGGAGTTGGTTGCCACTGTAAATCATCCATAAATTACCCTGAGTTCATGTAAAATAAACACCCATTTCTTTTCGAAGTACAGCGAAAACAACTTTAGGAAGTGTACACAAATAAAAGAACGTTCTATAAGGGGTTAGATTTTTTAATCTTATTGACTTATTTTCGGTTGTTTAATTCGATAATTTTAAACTCGAAGCAGTTAAGCACGAGTTAACTTGTCGGTAACGAAAGGATTCCATTTTATTCGCTACCGAACTGGAACGATGCAATAAATCGATAATTCGCTTCGATTCATTACTTCAATCGATTTACGATCTCCGCAAACATTGACTTCACGATGAAGACGATACTAAAATAAAAATCGTATCGAAAAGATTTAAGTTCCTCTTGGAGGTGGGATTTGGACAAGACGATCGAGACGCGAAACCGAACTATACGCAGTTCTTCTTCGGGTGACAAGAAATTTCCCGAGACGGGGATGGAACAAACAAAAAAGACGGATTCTCGAGCTGAAAAAAAGTTAAGAAGGTGAGGAAGGGGGTAAGGGGGTAAAAAGTA
Organism: Laupala kohalensis; assembly: GCA_002313205.1. NCBI lineage: Eukaryota > Metazoa > Arthropoda > Insecta > Orthoptera > Trigonidiidae > Laupala > Laupala kohalensis. The sequence goes on along the minus strand of NNCF01128474.1, from coordinate 135,249 downwards.
GAAGAGTGAGAAGAGCATGCGAAAGAACGCTCTGGTGGTAGAGAGGTGTAATAAAGCAATTACGAGATTGTGAGCGGACTTCGCTACGAGGCCATCGACCTTCCTCCGCTTCACTCTTTTTATCCCTCTTTACGCCCTCGTCTTCTTCATCCATGAGACAGCGTCCTTCTCACATTTCAGACCTCTCTTCCTCTTGTCTGAGATATTTGTTTCTTTTTATTTCGTCCTCATTCATTTGGATATCGAGATTCTTTATTATTTCTTTTCGTTTCTCAAAAGTTTGTTTTACCCTCCTCTTCTTTGTCTCTTTCATACAAAACGTCGTATAGAAGAACAAATATACCTTCTAAAAATTAAGTAATACAAATGAAACAGAATATCGTGAGAGAAGAGAGGAACATCTAAGTAATCTGGGCAATGCATATGATGCCGCATTGAAGTGTAAACAAATAACTTTTCGTGGCTTCATCTGGACAGCCGCATGGACGTATTGAAAGCTAATCTCGAATTTTTACTGCGTATTATATCTACAATTCATTCTGGAATACTAAATTGATAACTACGTATTTTATTAAAATATTTTTTAAAGTATTAAATCCGCCATTTCCCTTGGGCCCTTGATCGGTATTGACGGGATGGTCCCTTGCTGGTTTCCGGAAAGTTTATTATTCCCACGTGGTCATGCGCAGTTTGCAACTGCTTTTTTTTACTATAAAGTTTATTTATTTAATGTCTGGAAACGGCATCACCTAGACCGCCCAGCATCCCATAACTGTGACCCCGGAAGACTTCGTAAACCTAAATGCTTTCTTAATTATTTCCCAAAAACTATAAAACATTTCTATCAATTTCAGACCCTCATGAGGTTAGTTAGTATTCGGTGTTATAATATGCATCACGTTTTATGAGAACACATTTCAAATGATTAACAATACATAAATTTAGAACTTGCACAAAACTTGGGAAAGAATCTACGAGTTACTATATAGTCAAGATTTTTGGAGATTTATTAAAATTCCAATTTGTTCGAAAGTCACGAAAATCCATTTATTTCCTAGTAAGAGTATTTTTTTTCTATCATTGTCTATTCTACTTTTGTATTATTTAGTTTCTTTCTTATCTCGTATAGACATTTCCAGAAGTGTCTGTACCCTTATTTTCGATCCAACTCTTCAACACCTTCATTTGCAACATTTTTCTTTTATTTCTTTGTTTTTCCTAGATATGTTTTTCATTCATTTCCCCGTCTGAAAAGTTCTCGCCTTCACAGAGTTCTCCTCTCTAATACCCATGTTTATTTCATTCTCTCCTTATGCTTCATCACTCTCCCTTTCCCTATTCGCTTCATAAACCGAACTTCAATGAAGACGCCACTGCCGTGATTACAATAATATATTGGGCGGAAATAATCAGATCTTTAAGACGAAATGAGTTCTATATTGCAGAACACGCTTCCAATAAGGATATCAATTATTAGATTCCAGCTAGGACCATTGGGAAAGAAAAATATGAGCGTCCAATCAGATTGCTATCGTAAATCTCATTTGGGAGATTTCTTCGGTCCTTTACGATCAAAGGAGCATCTCGACTTGTGAAAAGTTGAATGTCATCTCCCGCATTATTATTGCGCTCGTTACGTGTTTGATTGACGACACGGCCTCCTAAACAAATTGCTCGGAGAAAAACAAGCGATAAAACTAGACTAATGAAAACGTACTTGAGATGTAAGTAAAGGTTTAAGACGCGGAGAATGCGAACCATGTAATTGGATGAGATAGTACCGAACGGGAAAAATCATTAGAGTTAGTTCATCACCACTACTACAAACAGAGAGGAAAAATCTTTTGTACTTGTAGACGTCTTAATTTTTGTTGCGAATGCTGAAAAGGATTAATTTTTCAATAACATGTTATGTTTTGTACAAACTTTAAAATATTTTTCATGTCTCCGAAAACGGAGTGTTAAATATAAATAACATTTTCGAGAAATCTTCTTGAATCCTCGGATGACACCTATTCACTTTAAATCATCATATTTAATTATTATTGGGTTTTCAGAACAAAATCTATACAATATAAGATTTTTACATCATAATTTGTGTTTTGTGTGCTGTAATACTCGTAAATGAACTACACTGGACGTGAGATAAAAATGTCGGATTGGATCAAAAATTAATTTTTATTTTTCTCGAAAACTTTCAGTAGATAAATACGGCTATAATGTAGAAAATAATACAGTGGGGAATTCTTCTTTTGGCTATAGGGTGAAATTAAAAAATGAGCCAATAATTGCGGTATTTCCATTGTTAAAATGTGAACCAGGGATAGAACGCGGAGAAGGATCAGAGAGACGCAATTTGACCCTCTTCTCAGATGCGTGATACCATTGAGGAGAATTTGCGTGGACTATATTTAAAATACAACGCTCCATAAAAAAATCATTCTTACATCGTCGTATTATAAGTTTCCATGATATCATTGGCTTGAGGGAGGAGAAAAGTTTCTGTCGGCACACAACCCTACCGTTCACAAACGAGTGAGAGTAGGGAGTTACCCTTTATTTTGCTTTCAAAATTCAGCTTCAGGAATGCAATCTCGGTTTTCATAAGTGTAATAAAATTCAACTGCTTGTTCAAGGTTGATATTTCTTAATCAATAATGTATTTTTTAGACTATCTGCGCAAATCTCAGCAGACATTGGTGGTGTAGTGTTATCGCCTACTTTCCAAACACGCTACTGGATGGGAGAGCTCGGGTGCAATCCCCACTTGATCAAATTGGATGAAACCCGACTACCCAACATTACTTCTCAATCCCTTCTTCAATCAAATCTCGTGGTTCGGGTGAAGAGCATTTCGCATGTTCGAAACCTCACCACATGAATAATACATCATCGATAAATGGAATAATCGAACGGAAAACAAGATACAATAAACATCTGAAGAACTAATGATATCTAAGTTATTCTACAGAAATGGGGAAATAAATGTCCAAAGTGACCTATCCTGTTAGGTTTAGATTTTTTCAATATTTTAATTTTTTGTTAGTATAACATATTGATACAAATGAGTTGGGTCACTTTATATCATCAGATTCAATGCATGACACAGATAATTTATTTTCGACTGTTTCCTCACTCCTTTGTCATCTCATGTCCCATTCCTTTATCATTTCATGTCTCACTCTTTGGTCATTTGTTTTGAAATTCACTCGTCAAGGTCAAGATGGTCTTACGGGAGCGGTTGATATGATGGCAAACCTGTAGGTTACCACCGAAATCAATATCACCTGTTTCATTCTTCAATAACCTCAGGTTTTTCTTTAGACGTGCTAGATGAGTTGAAAACGTGCTGGTTCATGGACGTCACACCTTTGTGTGCGACATATTTCCACATTTCCGTAGAATCACCCATTTGTGGTTCTAACAATTCTTGCGATGCATCTTATTCGGAAAATTTATCATTTGCACACACCAAATATTTGGGGATCCAGATTATTGAAGTAAACCCCAAAAAACTTTCTCTTACCTAGATATTCGGAAACGATAAAAGACAGCTCTCATTATTTACCCCTCAATTTCGTCAAATATTTCCTTATATTCTTAAAGGTCGCGAATCTCGATAAAATAAGGAAACTCTGAACATCGGTTCTTCTAGGAGGAAACTTCGTGACCTGATTTTGCAAAAGTGTTGGCGTTTGAGCAATTCGCCAGTCACGCGGCTGTGTCTGATCATGCTTCTCGCTTCTTCCTATTTATTCTCTGAGAGAGATAGCGAGGAAAAAAACTAAATCAACAGCGCTGACCTTTGACTCCAGGTAATGGCGTCGTGATCAATATTTCATTAGAGGAAAAAATCCGCTTTCTCTCGTGGATTTTCAATAAGATGAGAATACATTTCGAAGCAACAATGAATCGACGAATAATTGAGGGAAAACATATGACGGGAGAATAAATGATATTGCGAATAGTAGAATTACTACTTGCGCTCCAAGTTAGTCAAATCATTGAGAGGTATAATTATTTTCTTTATTTTCATACGAAGTGTTGAATAACACAATATTGGGAATTAAAATGAAAAATTGTTTTTAAATTCTTTCTTTCTTTCAGTTATATAATATATACCACATTTAAGAGAACAGATTGATTTAAGAGATCGCTTGTTTCTCTGACGTAACAAAAGAGTGAAGAAAAGTATGGCGGTCGCGTGCAATTGTCTCTTGATTTATGCACCACACGTTAAAAATTTAAATACTACAAAAAATCGGTATCGCTAACTGACAGATCCGTAATTTCAAAATAAGTCTGATTTTGAAAATAATATATTTTCACCATAAAATGAGATGTATTTCATGATCGATAATAATGATCAATTATCATAATTATATTTCATTTATATATGAAGCGTGGGTTTAGAATATGAATATAAATACGAGCCATCTTTTCTACTTATGACAATTTGGAATATTTTTTGTGATTTAATTATATTTACGGGAGTACTACCTTAACGTCATCAATATTTTTCAATACAGAATTAAATGTCTGTTAGTAAAAGGAAGCAATGTTTTAATGCCGGGACAATAAAACATATTTAATTTGAATTACGAGTATATTCCGTAAGAAGAAAGCATCATGATTGTATCTTGAAAAGTACTTCGAAATAATTTAATTCTTCCCTTAATGTTAATTTCCATGATTAGGATTTTTCTTGTGATACATCAAATGGTGGACACATACCAACGTTCGTGTAATTTTTGCTATTTCTGAAAAATAAATGCACTGTTGGACAAAGTTCACAAAAGTTTCTCGAGCTGACAGCGCGAATTTCCTATTAATGTTTGCCATACGTTACCATTTTTTTAAAACGGTACAAATTTTCCAAATTATATTCACAGAAAACTAGTATATCAAACGGCATAGCTGATTATTTAAATCAAAACCATTTTTTAATTAGGATTCTTATATTTTATAAGATCCAATTTTTCCAATAATCCCCCTAGTTAGTATCACTCGAAAGAATTTGACCCACATAAGATTGAAATTCCAATAATATCTAGAACTAGTATAAAATGTGGCTACAGTACCGTAAGGTGTTCAATTTCTTCTTGGATGAAGAGGAATTCCGGATGAAAGTTGAGAGATTATAAATTTAAAGAACCTTTTTAACGATAAGAACATTGTATGTTTTTAGAAGAATACAACTTGTGAAGGGAACATTAATTTTCTACCGTCCGCAGATTCCAGTCATTTTTCATTCCTTTATACTTCATTGTTGTCGTTTCCTTAAGATCCAGGTGAAAGACTCCATCAACAAACGGACAACGGAACATTCTAACAGAAAACATTAAAAGAAATTCTAATTAAAAGAAAAGAAATTTATGGGAAATCAATAACTGTGCTAATATGGAGCATAAAGTGAAATAAAATCACTTATTACCCCCAAAAGTTACGAACTGCGTCGAGAATAATGAGCTAATTTACTCTCCGGAAGCAAGCATCAAATTATAAAATATAAAAATAAAAACCAGAGAAAAATACGGGTCAGAATGGGATGAGGCAATCAAAAGCGCCAATATTGTGTACAAATAAGTAATTTGAAATTTTACATAATTAGAAACAAGACCAATATTATTACGATTAGAATTCCTTAAACTACGGCGTGATAAAATATATAAAAAACTAGGGGATTACCCGGCGTTGACCGGGATTTTTCTTTTACTCAGGAAAAAATAAAATCTATCTATACTGTAAAATCAAAAATACTTTTACTTACTGGTTTTTTAAATCATGTACAACATCCTAATTTTTCAAATACATAATAAATAATAAATAAATTTATTGTCAAAAAACAGTACAAACTGCGTATGACCACGTGGAGGAAAAAAAACTAATTTACTCTCCGGAAGCAAGCAAGGGACCATCCCATCAATTCCGATCAAGGGCCCTAAGGCAGAGGCGGATTCAAAAAATTCAGCAAAAATTCCTAGATAAGATAAAAAGTTAGCTGCGAGTTATAATACTAATAGAATGTCAATATGTTTGTAATTTTAAGCAAAAAATTACATGTAAGTTATTATCGAACTATAGATTATTCTGAGTATAGTGCTTAAAAATTGAAATAACACTAAATTCACGATTTATTGTTACAATAGACCCGCCCCTAGACAAAGCCTAGAGAACCTGTATGATAAATCCGCCTCTACCCGAAGGAAAACCGGAGAAAAACCCGGGCCAGGATGGGGCTACAGAATTTATGTACACAAACGTGCCAATGTTGAGTACACATAAAACTAAATTAATATGAGCCATAAGACAACACAATCATGCAAGAAAATAGTTTTTGAAATTGTTATAAGTTGTTTAAAAAGAACTACAGCAATGGCGTGATAAAGTATCAATTCAAAAGTATCAAGTAATAGTATCAATTCAATACAAAACATGGCTGTATGCATTTTACCATCTTTCGGGATCTTCGCCGGTCGAATATTTGCTTCCAAGGCATGACGTGGTTGCACCATTTCATTAAAATTCTCGAAAAATCTAAACTATTCTTCGAAATTTTACGATTGGAAGAAATTTTTTCTCTTTGTTAAATGGACAAAACAAATAATTAATTAAATTTCATGATGATTGATTTTTCTTAAATTGAAGTATTTTAATATTTATCTTTTTAATAACATTTTTTTTCCGGTAATATATGTCGATAACTGTCACGGTCATTTTGAGGGAAACAATGTTTTCGTTCATAGTTGTCGCCTATCTCTAACCGTTTATGCAGCATAAGCAAATATAACTTTTTTTTCGATTTTATCAAAATTTGCTGTTAAAAACAATTTCTATCTTTCCTATCACACATTTTAATAATACAATTTAGCCTATGTTTATTTTGGATATCTAAGCTATCTCCGTGCCAAATTTCATCACGATCTGTTCAGCGGTTTAGTCGTGATCAGGTAGCAAACAGACTCACACTTTCGTGTTACGCATTTATATATTAGTATAGTTGAACAGTAGTGCTATTTACATCTATCATCGTTATATTATTGAATTCTAAACTTTTACTATCTTTTAAAAACAAAATAGAAAATGACACAACGTTTAGTCAACTGCTTTGCAACTACAAGTGTTTCTCAATGTAACTACATTCATGAAATAAGTCCCACAAACGGGTCAACATTAGTAATTAAATAAATTGAAAACATGATGAATATAAATACACACTAAATTTTAAAATATTTAATGGAATAAAAAACATTTAATAGAATAGAAAAATGCCCATTTAATACAAACGTTATTTCTCTTCCTTCTCTTGTTTGTGTAATATTTCTTTTGTCTCGAACAAACGAATCGTGCCACAAACTTGCTCATTAGCATGGAGATATCGATCTAATTACATTCTCATAACAAGATGGCTCGCGTGGATAACAATCTGAGCCGTCATAAATCGCTTTCCGTGATTCTTCATCCTCCTCCTCTTTATCACTCAGTCTCTCCTTGCCCTCAGGCATTTCCTGCCGTGTTGTTGTGTTTCCTCGCTTTCCGTGCTACCCATTGCCCTGTTTCCTTCTTCTTGGCGCAGAGGAAACTCGATTTTTGTGTCTTGTTGTTGAATCCTGTGTTGCTGCTGTGGCACCGCATCGTTCTCCTGACCCGAGGCATCCACGCGCATTGGACGTTGCTTGTTTTTACTTGTGTATTCAGCCATTGGGGAGTGGAGAGTTTGGACCTTACAAAGGGCTGTCCAGAAATTACTATGAAATTGATACAAACCCAGTCCAATCCCACCGCAATTTCGATTTTTGTAGCCCCTCTGATTGCTCAGATGGTAGCGTTCTAACTCTTCACCAAGCTGTTCCGGGGCCAGAAAAATTTATTGTTTTTCACATGAATGTCCTAGTTCATATAGCTGTGACAACTAAAAGGCAAACTTTCCTTCCTCTATTCAACTCCTCCTAGTATCAATAAATCTAACTATTACTAACTACTCCGACTAACCCCATCACGTGGGCCAGCTAACCGGTCCAACTACTAACAATGACCTACCACCCAAGTCCTACCTCCTACCGCTCCATGTAGATAAGCTTCAGTAGCACACTACATTTCCCATTTACAAATACTACGATAAAATTCCGATTTCTTACGTAAAATACAAAGAAGAAGAAAAAACAAGGAAATTAATGTTATGAATCTCAAAATAATTTTTTATCGCACTTAGAACAATTAACAATACAACGAACAATACTTTTTTAAATCGAAAGTTATCTTTATTTGCTCCCTGCATCATAGAATTGCGAACAGAATTCATTATTTTTCTAAATCAACTTTGATTGTTTTACAATCCAATTCAACGAAATAAGGAACATAGTTATAGCATTATCTTATCACGTAAATCGAATACCACATACAAATAATATTGTTTTGTTTTTAATTAAAAAATATTTTTACGTATTTTATATTTTTAGTAATTCCCCTAAAATTTCGTATTTCGAATAGTACCTGTTTCTTGTCGAATTTTTATCACATGATGTATGTGTTTTCTAAAATTTATCAAGAATTGTCTAAATTTTTATGATCGCAAAGAGTAATTAGTATATATTAAATACGCGAAAGCACTATTCAACATGAAATTTTGGCATCGATTTAATAAAATAATTTCTCTTTACTGCACTAGCTCATAAGGTTAGTATTAACGTTTTACCAATACTAATAATCCAAGCATAGAGAGAAAATTGATAGGAACCAAAGATGTAGGACCGGTAAAATGATTATGAGAGATTATTAAAGATAAAGAATTATTTTAACTTTCTTGTATCTAAACTCTTTTGGAATAAACTTTATGGTGGAGACGTGAGAAACGCGTATGAGAAAGTATGTGCATGGTTTTGTATCAGAATTTCCTCTTTGGTCACCCACTATTCTGTTTACGGTTTACGAATTCACCACAGCTTCCCTATATGAGATCCGCAAATATTGGATCCTTGCCCTTCAAAAATGTGAAGATTCCTTCTATTTTTTTTTCACTTTCCCAACCCAGCGCATGTTTTCGTCACGTTATGCTCCCTTCCTGATGTTGACCCTTCGAACGTTGTTGATCTTCTCTTTTTCGTTTCAACGTAACCGTTTTGTTGTTTTCAACTTACGTTGTATTAGATATTCACGTACCAAAGAAGGAGGAAGCCTTTCTCTTCAATTCTCTTATTATCTTTAAAATATTAAATGAAATTACAAAAAATATTACCCCCAAAAGGAGTTCAGAACTGCGTGGAGAATAATGAGCTAATTTACTCTCAGGAAGCAAGCAAGGCATCAATCCATCAAATGACAAGAAGAAAAACCGGAGAAATATCAGGGTCGGGATGGGACTGCACTGATAAGGTTATCAAAGATATAAATTTATATTTTATATAATATATGCGCTAATAAATTCAATTCCAATGGTCCCACTGCTCCTTTGGTGGCTCAGGTGTAAGCGTTCATGCTCATCACCAAATCATCCCGAGGTTCAATTCCCGGTGGGTCCAGAAAAATAATTGTAGCTCCTTACTTCAATGTCCCAGTTCATATAGATGTGACTTCTGAAAAGCAAACCTTCCTTCCTCTATCCGTATCCTCCTAGTATCAATAACTCTAACTATTACTAACTACTTAATCATGTTACGTCGAATGAAAATGGGAGACGGGACCGGTCTCTGGACGGACATATGACCTCCATATGACCAAAGTAGATGGTTGGGGTAAATCTACGCCTCGAATGTAGTTACCGTTACGAGGAATGTATATTTAATTACGAAAATATCGTCAATATCATACGTTGGTAGTCTTTCCATTAGCGTAGTGATTAGGTCGGAGGTCACGACAGTAGTCTGGCAAGGCAATTCTGGAATACGCGAGCCGAAATGTTAAGTTTCAAATCATTGCCGCTGCATCGACTGGACAGACAAAAACTGCTAATCCTCCGATGGTTAAGAGGTTAGCGTGCTTGCTCACCACAAAGTCACCCCGGGGTCAATTCCCGGTGGGGTCAGAAAACAATTCGTAGCTTTTTCCCATGTCTCAGCTCATTTAGTTGTGATCACAGAAAAGTTAACCCTCCTTCTATCCACCTCTACTACTCCCTAGTATAACTAACTACTCCTACTATCACCTCCGCATGGGCAATGACTTTGGAGAAACCAGCAAACCGACCCTCCTTTAACAATAACTCTACCACCTATCGCCCCAATAGAACGCTAAGCACGATGAGCTTCAATGGCACGCTACATTTCCCATTTACAAAGACTATAAGAAAAGTGCCCCCAGGGGGCTTACATCTAGTAAGTACGTGTTTGGCGAACACGGGGCCCCGAGCTGAGTCTGGCATTACTTCCACTTACTTGTGCCATGCTCCTTCCTTTCTCTTTCCTGACCTTCCTTGGTCACCTCTTGTTCTTTTCGATCCCGACGCTATTAAGGCTAGGGTATCTTTCATTTTCCCCTTCTTCTCTTTCATTTTCCTACCTCGCCCCAGGGGACTAACATCTAGTAAGTACGTGTTTGGTGAACACTGGGCCCCGAGCTGAGTCTGGCATTACTTCCACTTACTTGTGCCATGCTCCTTCCTTTCTCTTTCCTGACCTCCCTTGGTCACCTCTTGTTCTTTTCGATCCCGACGCTATTAAGGCTAGAGTATTTCATTTTCCTCATTCTTCTCATTTTTTTCACACCCTTCATTTTTGTCCCCCCTCATGTGATGTGCCCCCTTCACTTTTGCCCCCCCCTCCATTTGATGATTTGATGTATGTTGTCAGATATGTTTTGGTGTGTTGTAGATCAGGAGGGTTTTTAGTGGGTAGGGTTGAATCATTCGACGAGTCCCACACGCGGAGAGAGTCATGTTGGCTCTCCCTAGTGCCTAACTGCATTTTCCCTACCTGTACAAGTTTTTCGGACACCAATGACCTTTGATGTCGACATGAGCCGTAATGCCCCACAAAAAAAAGTAAAAATAATCTGCTTGTCACTGATCGTGGGAATCTCTAAGATGATGTGAATGTACGTTAACTTGTACATCAATTCCCGTACAGATCACTGTTCGCTTTCATTTGATCTCACATGAATTCCTCGCGATGAAACTCGTTTGAACACAAGAGGAAATTGAGATCATATCCACTCTCTCTGTCGGACAACTCACGACTATTGAGAGACGTTTTTGCGAGGTGCACTTCGTTAAGAGAAAGGTAATTAGGTCGCCAAACTTTTTATCAACTTTTGAGGAAAAACAATTAGGTGGTGGCTGAAAGTAAGTGAAAGTATGGAGTGAATGTAATTTCTTGTATTTTTGCGTTCGGAATAACAGGAGTAGGGTAATGTCTCAATTACAGTTCTTGGGTGCGGTCGTTCATATCAGTCTATCTGGAACAATACGCTCCTTATGGTAAAGCTAGTACAGAGGGAAGTACTCAAATCAATAATTTTTTACGTCATTTTACAGGTACAGTAATGGAACGCGTATATTAACGTGTCATTATTATTGAATTTTTAATATTTTTTCACATTTATAATTTATTACATATTTCATTTTCTTCTTAAGAAACAAGTATTTGGAAAGAAGTGACGAGTGATTACGTTGTAACATAATAAACAACCTCTGTTTATTATGATTATTTTCAATCGTGCAATACATTCATAATTAATTAATTAATTTTTCTCAATACTGAATACATAATACAATATCCGAATGGAAATTGAATCTAATACTTCACGCAGCATTCAAGTACCTATATTACGTTATTTCAATTATTAAGATCGATCTTGTTGTCTTTCTTAAACCACAAAGTCTGCAAGAGCAATTTATTTACTTATGTATTCAGAACACATAATACCGTGGTATAAATTTTTCCAGTAATGCGTATCTTACTTCTACCTACAATTGATTACACAAAGAATAATAAGTTAATCTTGCAGTAATGACAGTTGACCATTATAAAACAAATGCAATAAATTATCTAATGTGAATGAATCGTTTATCCATTTTCTTCGAATCAAATCTTTTTCATACACTCACTATGTATAGAGACTAATTATGGGCACCATATGCCAATGCAATGTAGTAATATTAGAAATGCCTGATTGATTACCATCCTCTTACGATTTCTTCTTATCGTGCTGGAAGAGAGGCAAAGAGCAGCCTGCAAGAGCACAGCTGTGATGCGCCGAGACACAGTGGTCAGCTTTTACGAGATGAAATGAAAACGCTTTGTAGAAAATATTGTTGATTTTTTGTTCGTTAATTGACCGAAGACATGTATCAAACAAATTGATGAAATTGTGGGACAGATAAATTTAAAGTTATCTTCTGCAAGAAAAATTGGATTCCCTCCAATATAAATAAATACCTTATCGTCAAAAAAGCAGTTACAAACTGCATATGACCACGTGGAGGACATAAATCTAATATACTCTCCGGAAGCAAGCATGGGACCATCCCATCAATTCCGATCAAGGGTCCGAAGGCAGAAGCGGATTTAACATTTCAGTACAATCCGTAGATAAGAATAAAAATTATATAACAACAAATTTGCGTATAACAAAACACGAATAAATTATTTCACAAGTACTTTGTATTAGTATAAACTATAGATTATTCGGAAAATATTGTTTATAAATCGTCACTCTTAAAGTAACTCTAAATACGAGATTTATTATTTCAGTAGATGTCGCCTCAAGGCAATGCGAGACTGTAAAAAAAACGCTTGTATCCGAAGGAAAACCGGAGAAAAAAAAGCATATTGACGACGTTCCCACCTCCTTCGCAATATCGGTTTTAACAGACAAGTCTAAACCAACAATTATCCCTAGGGTCCTCTTCGATAATCGAAGTCCCTCAGAGTGTCCCAGAGACTTATCCATCATCCCTTAATAAATATTCCTGAGCACGCGCCTACTTAAAGACATTAAGCGACGGTCGATCCGCGGTGGCACTCGGAGGCAGTACACGTTGCGAAGGCCTTGCTCTCTTTTTGCGAAGAGCTACAGTCGGCCATGATCGGAAAGCGGCTGACGTACTGATCAGGTCAGTGCAGAAAGAGAAAACGGGACGCCGAGTAGGAAAAGGACCAAAAAGGGATTGTAGCGGTTTAGCTCTCGGAGAGGCTGGCGACTGAAGAGAACAGAGGGAGAAAAAAAAAATTTTTTTACCCCCAAGTGCGTCATTGTTTCTTGTATCTTGTTCTTAAAACGCTTCTCTTTTCTCCTTCAATTATTCTTTATCAAGTGACAAAAATGAGGTATCTTTAGAAATATTATTTTCTGGACAGAGATTGGTTCTTTATCGTACAGTTTAACTAGATATTAATTCTTTTAAATAAATAAATAAATTTATTGTCAGCAGTAACAAACTGCGAATGACCACGTGAACTAATTTACTCTCCGGAAGCAAGCAAGAGAGCATCCCATCAATTCCAATCAAGGGCTCTAAGGTAGAGGTGGATTGAAAAGAAAAGAATAAAAAAATTATCTACTTATTATAATACTAAAAAATACAAGAAAATTTGTTTTAATAAAAAATTATCACAAGTAATTTTTATTATCAAATTATAGGTTATTTGAAAGATATTATTTATTATAACTATTAAAATAACTCTAAATTCGAGATTATTACAATAGACAAAAGCCCCTAGACAAAAGTGCACAGAGCCTGTATATAAAACCCACCTCTACCCGAAGGAAAACCGTGACAAACCCGCGTTAGGATGGGGTTACAGAATATATGGACACAACTGTCCGAAGGTACTGTACATATACAACTAAATAAAATAAATCAAATGAAATGTAAAACTAAACTTAAATGAATAATAAGACGGTACAAGAATGTAGGAAAGTAGTTTTAAAATTAATTTGAGTTTGATTTAAAATAACATTTGTATTGGAACTGTAACGTCCTATAACGTCATCCGTAGCGTTCCTAAGTATCGAGCAGATTCACTGCCGAATTTTTTCCACGAAACTCTACACTTTTCATCCGATGACTTTCAGATAAATACTTTACAATACCTCATTGAAAATCCTTCTTACGTATCGGGTAGTTCTCCGCTGCCACCACTGGCATTGCATCCGAAAGCCAGAAAAACTACCAGAACTGGGAATTGTATAAATTTCATATAACTAATAAACTCACATTAGTTATAATATGAATACAAATTGGAATGTTTATAGCAAACATTACTGAATAACAAGATGTGTACTCTTGCACTCTCATGTCCCCAAGATCTGTCACTCAACCCTGAGCGTGAAGTTCTCTAACCACTCGCGCTCAGCAACTCCTTCGTTCCCTTTTTCCACCCACACATTCAATTGTCCACCTACTCGATAGAACTCGTCATTGTTGTTCGGAATTGCATTCGTAATTGTCCAATACGAAAACACCCACTATAACTATCTTATTTTTCACATTGTCAAACATAACAATGTCTCCACAATAACATCACCTCATTTGCATGCCATCTTATGAAATGCGGATTTCTTAACGAGTCAATCCAACACCAAAATTTCATTTCTCTTATAAAGTAAATTCAACCCCCCTCCGATAGCGTCATAAAACTCCGTGACGTTACAGGAACTAAGATATGTTCATAATCTGCCTTCCAGGTAGCGCTACTGAAGAAACAATTCAATGAAGTAGTCGCTAATTATTAAATATTATATTAATTCACCTTCTACACGAAATACTAGATAGCTGCGTCTTTCTAAGTGGTAAAGTTTTCTATTAAGTTAATCAAAAATACATAGTCTTTCCCCTTTATCTCGTCTCATTGTCAGGTCACTAGCAAAAACTGACTCTGGATAATTGTATTAATGTAACAAAAAATATTTACCAATAAACTGTTGCATTTCAACTTTTAAAATGATGAAATTTAAAGTCATCGTTGTTCTGGGTAAGAATTAAAAAGTAGCTACATTTAAATATTTTAAAGCTCATGTTTATTTTTCTAAAAATGTGATTAATGGGTTACATTTCGTCAGTGGTCAGTTGTTTTGTTAAAAAAATACTATTTTCAAAAACAGAAAAGTACGTGAAAGAATAAGTAAGAGTCTGGTTAGTTGTGTAATGGCGAAGGTAGTGGAGAGAAAGTTGACCTACACACACGTTGAAACATGCATCGGGGATGTGAAGTGGAAAAAATGGAACATGCACTTCTGCGAAGTCCTTTGTGAATACATGAACGTGAAGGTATCAATGGAAATTCCAACCAATAGAAATGTCACAAAATGCAGAACTCTGCAAATGACACAGAGAAAAATAACTGAGAAAAATAAAGCCGTTACCAATGTTGTCAGATAACATTTGAACACATGAGTAAATGTACGTTTTAGAAGCTTTTCTCATCCATATGTCAAAGTGGTTTCAATGTATTTCCCGTTTTCCGTTAAAAATTGGTGTCCAGGATTGTCTGTGGTGCATAGAATGTGTAGGAGTCAGCAATTTACCTATCAGAAAGTTCATATATTTGTTTATTGCCATTTTAAAACTAATAATTCATAACATATTGCAAAACATCTCGAACAATTTGTTCAAAAAATTAATTTTTAGATCCCAAGGCAAGAAAAAATCAGTTTTCTCGGTGTTCATTTATTATAATTAATTCAAGTTTTCGGTCATTTGTGAATTCTTTGCCTATACCGTTGATGGTATTTTTTCCAGTACTGAGGTCATGAAATACTAATTGATGGATGTATCGTATATCTCCTAATATATAGACAGCAACATAGAATAGAATATGCAAAGCATCTTTAGTTTAGTTAGGGCTCCTATGACATGGTTGTTGGAGAGCCCTAGTCCTAATAATAATAATAATAATAATAGTAATAACTATACATTCCAGTTTAGAAACATTAAATTTACCCAAGCACAGTTACATATCTCTGCATAATGCCTTCATTATTGCAATATCCCATATACAGTGGAGCCTCTTTATCTCGAACTTCAAGGGAAAGGTTATAAGTTTCGAGTTAACGATTTTTCGAGTTATAGAAGACTTGGAGATATGGCTTTTAACATTATCAATTTCAACTTATAGAGACATATGTTATTCATGTTATAGTCATGAGAAAATAAAAATTCGACTTATACAGATTTATTTTACTAAATTTGTATTGTACAGAATTACATTATAAAGATAATTTTATGGTAAAGGAATAACTTGAAAATATGCATGTATTAAAAGAAATCTGTAATTTCCTTTGAGTAAAGGAATTAACACAATTGATAATTCAATTGTATTTTCGATTACAAACAAGGCACTAAATATATTTTCATCGATATCACTACATCTTTCAATGAAAGTACGAAATCATTTTTTGGAATTGGTTATTGACGGCAACGAAAGTGTTGCTGGGAGTTAGAAAGTATTGCGAAAAGAATTTCGATTTACAGAGGTCGCAAAGTTTACATATTGTTTTTTCGCGTTATAGAGTCCGCTAGATTTGTAGTTCGAGTTAGAGAGCGTGATATAAATCGATAGTACATCACGGGGAAATCATATTCAATTCGAGTTATAGCGTCTAAATAATTCGAGTTGTAGGGTTTTTTGTATTTCAACGGAAGGAAATGGCTAATTTCTTCCTCTTAGACAGGATTTCGAGTTAACCGGTTTCGAGTTACAGATGTTCCACTGTAGTTCGAAAGTTTTTATCTGTAGAATATTGAAGGAGAAATAGATATTTTGTCATTAGGCCCATGCCCGTGCAATCAGCGTTTGCTGAGAAAACAAAATTCAACTAAATAATAATAATAATAATAATAATAATAATCCTCATGCACCAAGTCTCTCACGCACCAAGCCATATGCGAAGCCGACACCCATCTAACTTGTCTTAACTTATCCCGGAAACAATCTCTGACAGACGATCATGAGGATCTGAGAGCAAGCCACATCACTGAATGGAAAAGTATGGCCCTCCACGGTAAACGCCCTCAAGAACTCAGTTTGCCACATGCGTCAAACGCATGGCTTAAGAAGGGTGATCTTTACGCTGAAAGGGAGGGATCCATATTGGCTATCCAAGATCAGGTCATCCGTACTAAAAAATTATGTAAAACACATAGTAAAAGACGGATGAATGGAGGACGATCGCTGTCGCCGATGCTTTCTGAAGTCAGAGACTATCCAGCGTGTTGTTAGTGGATGCGAGGCACTGACCGGAACAGATTATTTGCAACGTCACGACCAAGTTGCCAAGATTGTACATCCGGAGCTAGCTCTGATGTGTGGGCTTCTCGAAGCGAAGACTCCGCACTAGTCCTGTCCTGGAAAATGCAGAGTTCTACCTGCTATTTAACAGAACAATATTGACGGTGGAACATAATAGACCTGATTTGGTGTTCCATAGGAAAAAAAACCGGGCTACTTTCTTAATAGATGTAGCCATACCGAACACCAATGGTATGCTGACAAAGGCTGCAGAGAAAGTTAACAAATTAAAAGAAAAAAATTGAAAAGATGTGGAAGACTGACAGAGTTGATATAATCCCAATCATTATCTCTGCAACTGGCATTATCTCCACAGACCTGTTCAGAAATCTACAAAAATTGAACCTCCCGCGACACCTTTTTTCCTACCTATGCAAAAATCTGTCATCCTGGAAACATGTCTAACTGTCCGGAAGTTCTTCTAAATACTAAATCAAATCATAGAAGGAAATGCTTGGCAAAAATCCGACTTCAACTCACAAGAAAAAAAAATCAAACTTTAAAAAAAGCAGCTATCCTAACACCTGTAGAATAGTCAGAAGATTTTTAATTGTGATATTGCTTGTGTTGAGGATACTTGGTATATCCCGCACCCCACAGCACCAATCCAACCATAAGTTGTGAAAACAGTAAAAAAAGATAATAATATAAATAATAATAACTTAGTTTTGTTTAGGGAGAGTCCTGACTTTTTCATTGACGTATTGTAAACCAAATAATAGATTCTCCGCAATACATGATGTACGAATATCGTAATATTAAGCAAAGTACAAAACAAGATCTTTCCCAAAAATGAGACACTGAGGAGGGGAGGGTTCTTTAGAATTTTTGAGAGATCCCGCCAGTGTCCTGAACGTTGCGGGAAGATGCAGTTGGTTGCGACGGCTAAGAAGACGAGGACACGGGGGAGCAAACATCCCGACGACGAGCCTTCCGCTCCCTCGTCATGTAAAATGCATGGGAGGACGTGCACCGTTGCGTCGGAGAGGACCAGAGGACCATCCGTCGCCGGCGAAGGATCAGACGCCGCTGACAGACGCAGCGCTCGACAAGTCGCCCGCTGTCTGCGACGAGGGAGGGAAAGATAAAAGGATCCTGGAAAGGAAGGACATAACGAGATGACCGTCAGATCATTGTCGGAATTTTCCGTTCTTTATCGATAAGAAAAAGGGTACAAAAACAGGCGATTTGGTCAGTTTTGGAAAGAAAACAAACCACGTTATAAAACGCCAGATAGAGTATTTTTCCTATAATATTTTACTGTATAATACCCAAATAACCGAACGTTTCATCATTTCATTGAACTCAATCGGATGTACCATTCTGGAGATTTTTCACTTCAAGATTGAATCTACATACTTTTCTCCTTGATATTAACCGGTTCGTTGAAGCCGGTTAGTTCTCAAAAGGACGTCCCCAAATTGGGAGGATTTCTTCGAACCGGCTTCTGACTTACTTGGACATAAAGCATATTTTAAGAACTTCATCACTGGGGCTACAGAGAGTTTGCAACACCCTCTCCCCCAGTTCGGAAAAATTTAATTTTGGAAATAATATGGTTTCAATTTACCAAAATTTAAAAAATCTCTATAATACGAAGATATCAAAATTTTGACATTGGACTAGAAAGAAAAGGTGTTTGGCACAAACTCGCGCTACATATAGGAAGCATTAAGTCCGTCATTAGTTTATAATTCAAAATACGCTCTGCCTGCACGCAATCCAATAAGAAATATTGATGACATTTCCACCGTCACATCTTAAGTTGTTGTATCCGCTACACTTGCTGCATTTTTTGATCATGGTCTTAACCCCCTTCCCTGTTTATATAGTCGTAGCAAAACTCTTTTCTATAATGGTTAGTCTTCTATGTCTAATCTTCACGTCTCGTCGATATATTCAACTTATCCAATCAATCTAATCTATTTATCTTCTTTCTTGCTCCATTTCTCTCTTCAAAATATATCGTATTTCTTCAATTTCACTAACAAATTCCAAAAATTCCTCATAATATTCTATGGTGTCAATGTACATATGTGTGTGTGTTTTATAAAATACTTCTTCATTCGCTTCACACTCTTTATGTACGGTGCTCGTTCACCACCATAAAGTGAGCAATTGCACAGCAGATGCATTTTCTGTCCCTTTACCACACAGACACGTTGCTTCATCCCGCAACCCTCTTTAACCCGAACACTCATTAAAATTTCCGTGGCTTTTTAGGAATTTCGTCAAGTACGGATTTAATTAAAACACTTCTTCGTGTATGAACTAAAATGTACATCCTCTACAAAAGCCTGAGTTTCTCTCCCTTTTTTCCGAGTTGTTCCAACGTACTTGCCAACCTCCTACCAATTTTCTTGTCA
This sequence comes from Laupala kohalensis, assembly GCA_002313205.1. NCBI lineage: Eukaryota > Metazoa > Arthropoda > Insecta > Orthoptera > Trigonidiidae > Laupala > Laupala kohalensis. Next base: position 115,658 of record NNCF01128474.1, on the reverse strand, counting down.
ATCATTTTCGGTATCGCTTGTCATTTTTATGTATGTATTTTCCACCTATGATGACTCCCCCTTCTGTATCTATTAGTTTACAGTACTTAATTTTTGTGGCAAATAAATCTAAAGGCATCACTCCATTGGGAACTTCCAGTGCTTCAGAAGATACTGTATTATATGCTCCTCCCATCCGAAGTAGGCATAATATTTGAAATCCCTGTAGTTTCTTTTCTATCACTATGTAAACAATTCGGTGTCCCCAGGCCATGCTTCCGTATGATAAAATCCGGCGTATAGCCCCTTGATACAGGTGCTGCAGCAACACTTTTTTCCTCCTCCTCCACGGAAGACTCCCCACACTCTCGCATCCTACCGTGAGCCTTCTATTCGTCCGGAGACACCTCTTCCATCGCTGCAGCGAATCCTCTTATAAATAGTGCAGAGAGAAAAGCGTCAACGCTGGAAGGAGGATGTCATTGCAAAGGATACAAGTTAAGCGCTCTCGTCAAACGCTGAAGCAAAAAGGGTCCTGCTTGATTGCTGCAGGGCAAAAGACATATTTAAAAATGTTCGCTGATTACATGTCGAAATTATTCCATTAAATTATCGGTTTGAACTTACGTGGGGACAAGAGAAATTATTGGGTATTTCTTCATCAATATTATGATAATATTGTGTATGGTTTCTGTTTATTTTTCTTGTTTCATTCTTTTTATTTTTTCTGAAGTCACATATTATATAACATAATTCATGACACCTTTTATAAACGTTGTCGGTGAAATATAAAAAAATATTTACTTAAAAATGTTTAAAATGTCGTAAAAGTTCACAAAATACAGAAAACTTTAAGTTAACGTGTCGTAAGAGTGTCAACAAGAAAGACAAGAATTAGCAGATGATAATCCAAAAATGGATTTGAATGTAATCCTTACTTTTTACTGTTATATAAATGTGGGAAAACACTTCTGTTTGGAGAGACTTGACGTCAAAAGTGGTAAACTTATCCAGATGAAATTTGGCAGGGAGCTATCTTGAAACCGAAAGATGATCACAGGACATGCTGCATCGTCATGCATATAATTTATCGGCGTATACTGTATGTTAATATATTCTTCTGAACAACTTTGTACTGACACATCAACTTGAATTTTTGATATGTTTCTGTTTTGTAGAAGTTCACTAAAAGGAATTTTTCGATATTCTGATTTTTTCGAAATTTCTTAATACCTAAGGAATCTGAACGAGATATTTCTTCAGTCTTTCTTCGTCATCTTTGTTTACTTACATGTTAAAAAACTGTTATAAATTTTTCGATATCTCATTTACGTGTGAAATGGGATAAAAAATTCAGATTTTTATCTCAATAATGTATGTCATGTTTGTAAAGAGTGAGTGAGAAGTAAACACGACATAGACTGTGTTCTTACGCCAATGGTGTCAAGAAAGAATATTAATAACAAAATTACCAAAAAACTCGCGATCAATGCCACGGGTATTGAGCTAATCAATAATATACACGATACTAACTTACATATTTTTAATTGACAAATTCTGTATTAAATTGAAGCAATCTTTGGAAAATTTAACTAATTCTTGAAAATTAGTATTACTGTTTCCAACTCGTCTATCCGCCACTGACTAACATCTCTACCTTTATTAGTGTAACCACCTCCACCGCCACCAGACAATGATCACCAAAATAAACACAAACAGAAACGAGACCAAACGCGCACTTAAAGATAACAAGACTCCCACAAGGTTCCCCTCTTCACCCCGAGAATTAGAGCCGAAAGTAGTCGGAACGGAGAGATCGCGAGTCGTAAATACGAAGAGATGTCGGGTGCCGAGTGCCACAAGGCTGTTTCTGGAAGCTACGTGCTATCACGAGCAATCTGAAAACGCACGTTTCCAGCAGGGTAATCACGCGGCGCGAGCGCCTGAATCGACGATTAAAGTGAATGGAGAGGTCGATGTCGGAGAAGAGGCCATTCTGAAACGATCAAGCGATCAATTAGTCACGAGAAAGTGCACCCGGGGGTGGGGGTGGGGGTGGGGGAGTCAGTGTATCTAGGCATGTAGAGGCTGATAATGGAAGGTAACATCCTTGCACAAAGAAGAAAAGGAATGAGGAATGGTCATTGGATCTGGTCAGTTTTACTTTCACATATCTAATACCATCAAGAGAGCCATGAGTGTTGTATATCGATCGCGCCTTGTCCAAAATGGCTGGGAAAATTTCATTTGAAATCATAAATAAATAAACAAACTTGATTGTCAAGAAAAACAGTTATAAAATAAGTATGACCACGTGGAGGACAATGAACTAATTTACTAGAGATATATTCTACTAGAGGAGGACAATAAACATAGATAGATTTCAGAATTCATTTAGAAACAGAACATGAATTATATCTGAACATTTTCGCTTTTTGAACCCCTTCAAAGGTAGAATTAGTGAATTTTTTAGTTAGGTGAGAAAGTAGGAAACCCACTGCTCATCTCGTTATCTTCAGTTTCCCATATTATATTCATAGCCAGAATAGATGTCATAAACAATATAAAGAATGAAGTGTGACCAACTCATCTTCGAAGCAACAGAGACAACTAAAAGTGTTATGAATAAGAATTCTTAGAGTAGAATTCACATAGAAACTGGAGGCAACATTCAAATGTGTTTTGTGCAATCTGTAAGCATATAATACTGACTCACAATTAGAAAGTTAAAGAAAGAATAAATGAGAGCATGAAATGTCTAAAAGAAGCATCGAACGACGAAACTCCATCATCCAGATATTACATAACACTGAGGAACGTTTGAAGTTCATTAGTCAGTTGACCTGCTTTTCTGTGATACGGAAGTGACAGAAGCAAGTTAATTTGTATTTAACACGCTGAAAAGTTAATAAATATGCCATTACCGTTCATTACGGATGTCAATTAAAAAGTACCACATTATAAAACGCTATAGCTTTCCATTTACCAATACTTAACTTTCACGTAGAACAAAATATGACTGAGTAATTCATTAAAGGATTTTTTATTTGTTATGAATGAAATTAATGATGTGATCAACTAAACGACCCATCGTTGTGAGAACGAATAGGGAGTGCGGGATGCAGAATACTCTTACCTTTACTCTCGTTAGATTCTCAGCATTTATACGTCACCCTTTCGACAAACGACATTGACGTTCTTATGAGTGCGTTTATCACTGTCGCAAATACTACTCCCTTCCATTGAGTCAATGTGAAAAAGGAAAGAGAAAATTCGAAACACGTGAGGAAAACTGCTTAAAAGAGAAACGTTTCCACTGGTTGAGATTAATACTAAGGGCTGTACCAATATGAAACAGAAGGAGATATTCAACAATTCTACGACAACGAATGTATTATCATTATACTATTAATCAGTTGACGTCGTGAAAAGTGCCTTTAGTTAAAAATCTCATAACACTTTAAATGCCTCACATAATATAACACTTTAAATGCCTTTGACATCCTCCTTTAGAGAAATAATTGCCATACAAAATTATGCAAAAAAACTTAGAGCACTACTTGAAATTAAATATGTTAAATTTGGATTCAATAAAACATTAACTGAACATTCAAACTGCTCTTGAGATATAATCTCCGAAAGGTGTTTGAAGTTGCAAAAAAAAAACAACAACATAGATTTGAACCGTAAAGGAGGAATAGTCAAAACGAAAAAATTGGGTGGTCAAGGAATGTAAGGAACCGAACCAATATATGCGTAAGGAGAAGGTGAGGGTGAAAAACTCACCCAGTTCGCAGGGTGCGGAGACACTATCTCTACACCATGACATCGAAATTGGAAGAATGAAGAGAGAGAGAAGGTAAAAGAAGACGTGAGATGGAATAAACGAGGATATGAAGAAGGAAAGGGAACGAAAGCATATAGAGGAAGGAATGCTTCGTAGCAGAAGAGGACCAAAGCGCAGCGATGTGTCACACGAAAAGGGCGTTTCACACAACTAAGGGGATGTAGGAGTAGAAAGCGTAACTTGATCCTGGAGGAAGGTAGTCGTGCCGATATGCCGAGGGAGTGCGAAGGTGGTGTTCAGAAAGGGCATCTGCGGAGACGGGCTGAGGAGGGTTCTTTTTGTCCACGGGTTATTTACGTTCTCCGTCGAATACTACAACCACCTTCCGTGTCCTGTGAATATTAAGCGGCTTCGCACCCTTACACGGAACTTCCGTCCCCTGGACGGGACTCGCCGCTTCATTCTGCGCACGTTGGTAAGACTGAAGGTGGAACCTTGAGGAACAATCTGGCATGCTTTTATAGAAGATAGTTTACAAACATTTGGGGGTTGTCTTATTTGATGGGGTGGGAGAAAATTTAGACGAAAACAGTGTGGAACACTATCAATGACAGAGCAGAAATGACTCGAAGTCGGAAGGATACGGGAACAGTGCTATTGGAGAATATGCTCACAGGAGAGGAGACAAAGTGATTTATGTAACAGGAGATATTGAAGGAATTGTTCGAGAAGAAGACATACGAATAAAGTTAAAAATTTAAATAAAAATAAAAGTCCAGGGTTCGATAAAATCAAAAATTAAAGGATTATATGCTTGGAGAAGCAAATCATAGGAGAGTTGGTGGATCTGTATAACACATGTATAAATTACAGTTATTTCCCACGTACCTGGAAGATAGGAATGATAAGATTATTTTTTTAAAAGATAAAAACAGGGATAAAGCTATCTCAAAGTCGTATCGTCCAATCTGTCTATTACCAGTATTAGGGAAAATATTGGACAAATATATTGCAAACGGAATAGTGAATGAAATTGAAGAAGACATGTACAGTAAGATGCCATTCAGATTCATGCCTGGGAGAGGGACGGAGGATACAGTCAACAAATTATTAGACTATATGGAAAATAGAGAAACGAAATACGTGCTGGCGATTATGATTGATTTTGAAGGGGCTTTCGATAGCATTCAATGGTTAACGGTTATTAATAGTTTGAAAAATTAGGAATAACAGGAAAGTTGTATTGAAAGTACAATTGATATAATCATGTCTACGAGACAGATATGCACTACTTATATTGGTGACGAGAAAATTATACATAAAATCGAACAAGGGTGTCTCCAAGGAAGTCATACTGTACCTATTTATTAGAATGTGGTGTTGAATAAAATATTTATGAATGTGGAGAAAGAGGAAATTAAAGAGTTGGCATATGCAGATGATGTTGTGGAAGAAAATAGTCGGCGAGAAATTGAAACTAAAAGCATAGAAATACTAAGAAAATTTATGGGATACAGTGGTGAGCAACAATTACTAATATCAAAGGAATACTAATATCAAAGGAATACTACAAAGCCCTATAAAGAGTATTATTTTTGGAATGGAATCTTAGAGAAGAAGAAATCCAATAGTCAAAATAGGGGATTGGAGATTGTCAATAGAAAGACAAGTAAAATATCTTGGAATGATAATACACGACAAATTAAATTTTGCAAAACGTTTCGAATACATAAGAAATAAAATAAAAAAGATATATTTTGGACGAGTGGGAATACACATAAATACGATATGAAGGAAAGGGTTAAACAAGATATTTAGGGCGACATTACCTCCGATTACATTACACTGTTGCAATTCTTGCTATAGGAGATCAAAATTAGTGAGCAACAAAAGGAAATTGGCGAGTTTACGACGGTTCTGTTTACTTCGGTGGAGTAACTGTTATAAAACAGTGTCAACAAAAGGACTACAAATAATAACTGGTCATCTACCTATTGACTTAGTTATAGACCAAAATTATTTAAGATACAAGATGAGACAAGAGGGATGCATAATTGTACATCGACAAATATTACGGCAAGAGGAGAATGTATGAAGAAGAAAAAAAAACAATAAAGAAAGTATAAAATGAATGTTGGCAAACACGATGGACAGTAGCAAAGGAAGTCCGAGACTTATACAAATTTATCACTTAAGTTGACTTCGTTTCCAAAAATAACGGGTTTAAGCCGAATAAAGCCCTAACACAAATACTGACTGGACACGGAAATTACAATAATTACTTGTATAGATTTGGCATAGCAGGGGACCGAAATTGCATATGTGGAAATGGGGTGGAGGATGTGAATCATGTAGTATATGAATGCAGGATACGGAGGCAGAGAGGGGAAGATGGTTTGAGAAAATGAAGACCAAGTGTTTAACAAATTTAAATGACTGGGCATTTCTAATTGGAAGTAAAAGTAAATATACTGATTTTACGGATTATATCACAGAAATTATGACAATACGAAATGCAGCACAAACGTAAGAAGACAGTAGAAAGACAATAAAACAAATACAAGCGGAATGATCACAATGAGACAGACGTGGACAGAAGAAAAAGCAAATACAAGATACAAAAAAATGAATCGAAATGAAGCAATTTATTTTCAAGGGAAAAAAGAAGCACAAGCATCCTGGCAATGACTTTGTATTAAGGTACAGGAGCATGATGAAATATTGTACGTGATAAATACATAAATCTCCATCTGAGCATCAATCGGCTACAACTCCCAAAAACCTTCTACATAATTTTACAAAAAAGAAGCCATCCTTAAAATAGCCAGAAATAGCGTGGAATAGAATAAGAGTCGAAGAGTCAGAAGGTTTGTAAATAGTGATATCGCTTGAGGTGATAAAGCTTGATATACCTCACACCCCACCTGAATCTATCTAGTCTTTGTGAAAACCGAACCAGAAAATAACAATAATATAATAATAATAATAATAATAATAATAACCGTCTACCTCAACCGCCATGATCAAGTAGTCAAAATTGTGCATCAAGCCATCGGCCAAAGGTACTACCTGCATGAGGACCAAACACCCTATTATCGGTACGAACCTGCTGTGGTTATTGAAAACGCCACTCAACTATATTGGAACATAAGCGTAACAATTGACAAACCAATTCCCTGCAACAGGCCGGATATTATTCTGATTGACCGCTCCTCATCTACCACATATCTTATAGACGTGGCCATTCCGAGCTCCCACAACCCGCAGACAACCTGGAACGACAAAATCAAGAAATATGTAGCTCTTGCGGAGGAAATAAAAACAATGTGGCGTCAAAGAGAAGTATATATAGTACCGATCGTCATCTCGGCAACTGGACTAATCCCTAAGTAGCTCAAAGGCAGTCTGGAGAAGATAGATGTATCACCTTTCCTGTACATCAAGCTGCAAAAATCCGTCATCCTTAGTACCTGTAGCCTGACCAGAGCATTTCTTTTATTACAATAGTGTTTGAGTTGACTTGTCTTTTAGGACCGTCCACTCAAAGAAACCCAGAAAATGTTGCTGTGAATAAAATAAGTAATAATAATAATAATAATAATAATAATGATAATGAGTGGATGACCCTCAACGAACAAATCGAAGAAAGGGCAGATTAGCACAATGTGGTATCTATCCTAATATTTTGACGTATCCTTAGTACAATTCGTACGATTTCATCGTCTTCAGAGTGTCCCTTTCTCCACTTCTTCGTTCTGAGACGTTGATTTCGTTATGTTCCATCTCCCCCACTTCCATTCCCTAAGGGAAGAAGAGATGAAGGGAGCTTATTCGAAGGGAGAGAAACTTTCGTCAGCACGCACAGCGGAAAGAAGTCGTCAATTTAATGGAGGAGCATTGCGTCTTTCGTGACTTTTATCCTCCACACACCCCTCATTCCGATTTTGGATTTCTTTCTTTCTTCCTCTGAGGGTGCACTGATGCGTGAACGCCTTTACTGTACTGCATTTTGGGAGTAAAAACATTCACATAGCTTTTCAATTCAAGTCTGGTCTGAGATTAATTTTAATATTTAAAAAAACTGTTTCGCCCTCCGTAGGGTAAAATATTATATCAAGAAATTAGTACTCGATAATAAAATATATATTTTAAAACTCGTATCACTCGAAAATAGTACTTGCTTAAGAATACCCGTTTAAGAATAGTAATAAAACAGAACGCTGAAAATTATTTTTCACATTTGATATGACAAACTAATTAGGATAAAGTTTGCTTCAGGTGAACGGATGAATTAATGTGCACATCTTGTAAAATTGACTTGCAAGGTCTGTGCAAGCGATCTTACGATGTGCAATAAAAAACAACAACTGTTCTTGAACTGGAATATTTGAGTCCACCTCAGATGTTTTCCTTTAGAATTTCTTTTCTTAATCAGAAGCCCATTTTTGGAATTTTATTACTGGAGTAACTAGTTATCTTTACCAATGTGCAGCAGGATTACAATTGTTATATTGTAATTGTAATGTATGTATAATATATTTTTATTGTTATAATGTAATGTGTGTTCAATATGGGTATTGTTGAGCACATCTCTTTGCTTTCCAATCCCGTTTATGATATGATGGTCCCTTGTTTGATTCCGGAGAGTAAATTAGCTTATTTTCCTCCGTGTGGAGGTAACGCAGATTTTCATCTACTTTTATGACAATAAACTATTTATTAGATACGACGTGGAACGAGTACCCTTTTCGGAGGCTGTGTATATAGCATTTTTCACCAATCTCAAGACTCGTATCTTTTTCTTGGGGGCCAACGTCTGCCCTTCGTTGACTCCGCAAAATTCCTGGGTCTCACATTCGACCGCACACTAACTTGGCGCAATCACATCCGAAATCTACAATCCCGGTGTAATTCTTCCCTCAATCTCCTTCGCTGCTTNCATATTCATTTAACTTAGGCTAAGTAGAAATTAACATAAAATACAATTATTTTCTACTGTTACAGAATATTAATATTTATTTAGGCTAGTGTTATTAGATACCTATGGTAGGAATTCTATTATTTTGCTTTTATTTTATTCATTTATGTCAATGTCTATATTTATGCTAAAACAGTGTAATTTGATGTTGTTAGATCGTTTCCTGCATCACGGGTCACCTTCTGCACATTTGTTCTAATGATTACCTGCAACAGATTGTATGTCACACATTAGTTATTGCCATTGAGGAATTCTTGTACACTCTAGTAGAGTTTCTGTTGTAAAAATTGTTTGAGTTTTGTTTTGAATGGGTTCAGTGTATTGATGTTTTTAAGGTTTAGTGGTAACGCATTATATAGCTGTATACCTGCGTTATGAGTGCTTTTTTGGCTAAGAGTGGATGTTATCTGTGGTAGATGGATATTTCTGGCCTGTCTAGTGTTGTGAACGTGAACAGTGGAATTAAATCTATAGAGTGGTCCTTTGTCTAGCAGAACCTTTTTTACAAAGTACAAAGTTTCAAAAATGTACACGCATGGCAGTGGAAGTATTTTCAACTTTTCAAATAATGGTTTACACGTAGAAAGTTGTTGGAGTTTTCATGTATTTATGGGACAAGAAATAACAAAGAATACAAAAGCAACCCTAGGTTTCGACCAATTATATTTTGATCAGCACCAAAGCTAGATGTATGGACTATCTTTGTCATTATCAGACTCAATTGTGAGCAACGCTAGTATCGTGTAAGGCGAACAAGAAATGTGCATCTCATTAGAATTATTTAACGCTTTCTCACACTCGATGAGAAGACCAAAATAGAAGTGTCTTCCTTTAATGTTTTTCGCCACAACTCCTGAAATCGATTTATTAATAAAACGCTTACGGAGAAATCCATTTAATTCACTGGAGTCTTTCGATACTGACGTATTGAATATTATGAAATGACATACAATCATCGAAGTATCCACATCCCAAACACCTTCGAAAGTACATAATAAAACGGGTGATATTATTGAACAAAGCATATAGTTTAGAAATTATGTATTAATACTCAGAAAAATATTACAAATCAAAACTCAAAAGTGCTAGACATAAATTTGCACTGTGTGAATACGTGCTAACATATTATGTACAAAACATTCAAAACAAAACAAACGTGAACTAACACAAGATTCCTTCGTATGAAGACAGGTACATTTATTGTATAACTACGTAATGAATGAGTTCTTGACTTTGCGAGAAGCTCTTCAGACGTTACCTTAAATAGGAAACGCATAGATTTCAACTGCCTCGGAAACTGAAAGGGAAGAATATATGAACAGTCATGCGAATAAAAGCAGATGATGTAATTCAAAACTAAAGAACTCTAGAGGGTTACATAAGAACTACTACAGAAACAAAGGAACATTGAAAAGAAAGAGAACAACGCGGGCACTGAGGTCGTTGACAGCAAAAAGAATAAAGGAATTTTGGTAATAAAACATATTTTTGATATTGTTTGTTTAAAATGTAATTAATACAACACTAGTAATTAATCAAATATTAATGTTTTATCTCATAATGAGATTATTTGAAGTCAAAGTTTTTGAGTGAACAAAACCCGAGGAATAGACTATCTCCTCGCGTTTACATCTTCGTTACTGAAAATATGAAACAATACATGAAAAATATACATGAAGCGGTCTAAACCACTTCCTCACATTGGTGAATACTTAGAATAAACTACACGTGAGAAACTTCGCATATTGCTAGACCCCAGCGCTCTCCATCGGTGTCAAAACGACGATGTCAAAAGCGAACACAATACAAAATGGGGGATGAGACTCTAGACTACGTAGAAAGGTATTATTAAATGTCAAATAAAACACTAAGCAGTATAGATCAAGTTCGCGATAGTAAAGTAGATACATTTTCAGAATTCCATTATCTTTCCAAACAATTTTCTCGTTTCGTGTCTGTTCTTGATAACCAAATTATGCGATCATTTAATGACACTTTACCATGGTACATATACGAATATATTCATACCAAAGTACCACTCAACACTAATAATATTATGATAATATACGTTTTATAATATATATTGTTTAATAATATAAGTTTCATTCATTAATTACTTAATTTGATAACTTTCATTCATTTTTTTTAATGGGTGACTATACGCTAGGTAACGTGGCAATATTATTATGCACCCCAGTACTGCGCATACGATGTTCGTTAGAAGGTTGATATGCAGAGACATGTCAGTAACAACGTGTACTAATTCCTGTTTTATCCGAAGTCCATTCTTTGATCTGTAAACAATATACAATAAAAGTTTTAAGTAAAATAAAAACCACTTAAGGACGTATGTTACGTTTTACCTTCAAATTTCACACGAATTTGTGCTCAGACTTAATATTTAATAATAATACTTGGAAATCAGACAATTTTTTGTATGTCGTAATGAATATTTTTAGTATTTGTGCTAAAATTTGGAAGACTTTATATGAATTGTTTGGTCATTAATACATTATACCGCGTAAATTTTCTGCTTTCCTGTTGAAAATGAACAGAAGATGTTAAATATTGAGTTTGAGTAAAAATGGGTGAGAATTTGAAGGAAAAACATGCCATCTACCCATAATGTTTTAACTGATCTTTAGATTTGTGCAAAAAATCTTTTGATATTTGTATCATCTATTTCGATCTATTTAATAGGTTATCATTTTCGATTTAATTTTTTTGTGATTCTTCATGAAACATTTTAATGAAACAAAAAACATAACAGAAAAGCGATGAGTTAAATTTTGTTCTTTATTATTTATTTTGAACTCCAGGACTAGCAGCAGTCTCCTTTACAAGATATAAGTTTAAAAAAATTAAATTTCTTAAGACTTATTTAGTAAGAATATATTCTGTATTGAACCATGTGATCTGCGCAAATACCATTTCGTGGATTAGAATTAATGTAGAAAATATTATTTAATTAAAATATGTTTTTCGTTTTCTCGGAATTGCGTATTCTCGATCCTTTGTCTGTTCCACAATCTTAATTCATAATTAAGGGCTTAAAATTACTTTTTTATCAATAAATATCTGAGATACGTTTTGATAACTAAATATCTATTTTTGTGATACTTAAATATTCTTTAAATAGTATTTATTAAAAATTGAGTATGTTAATGAATTGTAGAGATGTAAATCAATACTAAAGTGCCAATGCATCAAGCCTGCATCGCCTCCGGAAGAGTGCATCTGGCGAAAGCTTTCACGAAGCAAATTCCTGCAAATCATCGTATGTTCGAGAAGGTCTCAGCGCTCGAAGCCGCCATCTTATCAGCTGCAACTTTCTAACAACATCCTTTCGCAGATTTCTCTTCGTCAAAACACATAACCCGAGATATGGGTATAAAATCCGGATGGCAAGAGATAGTTCGAACTGCAGTAATAGCACATGAAGTGGATATACGTAAGACTTGACTAATCATTTTTGAAACACAAAGAAATACATTCTTTTTACCATATTTGGAACGGGTGAAGTATTTTCTGTGGAATCTAAATAAATAATTTATTGCCCAAAAAACAGTTAATAATTGCGCCTGACACTATTTCAAGCTATCACAGTCGGCAGCTCATGAGAGAATCACGAGCTCGTCATTCCCAAGCATAGATCACCCATTCGAATCAAAATTGGAATATAATCTTCTTTCAAAACAAACTCAAATGTAATCGTTTTCTGGAAAGAAATCTCACAAAGTATCTAATTATAAGTTCGTAAAAAACCGAAATGTATTTAAATAAGTATAGGAATATTATGTGGCACTGTAAATCTACTGATAAATATTTTTCTCTCTAATTCTCGATGTATATTCGGGGAATTTTATTTTAGGGGATCACATGTCATGTTTTTGCGTTGATAAATCTGTCATTGCTTTAGGACCCTTTGATCGGAATTGATGAGATAGTCCCTTGTATGCTTCCAGACAGTAATTTAGTTTACTGTCCTTTACACTGTCACATAGTCTAGGTGGTCTTTGTACAAAAAGTCAAAATAAATGAAAAAAAAATGAAATGGTCATTTGCCGTTTGTAATTTCCTTTGACAATAGGTTTATTAAGTTGGGATTATAGTTTAAAAAAGATGCTATCATGCTTTAAAAAGAACTGACAATGTTTTGACACCATAAAAAGGAACAAAATGCAAATTCCTCCACATTTTTAACCAAACACAGTACGTGAAGCGAATAGTTCAGGGTTTGGATTCCAGGGTGACAATGATGGTGTCATTACTTTCAGAGAAAAATAAAGGAGTTTTTTGGTTTCTTCGGTTCGTGACACTAAAGTAATTGACGAAACAAAAAAATCAGTGCTCATACTGTATTGTAATCGAACACAAGGAGGGGTGAACGCACATGACAAAATGTATGCTGCCTATTCTACGTCTCGGGTGACAAGACGCTGACCCCTAGCGATGTTCTTTTCTCTTTTTTTTTAATTTGACGGGTATAAATGCTTGAATTCCTTTTATCTTCAAGGACCCTGAAAACACCCCTAGAATAAAAGTCTTGCCATAAGTCTGATAAAGGAGCATCTGACATCCCGAGCTCAAATTAAATTTCTCCCAAAGGATATATTTGTATTTTTGGATAAATAACTTCAACAAACTGAGCGAGAAAATCTTCTAGAGAACCTGCAAGAAAAAAGGATATATGTTGTCTCCGAGGAGAATACTCATCAGTCACGATGAAGTGTGACAAATGTTTTAGGTTTGTATGTAAACAACATGAAAAAACACTGAATATTTCTTTAATATATAGTGAAGACAAAGAATAAAAGCTCCTTTAACAGTATTTTATTCATGTGTTTCATAAATATATTATTTAGATCTACCGACTCCTATTTAAACATTTGTTCAAAAGATGTGTACTGCTTCGATTTTTTTAGCTTCCTTTTATTTTCAATAATGATTTCTGCTAAACAATTAAGATAAACATATTTATCAGATAACATGATAAAACTAGTTTGAAAATTTACTACATGAAAAACTAGCAGTGCAAAACCATTGCACATAGTTTCTCTTATACTTTTCTCAGTCCGCACTTGAGAGCGACATTAAAGCTTTCTATTAGGAGAAGGAAGATTTTATCATGTTACTCTATATTTTGGTCGTCCTCATTTTACCCAATTTAAAAAGTTTATTACACAAATAATTTATATTAAAGAATCTCTAATACACAAATTCTATTCTTTTGTTTTTGGAGGAGGTAAGATCAGTAAGATTTATATTATATTTCAAAAGATATATTCATTAATAAATATTTAGATAATTAGGATATTATTAACGTGACAACAAAGCCAGCAGACCATCAATATTCTTATATATTTTAATTAAAAACTTAAGAGTTTTATTTTTTTGGCAACTTAAAATTGCAAAATTATATTAATGCACATAATTTCCATCTACGATTAATTTCGGTTAAACAGGTGATACTGTTTGTTTTATTTACTTCCTGTTATTTTGTAACGCTCCTTATCTATCACGTCAAAGAATTCTGTAAGTGTTAAAACATATTATTTACAGTAATATTATTTTTAACGATTGAAACTGTTACAAAGCGTTGAATTAAAAAATTAATGAAAAAACCAAAAAGATTTATCACATATTACCTTCAAGACAAAAAACCAACAAGTAGTCAAGTTAATTCTTCAAACGATAAGAAATAAAACTAAATAACATCCTCACACATCAAATAATATGCACGAATATATAAATATGACACACAGTATGCTCCAGTTAACAAGAACATCCGGGAAAAGAAGCAGTGGCCACATCTGATACGCAGCGAAAAGATGCAACGTCACCGGATCAGAGGTTACAACTAGCGAATAGAGGTCGCATATATATATATATATATATATATATA